>CM061919.1:252738672-252821557 GCA_031002005.1 Vandiemenella viatica
AAAAATTTTTAAAAAAATGTTCACTTGTATTAAAAGAAAAGTTATAATTCATTTCAAATAGAGACACTAAAAAACTTTAAAAGTTTGGGTTGCCTGTGTAGACGTTGCCGCAAGTAGGAATTGCCAACTGATAAAGAGAGTAAAAGCGAGAGAGTTAACGCTCCACATCGTCAGTCAGACTGTGTGATGCGCTAATTTTAACAGCTCGTTTACATATCTCTCTTTGAAATGAGTAATAATTTATTTAAATAGCGAGTGAACGATTTTTTTGTTTTTTGAAATTTTAACTAAAATACATGGGGCTACACTTTGATAGGCAACCCAGCAGAATCGAATTGTTTTATTAATAATTAAACATAAAAATTTCATTTGAATTAAAGAAAAAGATTGTCGTAGAAATCACACAGTCGGATCTGTGAGTAGTAGAGAAAGGAAACAAAATAATTAAGAAAGCGAAAGAGACCTAATGACGTCGATGGTGATGAATCCAGATTACTGTTTAAGTGCGAGTGACCCTGGTGGTTTGGAAAGTGGCGACCGTGGGTGTTGTTCGGGCGACCCGCCGTGAGAGGGAGACACACGGCCGGGGAGTTTTTTGCGCCACGGCGGACTAATGTCGGCGCGAGGGTGCGAGTCTGATATTTTATTCTGTCGGCGAGGTAGCCGGGGGTTTACTGCAGCCAGGCGCCTGATAAATATTTCACTCCCTCCGCGGCCCTCTGCGCTGCCGGGGATCAGCCGATCAGGCTGCCACGCTCCGCGGTCGTCGCATGTTTAATGTCCACCCCACGGCGCCCCACTGCTGCCAACCTACACTCGTCACACCACACAGTAGACACAACAGGCTTACGTCAGATGCAAAGTACCTGTATTCATTGTTCGATAACAATGTTTTTTAAAAACCGCTAACCTGATTTTTTTAGTTTCTTAGTTTATTTTCACAACTGGTCACTCTATAGTTTAATAGGAAGGCGAACCATAAATTCTTTGTCCGTATTTATTATTAACAGAAATAAGTGACATACATGTAATTACAGGTATAGTACTATTTTACGTACCTTACACTATTTTTCCACATAGTCCCCATACCGGTTCACACATGTTTTCCCATCGCAGCACTAAATTTGACATGTCCCTCTGGTGAATTCTTCTGACTGACTGTGAAACCACCGTCGGACTGCCGTCTCGGAATCATCGTTACCACACTTCTCAAAGCGAGCTGCATTTCTTTGTGGATTTCGAGGGGAGTTCGTCCCTTGCTCCATAGAAAACGAATCACACTTCGTTGCTCATACGCCGTGGAGGTGTGAAGCAAAACCGCCATCTTTAAAAACTGACAGCAGCGCCGTACTGGGGAGCTACCGGCAGATAAGCCCGAGGACGTTCCAAGAAAGGTCAACCCTTCAGGCAAGGGTGGTTTTAATTAAGTGTTGTGTTCGTCTTGTGCTGTCCTAACTGAAGTGTCCACAGTATCATAATTAAAGACTGATACAGCAGTTGGTACAAAAAAAAGAAAAAACGGAGCTGGCTGAATGGTCGCCAAGACCGAAGACCATACTTTATATTAAAAAATGTCCACCTTTGGAAATGGATATATCGACTTCGCTTACAGCCGTAGTTTGGCAACAATGACATAGCGGCAAAGACTTTATGATTCGTCTTCGTAATTATGACAAGAAGGTAACTTCAGTTCTGTTCCCTTTCAGTTCCACTTCATCAGGACAGAGTGGTTTGGGTGAGCGGTGAAGATCTGGTCTCGCATTCGTGACGACGCAAGTTAGAATCCCCGTCCGGCTACCCAGACTTAGGTTTTACAAGGTTTTCCGATATCAGGATAACCATCCAGGTGAATGCCGGGATAGTTCCTTCAAAACGCCATTGCCGGATTCTTTCCCATTCCTTGCCCCCATTCCTTTCCCACCTCTAATGACCTCGACGCCGACGAGTGGTAATGCGACAGGGAGAGAACAACTCCCTCTGTATGCTGCAAACCCTTCTCTTCTCTTCGTGCTCTGTATTAATCTAGGAAAACATTCCCCATCAATTTCAATAAAGAACTAATGGAAGTCCCTGTGCTTCCTCATCTCGATTACTGCGAAGTTGTTCAGAAAAATTTAAGTTCGCGTAAGAAAACTGGAATTCGCTTTGTTCTGTCAGGTTCATTTGCGACTGTAAGACCAAGTCTTTCCATCATATGATAGATTACAATGGTTGAGATACTGCGATCGACGACGATTCCACACTCTGTCTCCTCAACCGCCTCATACTTCTGAAAACTCCCGTCTACTTTTATTCCAACATCACATACTAAGGGCATAATATTAACATCACATCCTTGACCTCAAACATACTAGCCATTCTATTCCATAGCTCAGAAATACTTGCAAATTCCTTCTCCATTTCAGCGGATAGACTGTGGAATGATCTTCCCATGAAAATTAGAGCCATCAAAGAATTTGTTAAATTTAAATACGCCTTGAGAAGGCATTGCTTGCAGCAGTACCAGCTGAACAACTTCTTTCACATATAACTTATTCTTAAAATTCAATTTTACTAATTTATAATGTTTTTACCTTTTTAGTCTGCCTTCACAAGTATTTAGTTGGTGCCTTTTTCAGCCTTCACTATTATCTGGTTTGCACCGTTTTCTTCTTCATCTACCTTTACTAGCTTTAGTTTATAGCACTTGCTGATTCACCAATTAAATATTAATATTGTTAACATTTTAATCAGTATTTCAGTTATTAATTTAATTTAAACAAAATGTGGCATAATTGTGTTATAATGTTAAAGTGGAAAGTGTAATATATGTTTTATAAACCGAGCGTGGTGGTGTAACGGTTAGCATTCTGGCCTCGCATTCAGGAGGACGCCGATTCGAATCGCCGTCCGGGCATCCAGATTTAGGTTTTTCATGGTTTCCCAAATCACTCCAGGCAAATGGCGGGATGCTTCTTTCAAAAGACCATGGCCGAATTCCTCCCCATTCCTTGTCCCCAATCCCATCCCGCCTCTAAAGACCTCGCTGCTAAGAGACGTTAAGCAGTTTAAAAAAAAATGTTTTATAAACACATGGTATGGTGAGCGTGATTAAGTGTTTGATCATTTCAAAAACAGTGGAATAGCGACGTTAATAAAATAAAAGGAGCAATGTTGAACCGCAAGAACAGATTGTGTTCTATAAAAAAAGAGAAAAAAATAGATTTAATTCCTGACCGACATGTGACTGTTTTATCAAAAATCATAAGTAGACGGAACTTCGTTAATAGTTATCCATGTATAAAAATAATGCAAAATTCTGATGAACACAATGTTTGTACATTTACAGTCACTGATGATGCCCCAGTCTAAAATGGCGAAACGCGTCTAAACGTAAGGGAATAAAATAACAGTTTTTGAGAGACGGTATTTTCATTTACAAATTTTTATATGTTTTGTTCCGAAATGTTTTGCAAATGGGCAAATTAAGGGAGATTTCGTTGAGGATCCTAACTAGAGAATCATATTTAAGTTCAGAACAGCTTCACAGAGATGTATAGAATGGTGGAAAACAGAGAGTAGCGAAGAAGATACGTTATTTCAAAGCCTGAAATATGATGTATCGGTACATACAGATTCACTGTACATGATTGGTTTTTAAACGGAATTTACAGGCACAAGTTGTGACAGATACCGGCCACTGCCCTCAAACACCGCTTCGTCTCCACGCAGTATTAGCTTTAGCGTAGCTTCTTTTGCCCGGACTCCGTGCTGCTGGCAGGAAATCAATGGACCACTTTCCTTCCATGTCCGCTGTCTCGAATCCCCGCTGCGATACTGACGCTGATGACAGGTCATCCCTATTACTGACAAACGTCCAACGCGCGATTGCTCTTCTGCATTTTGATTCTGTTCTACCCATTGTATTTTATACGAGCTGATGCAGTGCTTCCAATCTCAGAATTACCTGCTTTTGTGGATATGAAGGTGCTTAGATGT
This sequence comes from Vandiemenella viatica, assembly GCA_031002005.1. Lineage (NCBI taxonomy): Eukaryota > Metazoa > Arthropoda > Insecta > Orthoptera > Morabidae > Vandiemenella > Vandiemenella viatica. The sequence continues at coordinate 252,742,651 of CM061919.1, forward strand.
GCTGCGAATGTTTTGAACATTACTGCTCCTCCCGCTTTATGCCACCACCAGCAATACCCACGGAAAATTTAAATAAATAAAAAAAAAACAGTGATGCGTGTATTAGCACATACATCACAAGTGAAATCTCTGTGGGTCATAAACACTTGGTTCGAGCGCAGCGCCAGGTAGGGTTGCAACGATATATCGGTCAACCAATAATATCGGTCCAAAATTATCGATATAATTAAATGGTCGATACGATAATATTGAAAACTACAAACCTCTTTGCTCAAAAAAAAAAAAAAAAAAAAAAAAAAAAAAAAAAAAAAAAAAAAAAATCCTGCAAATAAACGTATGGGTGAAGGGTACCAAACTTGATAATGCCAAACACTGATTTAGCTCGATAACGTCCTTTGCTACTCTGAGGTTCAACACAGTTTCGTGCGCGTTATTCGTTCCCTGTTCATTTACGTTCATCGTTTTATTATTTAATATGTTGCGTAGGTTTGCGTCCGTTAGTTCTTGTTTCTCTCTGGGACGTATTGCAATATTCTAAGGGGGCTAAAAAATATTACCTCCTGACCAATACAATTGCTTATATTATCAGTGTTGATAATAGACGTTTTAATACAGATTATGATAAAGGTTTTAAGTTATAAGGATCATTTATTACCATTATACAAAGTCGCTTTTCGTGAAACTTTGGAAACATAAATTGATGAAAAATATTTAAAAAATTCGAAAGTTGTGAAGGAGGAGTTGAAAAGTGAAAGCATTTTTTATTATTACCTATAGAATAACACCAACTATTTGGAGATTACGGTACATTTTTTGCTGTAAAATTAAATTGAAATCAATCATGATTAGTATACTAGTTGGTTTAAGATATTTTCAAAATTGCAATTAATCGTTAACTCAAAGTAGCCTCGTCGGTACCTACTGAACGCCTTTTCTCACAGGCAGGAAACACCATCGCTCAAACTAGGAATGTAGATCATGGGAAAATGTTTTCAGGACCTAACTTTTTCAATAAACTACCTCAAATTTATTACCTGATTTTTATTTACATACTGATTTCTAATTTCGAAAACAATACATCCAAATATCGGATAACATAGATATTATCGTTATTGTTTGGCCGAAATCGATATCTGCCTAGCATCGATATGAATATCGATATATTTATTGATATTGATATTACCTTGCATCCCTAACGTCAGGGTCCCAAGAAGGAAATATGCTATCGGTATGAAAATTACTACACACGTTCCTGAAGGCATATTATTTCATAAAACATTGTATCAAAAATGACAGACCACGTAGTATAGAAATAATTTGACAAGAATTTTTCATTCCGTAGCAAGTAAGTTACTAATGTGTAATCGTAAGTTTTCACGGCGGATCTGTTGCAAATTAGTACATCTGCGATCAACTGACCCGGCTGCACACCCGAGAAATCTTCAAGCAAGTATGTTACTATATTTCAGACGTCAAAATCGGCCAGAAATTTTGTTAGAAACGTTTCTTGGCACACATCACAAAATAACATATTGCCAGAAGAATCGATGAACACAGGTTTGTAGAAATAATCTAAGTTACTATCCCGAAAACCACTTCAGCGAAGTTGTTACATGCCGCAACCGACAACTGAATATTGCAGCGATTGTAACATACATTGCTGATCTGAGAAATACGATTGCCAACTTAACCTGACAAAACAACTTAGATAACTGGCTTTCTTTTTGTACGAATCGAAAATACATATGCACCATTGCCATGAATGCATAATTTTACAGCTAGGTCCAGGCCTCATTTCCACGTAAACGGTAACTCGCTTTCTTTTGTTACGAATTGAAAATATGCGCCATTGCCATGGATCTATAGTTTTACAGCCTGGTGCAGAATATATTTTCACGTGAACACCGAGCGTAGTTGGTGAGCAGAAACAGCGCACCATAACACTCAACTTCGCCATAAGAAGTTGGCAGCAATGAGGATATTGACATCTTATTTCAGTATCTTTGCCGTACCTAACCGATAGGAATATAAACATCTCTGTACAAACTGAATACTTCGTATCATTGCCTGTATCGTTACTTCTTCTTTATGTTTTATAAGGATCTGGAATGCATTGTTTTCTGGTAGAATAAATCTTAAGGTATATCTGCAATGAACAAAAACAGATAATAACACTTATTTATTGCGTGATAACTTGTATCAACCCACCAACATGTCAAACAACTTTATACATATTTCATACGCTTCATTGCTTCCCATACAATGCTTTATGAAATAATATGTCTTCAGGAAAATGTGTAGCAAATTTCATTCCATAGCACATTTCCTTCTTGGAACCTGGCATTGCGTCCGGGCACTACTTTTTCCTGAAAATAAAAAAAATCGTAATTAACTAGATTGTAATCCCGATAGAAATGTCTGGTTGAATGCAGATACCATCTGCTGAAAACAGGAATGCTAATATTTCCGCAGGAAAATGAAAGCTTTTATTGGACTTGCATCAATACAGTCGCTGTATCGCGATATAAATGGATTCCATATTTCTTTTCGTACAAAGGGTGATTCAGGAGGAATCTTAAATATTGAAAGAGGTGGTAGTATGAACAATAGTGAGATCAAAAAGTTTATATAAACATGCGTCCGATTTCGATTCATTTGTGAGATACAGATGCTGGAATGGTATGCATAAAATAAACCTCAGAAAATGATCCAGAGCACACAAATAACTGATTGAAGCAATTCATTCCTGCAAAAACACACACAAATTTTCATAAGCTTGAATTAAATGTTGTAAAATCCTACCATCGACTTCAACGCCCTTTGCCACTCTCTTCGCAACAGTACATGTAGGTCTTCTGAGTACGTCTTGACGTACTTTTATGGTGGTAGCAGTGTTTACAATGCGAACGAGTAACAGCAACATACCAACAACAATAACAACAGTGGCAATAAACAATGCAAACAATGATGACGCCACCACCGGCACAAAAGCAACAACAAGAACGACGACGAGGACAGAGTCAACAGTAGCAGCAGTAATAACAACAACTGCAAAAACCATATCAGCAGCAACGACGCCATCGCCGGCGAAAACAATAGTAACAACAAATACAACAGGTACATCGACAACAACGACGCCACTGTTGCTGACAGCGACAGCGACAACAACAAAACAATAACCACGACAACGGTGACGGGATCGACGACAACAAAACCAGTAGCAGCAACATAAACAATAACAAGGGCAACAGCCACAACGACAACAATAATGGCGCCGACAAGAGACACGTCTACAACAACAACGCAGTCGACAAAACAACAACAACAAGTAAAACGACAACAGCCACGATGACAACAACAACCCCGCTACTGCCACCGAGAACAACGACGAAGACGCCAAAACAACAAATAAAACAACGGTGACTACGATGACGGCGACAGCATCAACAATGACACAACAATCACAATAATTGCAACAACAGTTACTACTACCACTCCTCCTCCTACTACTACTTTCGGAGAGTGGTGCCAAGAAGATAAGGCTTATTGAGTTGCCTGTCAAATGCGTTTGATGTATTAGCTTCGCTAGTTGGCTTTTTTGGACACGACTTATAGTAGAGTTGGTCTTTACCGCCCACCACATTATCCCCTCAGCTGAGTCTAAAAGGGAAGACGAATCGCTTCAGATTACGACGTTACAGAAGAGCGCGATCTGTCGGCGCCGGACCGAACTGACCCTCCGCAGCGCTTAAGCCACTTGCGGCGGTAATTAAATGGAGCCCGAGCGTGCAAATCTAATTGGTTTTGTCGCAGCTACGTGGCGGGGGTTGTTTTTGCGGTGGGGGCGGCGAGCTGGTTAATAAACACGGCAGCGGGGCGTGACTACACGTCCTGACTCGGCGCCCTAAAGCAGCTGCAACTGAAGTGATCGCCTGTGGACACAGACAATGGGATGCTGAATAAGCCCTCGCTGTGATTGTAATGTTCCACTTGAACAGGAGAGCAAATTAAACATATGTAAACGGCAACTATTTACGAGTAATAAACGATAATAGCAACTTTTACGAAGGTACAAACAAGTGTGGTAAAAACAGAAAAGGTAAGCAAAAAATTCACAGAAAAATTGTAACAGTATACCAACTAATGATAAAAGGGGCAAAAAGTGAAAGAATGCTTTCTATTTGACATGTACTGGCAGTAATGTAAGCTATGTTAAATGGATAGTGAAAATTGTATTTGAAAGACCACGGTTTCAAATTCACGTCGGCGATTTTGACATCAGTTTTTCATGGCTTCCCGAAATCATTCTTAGACAATGCTGGTTTTTTGTGGCTTTGTACCTGATCGATGTCATTGGAGGTGGGATAGGACCGAGGGCAAGGAACGGGAATGAATTTGGCCATAGCATGGGGTGAGTTTTGGAAACCATGAAAAACCCAAACCTGGATGGCCGAATGGCGATTCGAACACGTGTTCTCTCAAACGCGAAGCCATAACATTGCCGATCACCCACCTCGCTCGGTGCGAATGCCAGGGTGGTTCAATGCTCCAAGCACTCTAGTGCCTCTAATGACCTTGACGTAGACAAACAGCAAAGCCGGAAGAAAAATTAACTGAAGGCATAACACTACATATTTGAGAATACCACAAGCACTCGCAGAAAAGAAAACTTAAACGCAATCCAATAACTTACTAATGGAACTGAAGCCTCCGAGAAAATGATTCGAAAAACGATGTCGGAAAAAGCTTGGATTGGGCTACAATATAAATCCGTTCTACATAAATAAAACGCAAAAACAATCCTACTTCTTTTTGTAACTCAACAAAGCTTATAAATATTCTTAAAATATAAGGACGTGAAAGATAACTCTTTATGGTATTACAATATTCATTGCACTCTATTATTCGGATCTAGTGTATAACATATACTAGGTTCCGCGTACCGGTCGCCCTGATTGTGGCTTATAGATGGTTTTCCGCATAAACATAGTGAATGGTAGGATGGTACCCAACTTCGTTTCATAAACTACACTTGTTAGCCCGATTGTAGAGGTTAACCATACAGACAGCAAAATAACATGAAACATCTGACTGTAAATAAGACACAAAACATAAAAATTTGCAGACAAACGATAACTAGTTGACTATTTTAAAAATTAAAAAAAAATCTAAAATGTCACGATATTGCCTATTCGTTTGACGGGATTCACCTGATTTTGTTCTGGAAATGTTTCCTAGGAAAAACTAATAATGAATAATTATTATCTTTTTATCGGTATTTTTCGTGGTGTGAGAAAACTTTCTGTGAGTAAATTCTCGGAGAATGTAGTTAGAACGTTTTTAAATAAATACATTTTATTTTAAATGGTGAGAACTTTAATTGTTATGAAAAAGTTTCTAATTATAATTCCAAAAACCAATATTTACTACTACTTATTTGATTGACATATTCGTTCTCTGAGTTTTTAATAAACTTACCAGTTTATCTTCTATCAAGAAAATTCTTAGCTTATGTAGTGACCTTGTAACGGGTTAATGGCATTTCCCCATAACTTTGGAAGATAATTTGAGAAGTATTAAAGTTTTAAATAGTGGTGGTTTAAACTGGTCGTCGTCTAGTTACGTCAGCATCCGCCGAGTCTGTGGGCTCGTGGGTGTAAACCCCAAATTCGGGAGCATGGTGCACTAGGAAAAAAGATGCGTATAGGCTTCCGGGCAGTCAGTCTGCCGCCGGTTGTGGAATCGACGAGTCCCTCGGGAAAGTGACAAGACAGTTAAGTCGACTAGATCGCGTGTTCGTGCTCAGTCATTATTATGAAGAATTAATCTCGTAGAAGGTGTTTTCTTTGGTGATATGAAGGAATGGATTAAGTATTTTCAGAATTTTTTTGAATTGTTTTCGTGGTGGGCCAGTCTAAGAACTAGTAAGAGGTCTTGATGTGTGAATGAGAAGAGCGTGTGTTTTCAGTTTAAATATATCGCAAACATTATCTGTAATCTTAAAGGATCGAAGTACTGATAGCTAACTTTCATAAAGGTTGGGAGTTGGAGCGAGATCATACTATTAACTCTTAAATTCATGTGTTTCAATTAAGAAAGTGCATTTTAATTTCATTTACCAACTTAACATTGGTTGGCGGCCGTCAGAGAAAGAATCAGAAACATGTGAGTGCGCAGAAAGTTTAAAGAATCATAGTAAGTATTGTAACCTAATCACCAGCATAACCGCTACAACCTAGTTCTAGTAACTTCTACAGAGACTAGTGCGTATATATGAACTCACTCGTGTAACCGCCTTAAATAAAGAAAAATGTAGCATTGTTAACTTTTTAATCTGTGCCTCGGATTGTAATGTTTTATCTCTGCGCTTCGTATTTATGTGCATTTGCTTCCACAACACAACATTTATACTTCCTTTGGGGGCATCCACAAATTACGTGAGGTGTTTTTCCGGATTTCTGGACCCCCCCTCCCCCTTGGTGAGATTTCGTGAGATCTGGCCGGACCCCCCCCCCCTCTGGTGAGATCAGGTCCGTGAGAACCCCCCCTAGAAATCGCACTCGAAACTTTTGTAGACCTTTTTTTTTTTTTTTTTTTTTGGGTCACACCCTAACTACTTTTTGACGAAATACCCTCCTAAAATCGGACTTAGGCGCAAATTGTAGACCTTTTTTTTGGCTCTACTATCCCCAAATTTTTCGCAAAATCTCACGTGAGATTTCCGTAGACCCCCCCCCTCCCCCCTGGTGAGATTTGGTGAGATTTCGCCGGACCCCCCCCCCCATTTCACCTCACGTAATTTATGGACGCCCCCTTTTAACAGTATAGTAACAATTAAAATAAAACGCAATTAATCATTTGATATTTAAACTTTCTTTTAAAAATATAAGTGGACATAATATCAAATTCAGTAATTTATTTGAAATTTCGTGGTTAGACAAGCAGCGCTGTAGTGGCGGGCAGTATAACTAATACTTCGAGCATCATCGGCACTCGCCGAAGGTTGCCGATCTATCGAGTTCACGTCCAGTATTTTGTTAAAGTGGATAATTCTGTTCTACATTTCTGTAAGTACTTCAAACTACCTCTTCCAGTGGGGATTGGTGAACCTTGGTGGAACAAACCGTCAGTGTGTAGACTGTAATGAATCAGGCGAACCCCCTGAAGGATTTAATGATAAGTGAGGGCTGATAGCGGGCTACTCCAGTTACATTAGAGCTTTCCTGCTCGCAGTGTGGCTTTAATCCGGCACGCAGCCAGCGGGATGTGCGATTAATAACGAGGAGCGCCTCGCCCCGTCATGTTTTATGCATACTCTAAGAAAAGCCGTCCACGCCGCTCTCTCGTCTCATTTAACAGGGCTGTCGGTCTGAACTGCAGGCGCCGCTTAATACCCGGCTGCCCACTCAATAGGGGGTTAAAACTACCCTCAGAGTGCTCGCACACCCAATACAGGCTGCTTCGCCCTGACACATCTCAACCGTGAAGATGGCGGCTTTCTTCATTGTCATCATATTCTTCCGATGGTACTGTACTCACGCCCATCCACGCCTCAATATTAATACGTTCAGTTTCTGCTATTATTTCAGTTGATAATATCTTACCGAGTGTGGTGGTGTAACGGTTAGCGTTCTGGCCTCGCATTCGGGAGGACGGCGGTTCTAATCCCCGTCCCGGCATCCAGATTTGGGTTTTCCATGGTTTCCCAAATCACTCCAGGCAAATGCCGGGATGCTTCCTTCAAAAGAGCATGGCCGAATTCCTTCCCATTCCTTGCCCCCCATCCTTTCCCGCCTTTAAAGACCTCACTGTAAGAGACGTTAAGCAGTTAAAAAAAGATAATATCTTCTTCTTATAAACCTTATAACAGCCATCAGACCTAACTGCTCGCCCGGGGGCAATTTCTGCTTTCATTTGCTAGCAGTAGAAGCAAAGGTATTATCGATGGTCCCGTCTGGGCATCCAGATTTGGGTTTTCCATGGTTTCCCCAAATCACTCCAGGCGAATGCCGGGATGCTTCTTTCAAAAAGGCCATGGCTGAATTCCTTCCCGTTCCTTGTCCCCAATCCCATCCTGACTCTAATACCCTCGACGTAGACGAGGTGTAAAACCATAAGAAAAAAAAAATATCGATGGACATTTCCTTCAGACTTACAAGTGACTTTACTATGGGTTTGTCTTTATAGTGCTCATAGTTGGTTTAATTGCCACTGGTGTTTGTCGAATGTATTTCAATACTGGCCGTGGTTGGCAATTAGTGGGTTTGTTGACTTTCTCGATACTCTATAGAAAGATTTGGTAATCTCCAATATTCTTACGTGGAGCAGCGGGACACCTGCGGCTTCATGCAGGTCAGCAGTTGGAAACCAGGTCAGCACATGTAGCGCTCACCGAAGCGCTCTACTTTGCATTTTATGCAGTTGACCAATCATAGTTTTTGATCCTTAACCCCACACTGGGCACGGATATTCAATTATCGGCCGAATCAGGCTGCAGTAAATACTGACTCCGGTATTGACTGCCAATGAGCTGACCCGATTGAGAATCGGGTACAGTTCTTTGAGCCTAGTTGCGACTTTTCTTCGAGTGTACTCGATGTGATGCTACCAGGTTAGTTTGGAATCTATAGTAACACTCGATATCTTCTCCATTGAGGCGTAAGTTCATGGTGCGATTCCGCTGACGATCGCCCTTCCCCAGGTGCCTAGTCAGCATAATGGCTTGGGTTTTGGCAGTATTGAGGGTGATTTTCCACCGTCAGACCCAACCGATTTTATGAAACGTTTTGTTAGGATTGTGTATATCAAGCTGGGAGTTGATTAATCATGGTTTTGTATATTTTCTGTGTAATTAATTACGAATATATGTAAATGAACATGGTTTCATGGAGAGAAACTATGTAAACGCTATTTAATATGTTGAAGAACAGTGTTATGCAATTAAATATTGATTAAAAGTTTGTAATCCTAAGTTTTGATGTGAGCTACAATGTTTGTAGGAGAAACTGCGACGGCATGGACTGGTTTATGTGTATTTTGTGTGTAAATATTTGTAAATATCTTTAATTTTCATTTCCGCATGTTTCGTGATGGTTGTGAATGACTTTTTTTATTAATTATGATTTTTTAAACAGATTTAATTGTTAAAGTATTGTTAGAATTCGAGAAACTTCGGTCAGATGTTTCTAAAGTGTCTGCTTAGGCGTGCAGAGAGTAGTTATGGGAAGTGTGTGGACTTAATAATCGCTGGAACATTTGTTTAAGTTTGTACTTAATGTCTTTGGACGGAGTCGATATCTTGAAAGAAAAATAAACAAGTGGAAAGTGATTCTTGGAGTAATTATTTCAAACAACCAAACACCTGTCAACCTCTAGCCCGATTCCGAGCGTACCATGAGGGAAGTTTGTCTCTCCTCGGCAAAAGATGATCTGGAATGGTGTCCCGTTGCCTTATCCACTGTGACAGTGTTCGTAATTTTTGTTGTAAATGTGAATGACTGTCATTGTTTGTATATTCAGTGCAGAGTGTTGTTTGTGTTATCAATGCGAGATGAAAGAAGTGAGATGGTAGAACCCTCTCTCTACCTGCCTATTCAGGCCTACTCTTCCGAAATACACCAGGGGCAACCTGTATTAACGTCCGTACCCGACGGACCAATAATAATCAACAGTGTCTTACACCCTCGGCCCATACGCACAGCGGAGATATTTGGGACTTAACCCAGAACTTTGGTGCACACCTTCTCCTACCCTGCTTCCCAAATTCTGATGATGATAGTTTCTTCCACCGAAAGGAATCGAAGCAGCTAATACCGGGTCAGCGCCCGATACTATCGTGGTGCGGCAGCCAAATGAGCCAAAGGAACAGGCCTTTGTAATCTATTCTACTTGTAACGGAATGACATAAATGGGTCATTGTGTACATTTTTATATTTAACATATAAAAAGAATGTCCAAAAGGAATAAATCTGAGAAAATCTCGCCAGCGAGCATCCATGGGACCAACCAAAGTCAGATAGCAGCCACACGGGCGACAGACAGGCGCCTACCGGACAATGACAGCTACCCTACCTAACGGAACTGGTCAGGCATATAATCCCTTAGCTCCGGGAAAATACCCCCCAACCCCCAGGTGAATGGACGTTCGACGACCTCTTGTCCTAAAGCGGACGTTTCTGGAGGTCTTATTTGGTGAATATGTCCGAGTCCGTCCGAATTCACACGGATCTCTAAAAGACAATGTTGGTTAATCGTCATAGCTTGTGGTGGAGGAGCCTAAGAGCGGGGCCAATCAACGGCGAATTATTCTAGGTATTTTCTAATTCCTAGGGAATGGGCATGGCTACCACGAGCGACGGAGAGGAAAGTGGACTGCGGACGCGAGAAAGGGACTCGACGCCCAGTCTTCAGATTGGAAGGAGTGCTTGGCTTCCGACCCGCGAAGCTGAAGCTCCTGGAGCCAAATCTTCCAGGGTTGGGGATTGTTCTGCCTTGGCATCGAATCCGAGGGTTCGAAACAAGTGTACTTGTCAATCATTCAGTACGTTGCTTGAAGGACGTAGTAAAAGTTATAAAGTATGGAGGATAATAATGGCTACCCGGAAAGGTGTAACTTTTCACATATTTGCATATTTCCTTTTTCAAATTCAAATGTAACCATCAGAGTATAATTTTTTTTCCCTTGCGCCTAGACTGATTTCTTCAGATTTTAAACATTAATACAAATAAATTATTCTTATTCAAGTAAAAAAATTGTGTACTACTAATTGAAAGAATAGCACCAATGCAACATTTTAATTTGTTTATTTCCGTGTCGTACGCGTTTTTCCTCTCACCGAGGTATCGTAAGCGACGAATTATTTACATTGGTTATCACCGATTTATTGACCAAAGCATGTTCTGCTTGCATCATATTTACAAATTACCAGTTTTGCAAATTTGTAAATATGATGCAAGCAGAACATGCTTCGGTTAATAAAACGGAGATGCACAGCTGCATACCATATATAACCAATATAAATGGTTCGTCGCTGACATTGCGTACACAACAATAAACAAATTAAACAGTTGCATTGGCGTTATTCTTTCAATTAGTAGTATACACTTTTTTTTCCTCCAATAAGAATAGGAATAAATCATTTGTATTAATTTTTAAAATCTGAAGAGATCAGTTTGGGCGCAAGGGAAAAAAATTATGCTCTGACGGTTACATTTGAATTTGAAAAAGGAAATATGCAAATATGTAAAAAATTACACCTTTCCAGCTAGCCGTCATTGTCATACAAGGGCTGTTGATAAAATATCGATATTATTTTTTGAAAATATCGATATTAATGAGTGATATTTTTAGGACGATATACCGATATTTTGATACTGAAATATGGGTATCGATGATGATATATTTTTTTTAAATAAGTTGCAAAGAATAATTTTTTAAAAAAGCTGCTGACAAATATTGGTACATATAACTTTATTTTTTTATTGATTCTTCCTGGAAGTAAGGTCCACACTTCTACCTTAACCTTTATAAGTCACAAATTTTTATTTTAAATCGCATTTAGTAAGCATAACTAAAGTCCGAAATTTTATCCATTCAGCACCTTTATATTTCGGAAGTTTGTGGAATTCAAACTCTTTGAAACGATTACGACACTCCCCGATCATAATTTCACGCATTGTCCTGGAAACAGGTAATTTGGCACACATAGATGATTTCACTCCCAAATCATAAGAAAGCTACCTGTGTTTATCCAATGGTAATCCAAAAGGTGAAACATCTAGGAGCAAATTTGTACATTAATTGCTTTCCTCTTGATGAGGCTATTTGCCTTAAATTTCAATATTGCGCAAAGATGAGAAAGGTTAAGATATACATTAAATTTTACTTTGTTACTATATTTTCAGTAAATTTGAAATAGTTAAGTTACAATTTTCATATTTTTGTTACAAAAATGTCGTGAAAAACTATTTTATCTCTGAAATTGAAGATTTGATCCAAGAGAATACCTCACTACTTTTTATTAGTAAATAGCCACAAGATTTGACCTCATTTATACACGAATTGTTTTTGTAATATTGTTTTTATAAAATATGGTAGATATATCGGTTATTTTTATTCGACATATCGAATCCAATATTTTTTTAAATAACCACAGCCCTATATCATATACACTTTATAACTTTTACAGTCTTTTAAAAAGATGCTAGAATGTACTTCACTCTTAAATTCATACTTCTGTATCCTATTATACAAGACAATATGCTATACAAACAGGATATGGGAAATAACCATATTATTATACACTTTTTAAATTTTATATCCCTCTATACAATTTGGCAGTCCTGATTATGACACCATCGTATGGAAACTAAATGAAATGGAAGAAAAATAACATTGTTTTCGCATAGACACAATCATCTGGGATGTCTTCTGTCCCAGAGTATGAGGAAGTTCTTGCAAAATCAATTGCATCTCCTTCCAATTCATCTAGTGTCGTCTTCGCTGATGAAGTGGCTTTATTGGATGTGTCACTTCCGGATTGATGGGATATTTTGCTATAACCTGGGTCATTAGCAAGTTTTGTTGCTGCAGTAGCTGCATCATGGTGTCTAGCTGGCATCTACTGTCGCTGTTCGGTGTAGCACATTAGTGGTGCTGCTGCATCAGGATGGGCTGTTGCCGCGAAGGTGTAGTTTTGTGCCGGAGTGGTGGGTCGATATGTGGCTTATATTGACTGGGCGTCGGCTTGTCGACGCCTAGGTGTCTCTTCATTGGGCACCCACTGTAACAGGCTGGGTGGTTGCCACTACAGTTGCAGCATGTAGGTATTCCATCCGTTGGAATGTTGCAATTTACAACATCATGAGTCCCCGCGCATCTGACGCAGCGCTCCTGTCCACTGCAGTTGCGGGCCAGGTTACCATGGCCCTGACAGCGGAAGCACTGAGCCAGATCGAGCGGTGGTCTCTTCTTTATTTACAGTTGAACTTTATGTCTTCTTCACCTGCGGTACACGTTCCGCTGGCTGAAACATGTACAGCGGGAGACGATCTTCAGTGCCCGGACCGAGCGGGGCGGTGTAACGGTTAGCGTTATCGCCTCGCATTCGGGAGAATGGCGGTTCGAATCCCCGTCCGGGCATCCAGATTTGGGTTTTCCATGGTTTCCCCAAATCACTCCAGGCAAATGCCGGGATGCTTCCTTCAAAAGGCCATGGCCGAATTCCTTCCCATTCCTTGCCCCCATCCTTGCCCCCCATCCTTTCCCGTCTCTAAAGACCTCGATGTTAAAAAGAGACGTAAAGCAGTTCAAAAAAAAAAAAAAAAATTCCATTCAGTGCCCGGGCGACGCATCTGATGTACATCCAAGGCGACGATACTACCGCTGTTGAGCTCAGCGGCCACCGTCTCCTCAGGCACATCAGCCTGAAGCCCGGAGACGACCAGTCTCCTTGGCCGCCGAGGTAACTGTGAGACATGGAGAACGCCGCGCCTGTTCAGGAATTCCGTCAGACGATGGAGTTGCGTTGGGAGTTGCGGTAGGAAGCGCAGCCCCTCCTTGACTGGGAAGCAGAGTAGGTGGTCTTCTGTTTCCCTGGAGAAGGCGATCGGCAGTTCTGTGAAGTTTCCTTCGTAAAATGCGGTAAGCGGAAGCACGTACCCCTTTTCATCCTGTTGAACCTCGGTGGTTTCTTGCGCTTCGAGATGATTGTTGTCAACCGCCATCGCTTCAGGTGTCTTGTTGATTTCAGATGAGGGTGGCGTGACAGCTTGAGGCTTGGGTGTAGTCGACCTTGGATCTTGAAACTTGAGTGTTGCCGATGGCGTCGACCTGCTTGGAACAGGTTTCTTGGTGTAGGTGGTGTTACCATCTGGGTCGAAGCCGAAGATTCTGAACCTTTTCCGCAGGAAAAAAGCGTATTTCTCGAAGTCGTAATGGCCCCAAAGCATGGTTGGAAATACCAGTGCTTCCGACAACACGGTTACCCCTGGCGGGAGAATCTTCTCGGCGTTGTGGCTGTGTTCAGGTGCTGTCATGACTTTCTCAAAAGTCGAAAGGTCTTCGGTGGGTATAACCCAGACGAACTTGTAATCGTGTAGGTGGACAGCGATGGGGAGCCTCCACTTGCGATGGTTGCCGTCAGCCAGGCGGCGTCTTCAGACACGCATCGGGGTGCCTTCCGGTGAGATGTTTCCATGGTCTCTCTCTGTAGCTCCCTTGGGAAGATGAGATACTTCCCCGATTACAGCGATGGACTGCGGAAAAGCACTTGGAGAAGTTCCACGCTTCTGCACGACGACCGAGCGTGGTGGAGTAACGGCTAGCGTTCTGGCCTCGCATTCGGGAGGCCGGTGGTTCGAATCCCCGTCCGGGCATCCAGATTTGGGTTTTCCATGGCTTCCCAAATCACTCCAGGCAAATGCCGGGATGCTTCCTTCAAAAGGCCATAGCCGAATTCCTTCCCATTCCTTGCCCCTCCCCCTATCCTTTCCCGTCTCTAAAGACCTTGCTGTTAGAGAGATGTTAAGCAGATAAAAAAAGATGAGATACTTCCCCAATTACAGCGATGGACTACGGAAAAGCACTTGGAGAAGTTCCACGCCTCGGCACGACGACCGAGCGTGGTAGTGTAACAGCTAGCGCTCTGGCCTCGCATTCGGGAGGCCGGCGGTTCGAATCCCCGTTAGGGCTGTTGATAAAATATCGATATATCGATATATCGATATTTTTTTAAAAAAATATCGATATTTATGAGTGATATTTTTAGGACGATATATCGATATATCGATACTGAAATCTGGATATCGGAGTCCGATATTTTTTAAAAATAAGTTGTTATTTTCCGTTTTCCTCGTAGAATATTTCAAGTTATTATTGGAGGGAAAACGATTACCTGTGTTGCACATGCAATACATTTTCATAGATAGAATTTTAAGAAACAATTTATGATCCGAGCACATGGAGAAGCGGGCGTGTAAGGCAGCATATTATGTAGCGGGCGACTCTTTTTTTTTTTTAGCTCAACAGCTGCTTCGGGTGGTCGGCAGCGACACTCGGGATGGTAACAATGGGGGCGGCAATCTCACAGGTTTTTGACCCGGTTCGGCTGTAGTTGGACAGGGGACGGCATAATCGCTATTGCACGCGGGCGCTCAAACAGCTAGCGGCGGGCCTGTGGAGAAGTAAAAAACGAAGGTAAAATAACTCATTCAATATTCATTAGAATTCTTGTCTGGACATTTTGAAGTTTTTAAAATTTGTCTTCAATCAATGCAAAAGTATTAGCATTCAGGGCCGGCGGATAATGTGGGTATGGTGGGTAGCAGTACCCACCCGGGAAATTCCGGGTGGGTATTTCACCCACCCGGAATTTGAGAGTTCATAGACGAAAGAATTGAGAGAAAGAAAGAAAGAGAGAGCAGAGCAGCTAAGTATGTTAGTTTCATTCTTCAAAACGCGTATATAACAGCCTGTGTACCCACAACACCATTAGCGACGCGCTAAAACCCTTTGATGTTTCAATAGAGACCGCCACCCCAGATGTCGCCTCCTGAGCAAACAATCCTGTGAGTGAACGCAAGAAAATAGTGTACGTCCAAAGCAGTCGTGTGTGAAAGCTGCATTAGTGTATTTCGAAGGCGTTTCCGCTAATTCTAAAAAAAAAATCAAATAGATAAATTCGTAGTGAAGCTGAACAGGAGACACTAATTCAGTATAGATAATGCTAGAAAACAGCAGAAAGTGGAGGTTAAATTTGCATCGCCCATAGATGAATGATCCACTAGAACCTTAAAAGATGGCCTTGTTCAGTCAGCTGCAAGTCAAAATCGTGAAAGTAAGTAAAAGTAAAATTCTTATTCTTGTTCTTCATTCTATACATAAATGCGTGCGCATTTAATGAATATTCACGTGTATGTACTAGAATTGTAACGGAAACGACATTATGGAAGCGGAAACAGAAGCCTAAGTTATATGAAAATATGATTTAGTGTCTAGTTACTTCTATTTAATAAAAATGACAAGCGGAATAATGTTTATTTTTATAATCAAATCAAGCAGTAACGGTAACTGACTTTGAAGTAGTAGTTTTCTAACTACTATAATTAATATTCGAACGATTAAAGTGGCAAGTTATTCTTTAAAAACAAACGCTTAGCAGCCTTTTCTCATTTTTAATTTCTTCCCCCCTTCCCCCCCCCCCCCCCCACACACACACAAACTAAACCTTCTTTCGCTGAACAATTTTTCGCTAAGCGGGGCTGACAAAAACCTGCGGACTAATGGAAACAACATAGAATATTTGTGAACGTTCATTTGCCATCACTTCAGAGGATCTACTTTTAATGAGAGTCCTTTTTGCTTTTACTACTTGACTAGAGTGATATTGGTAATTTTTTTTCATGTAACTTAATTTTATTTAATTTTTCTGGATGGATGGATTTCAAATTGCTTTTTAAAGCAATGGTGGTACGTTCTTTCAGAGAACATTCTTTTTAACCTAATGTACATTTTGCCACAGATTCACTTTTTTGTACACAAATATCTAAATAGTTTTGGTTTCATTTTGAGACACGCTACTATCATATAATAAAACATATACCTAAGGCGCCCACAGACGACAAACTTGATTGCCAACTTTGAAGTGAACTTAATTGGCAACCTAATTGTGCATATAAACATCACATCCACGGTCCGAGTATCAGGTTTATTTGCTGGATGTATTCTCTTGCCACTCTCTATTATTTTGTATGGCGCTTGTAAACATTTTGGTTATAGTCGAGCGTAGATTGTGAAAAATGAGTGACTGAGCATTGCAGTTTTTGGTTTTAAGAGAGTTGTGTGAAGATGAGGTGATCCTGCAGGTCTCAAAGGAATGGCATCAAAACTGCTTTAATTTTTAGTGAGGGAAATACATGTCACTAAACCTGACTATTTTCAAAACTTTTTAAGACTGGGCAATAAAACCTATTATGAATTGTAGGACAAATTGTGAAAATTTATTTAAAAGGACACCAACATGAGGATCAAAAAAGTTATGAAACAGGAGAAATTCCAATTGGTTTTAATAAAAATATCATCTTCACACTTCCAAAGAAAGCACAAGCCGACAAATGTGAGAATTATCGCACCATTAGTCTAACATCACATGCTTCCAAATTACTGACCAGAATAATATACAGGAAAATGGAAAGGATAGTAGAAGACATGGGCGCCGGCAGGATTGCTTCTAGCCCCCCCCCCCCTATCGGCCCAAAAATTTCAAATTTCCGGGCTTTTAGCTCTACTACTGCCCAGACGGCGATCCGGGATGTCAGGGGGGTGTCCCTCCTGGCGCCCATGGTAGAAGAGATAGTAGGTGAAGATCAGTTTGGGTTTAGGAAAAATCGCGGTACAAGGGAAGCAATTCTGTCTTTAAGATTAATACTTGAAGGGCGGATCAAGAAAAACAAAGATACTTTGTTGGCGTTTGTTGATTTAGAAAAAGCTTTTGATAATGTTAGGTGGGACAAGATGTTCAAAATTTTAAAGAAGTCAGGTCTAAAGTATCGAGATAGAAGAATACTTAATAAACTATATAAGAACCAAGCGGCTGTAATAAAAGTAGAGAATCACGAGAGACATGCATCAGTTAAAAAGGGCGTGAGACAAGGTTGTAGTCTATCCCCGTTAATATTCAACTTGTATGTAGAAGAAGCAAAGAATAAAGTAAAAGAAACGTTTGAATGTGGCATAAGTGTTCAGGGAGAAAAAAATAAGTATCCTACGATTTGCTGATGACATTGTCTTGTTAGCAGAACAGGCTGAGGATATTGAGAAGTTACTGATTGGCGTGAACAAAATAATGAAGGAAGATTTTGGACTAAATACAAACCAAAGCAAGACAAGACAAAAGTGATGAAGTGTAGCAGAAATGATAGCAATACTAGAAGATTAAACATAAAAATAGGATAGGATGCAACATGAGAAGTAAGTGAATTCTGTTACCTGGGAAGCTAAATTACAACTGATGGCAGAAGCAGGAATGATGTTAAAAGCAGAATAGCACTAGTAAAAAGAGCCTTCATGAAAATGAGAAACCTTTTAGTTTCAAATATTGATCTAGGAATTAGAAAAAACTTTTTAAAACTCTTTGTGTGGAGCACAGCACTTTACGGTAGTGAAACATGGACTTTAGGAATACCAGAAAGAAAGAAAATTGAAGCATTTGAAATATGGTGCTACAGAAGAATGCTGAAAATTCAGTGGACAGACAAAGTACGAAATGAACGAGTTTTGGAAATGATGGGCGAGGAAAGAAGTTTATGGAAGAAGCTTACAGAAAGAAGAGACAGGCTGGTAGGTCATATTTTGAGACATGCTGGATTGGTTAATTTGTTAATGGAGGGAACAGTCGAAAGGAAGAACTGTAGAGGAAGACGGAGATTAGAATATATGAAGCAGATAATTGAGGACGTGGGTTGTAGGGGATATGTAGAGATGAAGAGGTTAGCACAGGATAGGAAGGAATGGACGATTGTTCGTATTTAGCCCAATTTTTTGGAAAAGAACAATGATTTTTTTCACGCATTCTTCTTTCTGTTGCGATCCTTGGAAATTTGACGTTCCAAAACTTGGGCAGTTTTCTTAGCGTATCAAAAAATTCACCCAGATTAGAATGTTTGGTATTCTTGCCATATTCGAAAAACAATAGTTGACCTCAAACAGTTGTCTAGTATCGCAAATAAACGAAAACGTACAGTAATCGAAAACAATAACATTGACAGAACAGTTCGAAGTTAAAGGATTGAAGCTGAAAACTGTGTTGTAAACTTCCCCACAGACGCTACAATAAGGTCGCACACCAAATACGAAAGTTTTTTGATCTGAGTTCTTACCGGATCTCAACATGTCAACCATCAACTACTTATAGACGTTCAACATTGACTTCAACACGGCACCAAAGTTGGCAACCAAGTTCATCGTCAGAGGACTCCTTTAAAAGTACACTACACAATGAATGTAACAATTACAAAAAAAGGAAACCTTACCGAAACGTTACCACTCCGACCTATTGTCAGCGCTCACTCATATGAAGTTAGCTCAAACAGCACGGCAGTACCCAGTGATATTAGTTCTATTTAATCTGTTTTACTTTTTGGTTTCGCTACAAAATATGCAGAAGCCAAAACAGAAGCTGAAGTCCCAAAACTGCAGAACTCCGTTACATTCCCAGTAAGAAAGTACGTGGCGTACGCTCGCGCGCGCACAAACACACACACACACGCGCGCGTCCGTGTATATATTATATTACACTACTTACACTTGTTTGTGTAGTTATGCGTAAGGACCAATAGACCCATAACACGCAAAATTTTCAGCCACACTTACAGGTAGTAACACAGGGTAGTATATCTATAAATACGAGTTTTTATAGTGTAGTGCTGTTATGTTCTGTGTATAGATATACCACCCCATGTTATTAGCTGTAGCTTGTAGCTGCATCGACCCCATGGCTTTGTTCCAGAACGACATAGTACAGCTTCATTATATTGAAATACATAAGATTACAGGACTATATAAATAAGTGATTGCATTAATTGCCATGATTCAAAAACTATTTATATTCGGTTTTTTTTTCTGTACAGTTTCCACATTTAAATACAGAAGTTGGATAAAAATTGTTGGGTTTGTTTTTAAAATGAATTTACAAGTTTTTTTTTTTACCAATTATTAAGTAAAAATATCTTTGCCTGAATTAATTCTTGAAATTGTAATAATGCGCATGGACTAATAAACAACGTAGCAGTGTTACTTTCGTTTTTCCTGATTTACGATTTTTTTTTCGTGGTATCCTTTTTCCGCTAATATATTTGTCACTTGACCTAACACTATATTTAATTCAAAACAAATATATTTCATTTCTCGCTAAGCTATCCTTTTTTAAATACTAATGTATGAGGGGTAGTCAAAAAGTTCCAGGAATTTCATTGTAACTCTTTGTTAACAAGGCTAAGGCTTCTGGATTTTACTCAGACATGGAATCATTTGCGTGTGTTTTATATTTAACAATGATGATATAAATTTTTGATCGCGTCGAAATTTTGAATGCCGATCTACAGAAATCTAATCTATCTGTTTTTGAATCATATGCGAAGATAGAAGCAATCATTGATGTTTTGTACTGTACTCGAGAGTCAAAATTCGAAGAAATTTGGCGGAAAAGTGTGCAGTCAGGTACTAACTTTGAAACCAGCGAACCTCAAATCCCACATCAACGCAAAATTTCGATCAAGGTAAGAGTGAAAATCTCCGATTCGAAACACCTCAAGATTTTCTCCGCAAGTCTTATTTTAAAGAGTCGATTCTACAACTTTTCCACCCACTTCTTCAAATCGTTAGAACGATTCGCTCTGGGACAGCCCACAAATGTAGCAAAAATTATAAATTTCTACAATCATGATTTTGACCAAGAAAGATTGCTCAGTGATAGAGACACGTTTTTGTAACTTTTGAAAAGGCAAGATGAGGAGGCAAAAAATTTAAGAGAGGTTAAAGATTTTTTACAGAAGTGCAAATGGACTAGAGGAGTCATACCAGAGTTTGTACGCTTCGTTCGACTACTCATCACAATTCTTGGGTCGTCCTGTTCAAATGAACGAAGTTTTTCGGCCTTACGCCGACTCAAGAGTTACATAAGTTCGACAATGTTGCAAGATCTATTAAATAACATTGCTATTTTACCTGTATGTAGCAACCTTACTGAAGAACTTTATTTGGAAAAATTATTGAATCGTTTCATTTGCAAAGAAGCAAAGCGCATTACATTTTGGTTTTACTTATGGCTTTACGCCTCGTCGACGGCTAAGGTCATTAGAGGCGGGATGGGACTGGGCACAAGGAACGAGAAGGAATTCGGCCATGGCTTTTTTTTTTGAAGGAAGCATCCCGGCATTCGCCTGGAGTGATTTGGGAAACCATGGAAAACCCAAATCTGGATGCCCGGACGGGGATTCGAACCGCCGTCCTCCCGAACGCGAGAAGTGCATTACAGTTTTTGCATTGCATAATTGATACTGATTAATAGTAAATTTAAAAAAATAGTAATGTTTCATACATAGCTAAAATATAATTAATAAATATACTAGTTAATAAATTATATGATGAATTTTAAATTCATTTTCTAGTTTTTCTCCTACAAATTTCCCTTAAGAATTAGATTCCATAGTAATCACTATTATTATTTTAAGTAAGATTTTTTAGGGAACTATCCCCCCCCCCCTTTTCTTGCCTGACTACCCACCCGAGCCTAACACGAAACGCCGGCCCTGTTAGCATTAAGAAACTAATCGTAATGTACCAGGTATGGGTAGGGTTGCCAGATAGCCGGAAAATCCGGGAATGTCCCAGAATTTTGTGTCTGATCTCGTGTCCAGGAATTATGCGTTACTGTCCCGGAATTTCCGTATACTAGTTTTTTTCTCAAACTCAGTTCACCACGGTGGCCATGAGGCCAAGCCAAGTATCCCATGCTCGCAGCGGGAGGATGGAATGTCCCTTAAATCAGAGGAATTGAAAATGACAGGAAAATACTCTTTGAATTTTCTGGGACTTTGAAAATTCTAGACGCAGTTAACATTAACTCCCTTTATATAGAGTTCACATATCTGAAACGTGTTTTTCAGGTTCTTCCAAAAGACTTTCCAAACAATAAAATCTGGGCCATTTTTTTTAGAAAAAGCATTGTTAATGATTTTGAATATTTTAAAAAAAGTTTTTTTTTCAATTCCAACAAGCAATACTTTTACGAGACAAGTTTTAGTGCATTGAATAATTTATGAAATAAGAGCGAAACAGAACGTTCATGGATTTGATCAAGGCTGAACTGCAAACTCAATCAATTTTGAAGACTCTTGCTGAGAAAATTATCAGTTTTGCAAAGCAGTGACTGAGAAATATTTATGAAAATGGCAAAATCTAATAATAAATATTTTAAAAGTAGTTGATTAAGATCTATTTTGATTGATGTTGATTTTGATTTAGCAAAAGATAGATGCTAATTTTTTTTATTTGTTGATATAACCTGATGCTGATTTTCTGCCTAATTTTAATTAATGAGCCTAACAGAAGTGTTCAGTTTTTGTTTAATATTTTTGAGATTTTGATTGATAATACCCGATGTTGATTTTGTACCAAAGTAAAAAATTCCTAATGAGGTGGTTAATTATTGTTTTAAGTTTAGAATTTTTCCTTTTGATTCATAATACCTGATGTTGACTTTCTACCATAGTTTAATTAATAAACTTAAAAGAGGTGTTATATATACGTTTGATAGCATATTTAACTAAAATAGAATTTTTTAGTAATTTGCATTTTTGTTCACTCTTTAAACATACCGCTAAAAAACTTTTTAGACCCAGAAATGTCCCGGAAATTATAAGCCTGTATCTGGCACTCCACAGTTAAATATTTCGCGCGAATTGGATACGCTTCTTGTTCCATACCAACAGAAGACTTGAGCTCCAAAATTATGTCACAACCAGTTTTGTTATATCACTTACGAATTTATTAAGATAAGAAATTGAAAAAAAGAATCTACCACTTTTGGATTTCCTTTACAAAGGGCTATGATAAAAACTTATTATTATAGATTGGTGCCTTTAAAAAAACAATTTGTTAACGCCAAAAGAACTGCCTTGACAGTAGCAGCTCTAGGATATTTTCAAGCCCGGGAAAAACTGAGATTGCCACCTCTTCAAACATTGTTGCCAGCCAGACCCCGAGAAACAGCCGAGAATCGCCTCCTTGATTGTTGGCCAAACGCATTGATGTCATCACTTTAACTGTTTGCCAAACGCATTGTTGGACACGATTTTGCCGCCCCCCACCTCTCAAGTTATCGCCCAGAGCAAGTGGATATGTGAAAACTGCGACCAGTGAAATTTGCGGCCAACCTAAAATCTGCGAAATCTGCGGCCAATACCTCTTCTCTTTGTGTCATGCCGCGCCGTCCTAATCACTCTAAACGCCCCTTTAGACGACCCGACCTGGTCTCACTAAATCGTGGCCTGGAAGTTTTTACGTGAACAAATCATTTTACATTACACGCCCGAAACAGCCAAGTTAATTTCTATTTTTTTTTAATAGACACGCAAATGTTTCACAGGTTAAGCATTCTTTCTTAGACTTTTTTCGCACTCGTTACTGAAAGCTGAATTTTTTGCTGATCTGCAACACTGTTCGGAAAATCCAGTGCGGTACTAACTAGATCGGAGTGGCCGAGGTCGTCTAGAGGCGGCCATACACGATCGCTCCATCCGTCAAAATGGAGCGATGTCACTCCATTATCGTGTCGTCTGTGGAGAAATTTGATGTAGATGACGTTAACCCACAACTGCTGATGGTAAAATATTTTTTCCTACACTAGTTTTTTTATCTGTTTAACGTCTCTCTAACAGCGATGTCTTTAAAGACGGGAAAGGATGGGGGGGCAAGGAATGGGAAGGAACTCGGGCATGGCCTTTTGAAGGAAGCATCCCGGAATTTGCCTGGAGTGATTTGGGAAACCATGGAAAACCCAAATCTGGATGCACGGACGGGGATTCGAACCACCGTCCTCCCAAATGCGAGGCCTTCTGCACTAGTTATGTGAGGCAAAGGGAGATTTTGCATGAAATCTACTACGATTCTGTAAGTATCTGGCTCGTTATTACAATTCTTTTCTACGTCTTTTAAGCAAGAGTAAAACTTGTATTTTAATAACAGTTATAAACTATAAAACATCTGTAGTGTCAACCTGCTGTTTAGAAACATAGGCTACAAACGTAGCAATCCGCTCAGAGCGCCGGCGGGGCGGCTTTTAACAATACAACCAGTTTGATCCTATTCTATAATAAACATACCGCTACAGCATTGTTGAGAATTCTGGCCGCAGATTTCACTGGCCGCAAATTTCACTGGGCGCAGTTTTCGCGACACCAGAGCAAGTACCCCAGTTTGCCCCCACCCCTCGCCCTAAATCCTGCATTCCACCTAGAATCTCAGCTTTAAAAATTTTTATTATGGTAAAGCGTTACCCATTTGCAAAGCAATATCAAAGAAGGGGAAATTTTCAATTAATGTAGGCAGTTCTCCATTTATAGTAGAAGAAACAACGGGAAAAACATGAGTTCATGCTCTTGAAAAGTATGTCCAATGAAGTTTCTGACATGAGTTTTGGTGCAAAATTTTACTTCATTCACGACCTTAGTTTGGAACTTTTTTGGATTTGAAACTATTTTAAATGACTATGACATTCTCTCATAATAATTCTATGCAACATCCAGTTGTCCAAGAAAATGGTAATTTGGTAAACATACTTGGTTTCATGCCCACAGTAAAAGAAAAGTTCCTGTGTTTTTTAAATGCCAATCTAAAAGCTGAAACGTCTTTGAGCAAATTTGTAGGTTAATTGCTTTCTTCTTCATGAGGCTATATGCCTTAAATTTCAGTTTTGCACAAAGATCAGAAGCATAAAAAACACAATTAATTTTACTTTGTTACTACATTTAATTTGGAAGTTACAAGTAGTCCTACACCGATGGTAACAATGCAGACACGGCGTCGCTCGCACAGAACGAATCGGACTCCAGCCCGTGCGTTGTCGAGGAAAGTATTTTGACATGAAAATTGGATGTAAGCAGGAATATTGATAAATTATGATACACAATCTTTGCTAAGGTGCAAACATTTGGTCCAAAAAAGTAAGACGACTTGGAATAAGCTATCAACCTACAAAAAGAAATTAAATTCCACTTGTAAAAAAAAGTGTCTTGGTCATTATGTAAACTCTGATAATAGAACATCAACCTAAATAAATGCCTCTACAATGTTGCATTATTGAGCTTTTAAACTCACAAAAGCCAAGATTTCCCTCGATGCTCTTTCTGGATTCACAAGTCTTCGAGTAAATCATAAACATTATGCCTTTCCTTTTAGTAAAGTAGTAGTATAATGGCTAAATCACAATTTAAAAAAAATATGATTTATCAGTAACGTCATGAAAAACCATTTTTTTCAGAAAATCAAAACTTGATTCAGAAAAATATCTCACAACTCTTCATCATTAAATAGCCACAAGACTTCGCCCTTTTTAAAAATGATTTGTTTTTGTAACATTTTTTTTTTATAATAGGGTCGATATATCGATATATCGATACTTTTTCTTCGATATATCGAATCCGATATAAATGTTTTTTAAAATATCGATATATCGAAAAACCGATATTTTTTAAAATATCAACAGCCCTAATCCCCGTCCGGGCATCCAGATTTGGGTTTTCCATGGTTTCCAAAATCACTCCAGGCAAATGCCATGATGCTTCCTTCAGAAGGCCATGGCCGAAAAACTTCCCATTCCTTCCCCGTCTCTAAAATCCTCGCTGTTAGAGAGACATTAAGCACATTAAAAAATAAAATGAGAGGAAGACAGTGGTTGAATTCAGATGACTTAACATTAGTTCCGAGACAGCATACATGTAAAAATAGTCGACTAACAAAAAACGCCTGCGAGAGAGTGTTGTAGTAGTCTGGTGTACGATACAGTTTTGATATTTACCACAAAAAGAAACTGTAACATGGGTGGTATAATTATTGTATTTATAAGTAAATGAGTAAGATTTGTGAATCCACGTTTTACTGAATAGTCGACGTCTTTACCGAGAATATTGCATACAAAAAAGTGATGGACTGGGTAACGGTTAAATATGCGCTACTTACCGTTATAAATAAAGAATCACAAGGGGGCGTCCATAAACTACGTGACTCCGTCTGGGGGGGAGGGGTTGGCTGGAAAGCTACGCTGAACTACGTGGGGGGGGGGGGGGGGGGGTGGAGCGGAGGTTTCGAAGCCAAGCCACGTAACTTCTTAATCATATTATTTGTCACAATTAAAATAAGGTACACAACACATAACAGCATGTGAATATTTATTTCTGTTATTTAACTATCTCCGTATGTTATTTACGATTGTCTGACATGAGAAAAAAGTATAAAATATCTTCTGAAATCAGGAGGTAAAAATGATACTAGCTACGTGGCGGGGGAGGGGGGGGGGGGAGGTTCACAGAAGGCCAAAATAGAGCTACGTGGTTTATGGACGTTTCCCAAGAAGAATTTCATTATTAAATTCGTACGTTAGTGTGGTCACCCGAAAAATGCGATTCGTAATTTTGATTTCAGCTTTTTTTTATAGCAAATTTCGGGTATTTTCAAAGATGTCAGCTATCGTCTGTAGTATACAGAAGGTAAGTTACCACCGCAGGTTGACCTGCAGATTTATTGGTATCTGTCCGTCCATTAATAGCCATAAAGTGCGAAGCAACACGTTACTACTGAATTCTTCCAGTAGAAGATGCCAAAGCAACAGGAGGTTGTGAAAAAGTTGAATGACAGTGAGGGAATCGGGCTGAGTAGTGTAATAAAAATCTCTCACCTGGGTTGTCAAAGGGTTTATTTCATACCGTTAATTATTTTGGGCGCCTTTTATAATTGATTTTTAGATTGTAGGAACACGGTTAGCTTTTTTTTTATCATCTATAACAGATACATAATTTAAAAGAGACAGTTACAACTGCATGTATCTGGCACATATAAACTTAAAAAGAAAACAATCTTATGGAATTCCCGGCAAACTGTCAAAAAGAATAAAATTTCTGCTGGCTTGACAAGTTTTTTTTTTTTTTTTTTTTTTTTTTTTTTTTTTTTTTTTTTTTTTTTTTTTTTTCATCACATGAGTCCCTATTTTTCTTCAGATCACCCTGCGGGTCGTTTTCCGGGTGTCTATGGAATTTACTGGAAGCTTGAAGAATGCAAGTCACTAACTGTTGCGCTTACCAGTACGTCCACGTGGTCCTGAGCAGATTATCATTTTTGATGCACTGTTTCGTTAGGGAGTGGCTCAGTTCAGGGGTGGGGGAGGGGTGGCTGGAAGACTTTGGTGAGCTACGTGGGGGGAGGGGGGGGGTTTCCATTCATAACATTTTTCACAGTTAAAATGAGGTACAGAACACACAACAGCATGTGAATATTTATTTCCTTCATTTAATTATCTCCGTATGTAATCTACAATAGTCTGGCAAGAGAAAACAGTACAAAATGTCTTCTGGAATCAAAAGAGGAAAAAGCTACGTGCTACGTGGGGGAGGGTGGGGGGGGGGTAAAAGTGAGGCCAAAATGGAGCTACGTGGTTTATGGACGGTCCATTCCTATCTGCAACTAATAGCCGGACTCAAACTTCAGACTCAGAAATTGGCTAATCGTTAATAGAACTCATCGAGCCTTTAGACATAGCGCCTAGCTACGAATCCTTCAGAATTAGTTGTCAGAGCGGGTAGCTCTGTTCTCTGCAGCACCCAGGCACAGGATATCCTCTCCTCGGGTTGCAGAACGTGTCGTTCCACACTCCCCATTCCTCTTTTTTCCTCGTCACCAATTGTCTTTTTCTTCTGACTGGAATTTACCTCGAAAACATGCAAAATAGAACCTTCTGTTAGAACAAAATATGGATATTCTGTATTCATTGCTCAATCACTTAACAGCTTATCCCGCCATTTTTGGAGCCTCCAGAGTTTGTACGGAACCACACGACCATTTCGTAAAAGATAGCTTCCGTCCGACCTCCGTTTTATCTCATCTGATTATCCCGTTGTTGTTCGAATCTTCAAGGTTTCCGCGTACCTGGCCCTAACGGTAATGAACCCAAACGCAACCCATTAAAGCCGCGTTCCCACGATCTCTTGTAACAGAGGCGAGACGGGACGGGACGGGACGAATACTCAACAACACGCCATGGGAACAGGGTCGTCTCTGCTAGATGAGATGAGACGCAGCTACCCACTCTGTGTCGGTAAACATCACAGGCGTATGTAGAGGTGCGCTGTTGCCATCGGTTTGCAGCACAGGTGCGCACCCCTTCTGTTGTTGTAAAGGGGGCATCCACAAATTACGTGAGGTGTTTTTTCGGATTTCTGAGCCCCCTCCCGCCTGATGAGATTTCGTGAGATCTGGCAGTACCCCCCCCCCCCTCTCTGGTGAGATCTGGTCCGTAAGAACCCCCCCTAGAAATCGCCCTGGAAACTTTTTTTTTTTTAGGTCACAACGTTTTTGACGAAATACCCTCCAAATTGTAGACCTATTTTTTTTTGGTTCTACTGTCCCCAAATTTTTCGCAAAATCTCACGTGGGATTTCCGTAGACCCCCCCCCTCCCCCTGGTGAGATTTTACCGGACCCCCCCCCTATTTCACCTCACGTAATTAATGGATGTCCCCAAAGTGCTCTGTGCCAATCGACACTAAGCAACGTGGTGGGGAGGCGGCGAGGTAAGCTAGGGCTAACCTGCGGCTCGCGCTCGTCCCTACACTTCGGCTAATGAGGTCCCATCCCGTCTCGTCTGCGTTACAAGAGACCGTGGGAACGCGGCTTTAGAGCTGTTGTTTGTTTGTTCCGTTTCTGGTGGCTGCTACTTATTTTAATTTGCGGCTCACTTATTTTCATTTGCTGAATATTCTTAATATCCTGCGCGGTACACCAAATGTGTCTCAGATCACATCTGTTACAGTAGCCCAAGAGATAAAGTGTCTGCGGAACCAGGCTTCTATCCCCAATAAATACGAAATTTTTTATTCGAAGCTGAACGACTCTAAAGTCTCTCCAGACCCACTCAGCCTGCTATCCAATGAGTACTGTGGAGGAAACATCGCGGGAAGGTAAACAATGGCCGGAACGTGACGCTGACCCAGTCACGTCCTTCCTGGTGCCGTAAAGGTTGCAAAGGAAATGTGGAGCTTTACCTCCGTGAATCCTGCGCGAAGCGGCAGAAACCATAGCAAATCAGTAATCTTTACCTTTATAAACGAGCGGTATGGTGGTTCAATGGTTAAGGTGTCTCACTGGGGATCGAAAAGTCCCCAGTTCGAATCTCTGTCTCGTGGGGATTTTCGTGAGCCCTTAACCCGGTATTCACCTCTGGCACAGCTTGCTGTGTAATGTGAAGTACGCCAGAACGCTTCCGTGGTTCGGATTCCACGTTGAACTGTAGGTCCCCTGTACCCGGTAGACCTACCGGGTTAGGTTAAGGCGGCTACGACTGGTGCGAAATGGGCATCCGATGGAAACCCTGTCACCAGGTCATTACGATCACACGGAATTATTAATTATACGTTCATAAATGAAGTAAATATGGGACACAATACGTGCAAAATTATCTGCACTCTCAAAACGCGATCGTCATGGACAAAACCTCGCAGAATCATGTGAACTACTGGAAATATTACCAGAGTACGCTCAGAATTGTATTTGCTTAGGGCTTTACAAATGGTCGACGTACAGATCATTAGACGCGGGAAAGGACTGGAGGCTATGAACTGGAAGGAATTCGGCCATTGCCTTTTGAAGCAACCATCTCGACATTTGCCCGTAGTTATTTCGGGAAACCATGGAAAACCGAAATCAAAGGCCGGCCGGGATTCGAACCAGTGTCCTTTCAAATAACAGACCAGAGAGTTACCGTACACTCCCCAGGGAGGTTCTGGGAAGGTTGGTCTGGTCTCGCATTCGGGAATCCCTGTCCGGGCATCCAGATTTGGGTTTTCCATGGTTTCCCCAAATCACTCTAGGCTATTGCCGGGATGTTTGCTTCAAAAAGGCCATGGCCGAATTCCTTCCCGTTCCTTTTACCCAGTCCCATCCCGCCTCTAATGACCTCGACTTCGACGAGGCGTAAAGCCACAAGTGTAAAAAAAATGGTGGTTGGGGGAAGGTTGGTGACTGTATTGAACAACAATACAACGTAAAGTACGTTTTCATACAATTTTTTTAGTAAATATTTGATATTAAGTAGCTTTTGACCATGAAATCGTCACTGTGTACAAGAGAAGCTCTTGGTCGTTCTGCCGTCGACTAGTATATCATCATTAATTTACGTAGCCTCTATTTGCGAAATATCATTCAGTCATTGCGTGGCTTTGGTAGATGGCGACCACATAGAATTAGGAACTGTGTTTCTTTGATAACGTTTCGATAAGATTATAGTTTTTTTGCTTCAATTATGATTGCCGATTCCTAGGTTTGAAACTATGAAAGCTCAATAAAACTTTGTTCACTAGTTTTAAGTTATGTTGGCTAAAGGTAAGCGTGGTCCTCAATCCGAAGGATGGTTGGACCTTCCCGAAGGAGGCGAACTGGGCTTATCAGAGCTAGGACGATCTGTTCCCTTTATCCTTATCTAACCTACACACGTAATCGAACCAGGAATTTGAACCATGGAAGCAGTCAGGCTTACTTCACGTCCCACAGCGGAGGTGCAAGGATTAAAGGCCTTTAAAAAACCAGGCCGAAACAGGGAATTGAACTAGGGACCATTCGATCTCCAGTCAGACGCCTGAGCCACTGAGCCACCTAACAGCTCAACGTACTGTTGTATTATAGATAAAATAGTTTGAACTCCCGTTGAAAATGACGGGTGTCACTTTGGTGTTCTGGCCTCGTATTTCGGAAGGCCACTTGTTCGAATCACCGTCCGGGCATGCATATTGTGGTTTTCCACGGTCTCCCCAAATTACTACAGGCGAATCCCAGGATGCTTCCTTCATATATCCATGACAAAATTCCTTCTAGTTCCTTGTTCCCGAGTCCTTTCCCGCCCCTCAACGGGGCGTAAAGCCGCACACAAACAAAAGGAATTTCTTCTGTAAATGTTTATAGTAACCATTAATAACTATCCTTTTATTGATATTTTTCGTGATGTGAGTAAACTTTCTATGATTACATTCGTAGAGTATTTGGCTAGGAGGTTTTTAAACAGCTGCATTTGATTTTTAATGACAGAAATTTTTATTGTTATGAAAAATTTTCTATGTTAAGTACAATTCAGAAAACTAATAAGTATTACTAGATGACCCATAGGAAAATTTCGAGAATAAAATAAGAGGAATAGTGAGTTTGGCGCCTTGCAATGGAATGAGAGTAGAACCGCCTAATTTGCAGCAACTGTTTATTTGTTTAGTTTAATAGCTACGTAACAAAATACTTACAACATATTATCAAACAATTAAAAAAAGGTAAAACATACTATATGTAAGACAAACTGTCACTGACCTTAACAGAATACGACTAACCTGAACAAAATAAACAGAGAATATACACATCTCTGTGATACGTGTTACTGCGATCATAGACTGAGAGAAAATTTTACGAATAAAATGTTAACATAAAAAAACACAGTTTATAGGTAAATCTGTGACATGTGCTGCTGCTATCTAGGGACTTGGTTCAGAACTGTCTCATACGCACTACCTCCGTAAATATTACATTTGCCCTTTAAACATCAAATTCTGAAAGATTTTTTTCTTCATTTATGATTTTACATAATCCGAGACCTTAGTATTTAAAATGTTACGTCATTTATCGATTTCGGTTAGGTATGGAAGGAAATAAATAGCATGTAATTTTAAAAAAAGTTGTAGAAATAATTTGCCCTTTAAGGATCAAATTACTACCACAAAAATCCTTCCATTAAATATGATATTACCAAAACGGATACCTTAATCTTTAAATTGGTACCTCATTTATCGATTTTAGTTAGGCACCAAACGAGGTAAAAAAAATAAAATATATAGACGTGATGATATTTTTGCTCTTTAAGGGTCAAATTTGGAAAAATTTCTTTCCTAAAATATGATGTGACCAAAACTGAGACTTTAATCTTTAAAATTATATCTCATTTCTCGATATCTATAGAGATAAATGGCTAGTGAGAAAAAAGTACGTTATGGAAACAGATACTTTTGCTCTTTAAGTGTCAAAATCCAAAAAATTCCTTTTTTAAAATATAATATTACCGAATTGGAGAATTTAATCTTTAAAATGATACATCATTTATCGATTTTGGTCAGTTATCAAGGGAGATAAATAGCTCGTGATAGAAAAAAGCATTGTAGAAATATTAATACTTTTGTCCTTTAATGGTCGAATTCCGAAAAATTTATTTCTTTAAATATGATGTGACCAAAACGAAAACCTTAGTCTTTAAAATGATACCTTATTTATCTATTTTGGTTAGGTATCAATAGTGATGAATGGTTCGCGTGAAAAAATTGGTTTTAGAAAAGATATATTTTTGCCTTTTAAGGATCGAATTGCGAAAAACTTATTTCTTAAAATATGATGTGATCAATCTTTAAAATTATACCTCTTTTGTACATTTCGGTTAGGTATTAAGGAAGATTAAAAAAAAAAACTCCTTTTTGAAATAATACACATGAAAAAGGCAACGACGAAGTTAAGAGTCGAAAATCAATCATAAATTTTTGTAAACCTAATTTTGGTATTCCACTAATCGGAATAGTACTACAAAACTGTTGCATAGTGTTTACAGGAATGATTACTCTTATTGCAATGTTAATGTTTGCTGGAGTGTGCAGTCTCTGGCCGTTAATGTATGAAGAATCTTTGGTCCCTATCTGTTCAGGTTACGAAAAGATTATAATTTCTTGCTCGGTCACATAGTCTCTTAAGACCAATAGTCTCGAACGTTAGCATGCAAAATACGGTAGATCTGACCGCTAATATCGGTATATTTGTAACCAAAATCGATATATATATATATATATATATATATATATATAAAAATACAACCCAAAAACAACAGTTTTCTGGGCAAGATGTGCTGTCGAAGAATTTCTATCAGTTTGACACCAATTTTACTACCAGACTTGAAACTTCGAGACTTGCTACCAATTTGACGTCAAACTGTTCAGTGATTTGATGGCAATTTGCTGCCGCAACTGGAAAACAAATTAGTCATTAAAAGTTGGAAAGAAAATTTTGTTTTCAACATGCATTCAAAGATGCACTTGATTTTTATATTACCTTTTTAACATCTTATAGCATAAATTGAAGTCAGAAAATGGCAGTGGAGGTATTTTTTTAAGTTAAAATTTGAAATACAAGTTATTTAAGTTTATTTAAAACCTAATTACATTACTAAATTACACTATTTTAAACTTCTTTATCTTTGTAAAATAAAAGGGCAAATTAAAACTAATAACAGAATGTTTTTAATAAAAAATTTTATATCATAAATAAGCACTAGTCAATACCAGTAAAACATAATCAAAATAACAAAAACAACAGACTTAGTAATTTGCAATTCGTTTATTAAGTTATTTAACAAAGAGGCATTAACCTCAGTCAAACAGAAAATAAAAGACACAGGGGTACTCCCCAAAAGATATACGGAACATTCTGCAAAAGTAACTAACTACTTAACATATAATCGATGGAATAATTCCCCGTAAAACATAAAAGAAATGGGTTGCCAATCTAAAAAAATATCTGTAAAATTTCGTTGTATTCTCCAAAATCGTAGAAAAATTGTTACATTTCGGCATTCGGGTAGGACAGACTGGGACAGAATCCATATCGATAGAAATTACGAAGACTATTGCTTAAAACATACCAGAGATTTTACGTTGGACTATAAGCTTTGAAGCTGTTAAAACCCCATAAAAATTCTTTATGTAATATTTCAGTGATACTATTCGAACTAAGGACATTGTGCAGCCCGCTAGAGAATTGTATATGTGGTGATTATATTTAACATTTAAATATCATCATATCCTAGTAAAATATTCTTTATTTTTATTAAACAATTCACTATTCCACCTCTTTTTATTCGATGTATTGACACAAAATGCAGAAAACAGACAAACAGTATTGCAGTGGTTCGAAGATGTAGTGAGATTTGCATGTTCAACAATGTGCGATGAACGGTGTGCTCCAAAACACTTGTGCCTGCATCAGCATTGTACTCTGCCGTCAGATCTACCACCGATCACCTCCACCCCCCACCCCCCCCCCACCCCTCCTCATATTCCGCTGTACAGTGCGGGAAAGCCTCCGACCCCCATGTTCTGTGATGAGGTGTGGACCTCCACTACTCGAGATGTCACAGTCCTTCAACCACATTCCGTGGAGCCACATTTCAGTTGCACGCGAACAGTCGACCAACCTCGCCGTTTCCAAGATGCTCGTTTCCAGGAACCAAGCCGTAACAATTTTCCGTTTGTCACCCATTTGCCACACGTATCTTCGCTAGAATGACTCCCTTGCTTCTCTGCTCCACTCATATACTGTAGTTTCTTATCGCATGACGTCATTAGACGGAATTCATTGTCTCGCTGGAATGTTTTGGATCATCAGTGTATGTAGATACTATAGTTAAAATTTAATTATGATGCAACAAAATCTTCTCGGGTGTCCAGCCGGATGGTGGTGTAAAAACACGACGTTTCGACAGCTGACTCTGCTGTCTTTATCAGGTATCTGTAGTTGTTCTCAGCTGACTGTCTCTGCCTCGAGTCACGACATTTCGACAGCTGGCTCTGCTGTTGAAACGTCGTGTTTTTACACCACCATCCGGCTGGACACCCGAGAAGATTTTGTTGCATCGATACGCCGGGAAAGTCTCCACTCACACATTAATTATGATCGTTTCTAGTAATATCTTCTTTATTTTTAGTGACATAATTCGCGGCGGTTACCCACTTTTTTATTCAAAATATTGACAGAAAATGCCTAATATAGGCAAATGATATCCTGGTGGTAGGAAGGTGTAGCGAGTCTCGTATTGCGATTGCTTGGCACGGTGTTATCCGGCACGGTGTTAGCATTGCAATCAGTTGTGGCTGGCTGTGCGCCTGCAGCAGCCGTCCAATCAATGATTCAGCCGGCGGCGGCGACAGGTCGGCCGCAGCAGCGAGGAGACAACCGCCATCGACCGCCGCGTCGGCGGCCGCACACAATAATGCATGCGGCGCGGCCGCCGCCACAAGTGTTCCCCGCCGCCGCAGGAAGGAAGCCGCCGCGCCGCCCGCCGCGGATAAACCGCCAGCTTCCTGCGAGACGTCTCCTGCGGGAACAGTACCCTCACGCGGGTTGGGAATCTTCTAACTAACCACCATTACTAATGAAAGGCTAAGCACGGTCACTGTAGTGTCTTAACGCACCCGGCCTTCGCTGCCGAATCAACAACGGCCAGAGATGATACTACACACGAAGGGGGCGTCCATTAATTACGTGAGGTGAAATAGGGGGGGGTCCGGAGAAATCTCACCGAGGATGGGAAGTGGGGGGGGGAAATCGAAGGAAATTTCATGTGACAAACGGGTCTAGAAAAGGTCTCAGAAAACTTCCAGGTCGATATGGTGTGGGGGGTGGGGAGGGGGGGGTTACCGTCAAAACTTCACGTCATCTTAGGGGTGGTCCGATCAGACCTCACCATATCTCACCAGTGGAAGGGGGGTTCCGGAAAACCACCTCACGTAATTAATAGATGCCCCTAGACATTACGTTCGTTACTTAATAACAGTTTTATTTAATCAAGCAACTGCGAATAAATGGATTGACAAGGCACTGAAAGAAAATTATGTATTTCACTTAAATTAACATATTAATTATTAGTTTGTTTTTGTTTATTTAAATTCGTTGGATGTAGATCTATTCTTTATACTCTCTGATAGTTGTTACAGTGAGATAAGAAATGTGGGATCGCGTTTATATCGCGAAGCTTTGAATATAAATGCACCTGCGATGGAAGCTTCGGTTTTCTGACCGCTTCTGAATAACCAGGACACTGTGTTACCGTGTCGTAACACCGACGTAAAGCTCCCAGTTTTTGTTGCCGAACCAGCAACGGCCAGAGATGTTTTATGCAAAAACGAGGTCACGAGCGTTCTTTAATTACAATTCTATTCAGTTTTAGCACCTGCAAAGAAATTAATTGGCAGAAAACTGAAAGAAAAGTAAGTATCTCGTTTAAATCAACTTATTAACTATTAGTTAATATTTTTTATTTAAATTCTGTCGATGTAGATGTTTTCATTATATTCTCTGATTGCTGATGTAGTAAGGTAAGAAATATGGGATCATGTTTATATGGCGATGCAGTGGATAATGAGTGAGCGATGGAAGCTTTCGTTTCCGTGCAGAGATATTGGTTTCCTTCGTTACAGCTGAGGGAATAAGGTATTTAAATATTTAGATATGATTTGTGTTCATGAACGATATGAATTGAAATCTTTTTTGTTTAGTATTTACTTATGGCTTTACGCCTCTTCGACATCGAGGTCATTAGAGGCGGGATGGGACTGGGGACAAGGAATAGGAAGAAATTCGGCCATGGCCTTTTGAAGGAAGCATCCCGGCATTCGCCTGGAATGATTTAGATAAACCATTAAAAACTTAAATCTGGATGCCCGGATGGGAATTCGAACCGGCGTCCTCCCGAAACCGAGATCAGAGTGTTAACCGCTCACCCACCACGCTCGGTGATAAGAAATCATTACTTCATTTCAATGATTTCCACATATATGCAGCCTACACCACTATTAATGCTAATAATACATAGCATAATGTAAGTTGTTAGGATTTTTGTTTAATTTCCTTTGCTTTCACTGCCGCCATATTACTGATGTCATTATTACAGTCAATAGTTAGTTTAAAATGCACCCTTGAGAGGAAGACAAATGAAACTTTTTGATACAGCGGAACAGCGTAGCGCATTATTTTATAACAATTCCATTCTCTTCAGCAACTGCGAACAAACGACTTGTCGGACACTTCGTCCAAACCATCATTTTTGAATGGCTTACATACTATTTACTAATAAACGGTCAGTTCGATCATCGCGCTATATAGCTTAGACGACGCAAGCTGAGCAATTAGATGTATGTCTTTTATAATGGTTCAATATGTTTCAAATTGCAAACAACCATAAAGAAAAGTATGTAATCCGTTTAAATCCGCATATTTATTTTTAGTTGTTTTTGTTTATTTGTATTCGTTCCATGTAGATGGTTTTGCTGTATTTTCTGTCCATATGTCGCTCTTAGAACAAGCTAAGTATTAAATGACCTGTTCATGTTTTTGTAGTGGTTCAATATTTTTTCCTTTGTATTAAAAATTGAAACCGACCAAAAAGAAGGTATGTACCGTATTTGGATTAAATTAACATGTTATTTATGAAATGTGTGCTTACGTAGAAGTATATTTCATCGAATGAAAAAGTGGAATACGGATGAACTCGAACTCATGTTTTGATCTATTTCTCAAAAACTGATAGTTTGCGATCCTTATGTTTATATTTATTAAATTGACTAATATTTTTATATTTCGATTTTAACTAGTCCTAATGTGACACAAAAGAGTGACCTTAGTGTTAGATTCTTTTAAAAAAAAAAAAAAAAAAAAAAAAAAAAAAAAAAAAAAAAAAAAAGCATTGTTGCGCAATCCCTTCACATGATTACGTTGAACTCGGTTGGCCCCTTGTAAGACAAGTTAGTTTTTCTTGCAATTACACGAATATGTACCATCAGTATAGTTCAAGTTCCCAGTTGTCAGAGATTTGTAAGGACGAGGAAGAGGATTTTTCTAGATCCTCGATATTTTCACCCTTATCCAAAAGGACAGGTTGTAGGAACCTACAAATAACAGATGTTATATGATGGACGATTAGCAGACTGAACACCATCATCAGCGATCATCGGGATGACGCAGGTTCGAATCCCTGTCCGGCCATTAATATTTTGGTTTTCCCTCGTTTCCGGGAATCACTCCGGACCAATCCAGGGACGATTCCCTCAAAAGGTCATGGCCGAATTCCTCCCCGTTGCTTGGTCGCAATCCTTTTCCGCCTCTAATGACCTAAGAAAAAAAAATCAGAAAATTTATATTGTTTACATTCTCAGGCGATAGTTAGTCCAACAAAAGTCGCTGTTGCCATTTCTACTTTGAGGGCGTCCGTTAAACACGTGAGGTGTTTTACCTAAATTTACCACCCTTTCTGGTGAGATTTGGTGTGATCTGGTCGAACACCCCACCCCCTAAGATGACGTGAGATTTTGACCTCTGCCTCCGAGGCCGGTTATAACCCCCCCTCCCCCCCCCCCAAAAAAAAAAAACAAAGTCGCTATCCGCGTCTTTTCTAGGTTGTTTTACCCTCTCAAGTGGACATCCGCGTCGTTTCTAGACATTTTCTTTGTTTTAGCTCTAATGTACTCCAAGAATTTAAAAAACTCCGTCGAACCTCTCCCTCTTGGTGAGATTTGGTGAGATTTCGGCAGATCCTCCCCCACTCCCCTTCCATCTCACGTTATTAATGGAAGTCCCTTTTTGGGAAGAACTGAAAATTTTCACAGCTTGTAACGAACGAGCGGTTTTTCTCCACAGTCAAGTTGGATTCGCCTCTGATCAACCACTCCCCGATCAGTTTCACCGAAGATATGTGGTCATAGGATCAGAGCAATTACGTTCTGCCCTCACTTGGTGCTAGTAATGAGCAGGAATCAGCGATACAAATGAAAACATGTAGTTGAAAGAATGGAGTGACTTTAATAACTTCGATAAAAATAGGCACATAGAAATACACCTGAAATAACTGGAAAATACTGCATAAAATAGCTCTCATGAATGAAAATTCTTACTAATAAAATCCTGTCACTAGGAATATTCTTTCTAAGCCAGCAGAAGGGTATAAATGCAACAGCCTTTTCCTAATAAATTCTTCATGGCTACTGGCAACGTAGTCCATCCTGAGACTCGGCGAAAGAAACTCCTCGAGAGCTGTTTCAGACTGAGTTCTCGCGCGTGGAAGCGGAGTGGAGGAAGTCATGTGACATTAGTTCTATTCGTTTAAAACACCTTACTAAGAGCTTTTTGAATTTACCCTGGTGGGGAGGCCTCTTCTCACGGGAAGAGAACCTGTTAACCTTGGACTATGCTGCGTCGGGTCGAATTAAATTGCATGGTTGTAGCTTGAGAAAAATTATCCCGAGTAAAACTTACAATATACTATAGCTAAAATCCCTCAATATACTACAAACACGTTAACCTCGAGTGAGATACAGAGACATAATTGCGAGAAACACTTAACGGAGAACACGAGTGGAACAGAAATGAGAATGAACTGAAGTGTAAGGACAGAGATCAGTGGAGAGGATTGATTCACTTATCTGACAAGTAGATACTTGCTTTACTTTTTCGTGTCCATACATCACAAGCGCTTTGTTCAACGTTGGACGAAATTGTCAATATCTCAAGCTGCCCTTAAGCCGTCGAATGTGGATGAATAGTAGCAATACAGTTCGTTCGAGCATTGAGAAGTTCCATGGTCTTATGTTCGATCGTCTGTTATTAGACTCCAGTAATACAATTTAGCTTTTACTGGAGCCACTCCAGCTCTCAATGCGCTGTGGCGCTACACGCTGGATCGGGAAGGTACAACGGGACCGGGCATGAGACCAGGCCTCCGCGTATCTTCCGCCCTCACTGCGGTTGCTAGGCGGTTTTCCACAGCCATTAAGTCTAATGCTGGGACGGTTTCCAATACCGACCTCATAAAATACACATTTAGCAAACAAAAACACATCTGTCACACACAGAACATGGACAGATGGTTACTTCTCCAATTAGTACATAGTATGACATGACAGTAGGTATAAAATATTTGACACGTCAACAAGAGCATGCAGCCGTAAAACCAAAGTTCCATATATGACCATGCCAATGATGAGAAAAACTCATCAAAAGCGGCCGACCCCTAATGATGAGAAAAAGAAACCCCGATTATTATACTGTTAAGTGTTCTCCATTCTACCCATTCCAGTATCAGACCAGAAGGTTCATCCTCATTATTAGGTATCAGTTTAGAGGACTGACATTTGTGCGATTTAGAAAAGGAGCCCTACTAGATAGAGGTCGTAGTATACCATACGTGCCTCTCATCTAACGTTTAGTTTAATCGCTCCGTTTACTCATGTTATCTACGGTGAAATTTGGGTTCAATAAAACCTGATGCTTTTCTCCCATTGGTGAGATTTCGACGGACCCCCTATGTAATTAATGGTCGCCTCCAAAGCAGACTTCCACCCTCCCGCATATTGGGAGCACCGAATGTTTCGCGTGTTTGTCAGTTTGAATGCGTGGCCAATGGGTGAAAATCTCACGATCTACGCCGCTAATGCATGTGTTCCGGATGTTCCATACCGGGGTCGACATGAGTGACAACGGAGAACTCAGATTTCACCGGGGCCTCGGGGTCAGGACCACGAGACATTTCTTGTGGGGCGACCGCCACTGTGTGGCGACGTGCGCCTGCTAATCACAGAGTTTATCACCAGTCATGAACCACGTGACCTTGCTTCGAACGGGACGACCTCTCCTGTCGTTTATGTGCATTAGTGCGTGTTGAAGTACTGAGAAGGTACGCCCATACTCGGTTGATCCAGGACGCTGCCCCCTCATCCTGGTAATGTAAACTTTGTGATAAGGTGACCACTGTGATTCGTGTGCCTACGCCCAGGAAACGCCCTGAGCCTGTTACCATAGGCGAATTGCAGACGGTCTCCGCATTATTTTGTTCCTTGCGACGCCGTATTGCGAGAGATCCTACGCTCTCGCCGACAGTTCGTGTTAGCTAGTCGTGGCATATCTTTGACTGAGAACATTGACGTTACTGTAATAATTGCACGCTATATCTCGATTTTCGCACCGGCTATATTAATGAGTTTTATTGTTTGTTTGTATCAGAAGTAGTAGTTATGGCGCCCATGATGTTCTTGTAATTGCCGAAATACTTTTTTTGTAAAATTAAATGTTACAAAGTGTAGTTTCCTGTAATTATTTTACTAATGATAAGAACCCGTCTATATCCCAAGTATAAATGTTACGTTTGTACATTTTTGGTCCATTATTATTGGTGCTAGCGGAAAATTAGTGGTTGCTTTTACAGGTTGAAACTTTATAAACGTAACAGCATAGTGTTATATTTTTCTGCATTCGCGACCCCCGTGTCGAGGTGGTATTGGGAGTGAAGCGTTGACAGTTCAGAGATGATGCTGTTAGCGGTGGTTTGCGTCGGGACGAATCCAGCGATCGTTTGAAGTGTGACCGCTGTGGGGCGCAGCTGTCGGCTCCAATTACACTCGCACCCAGCCCTCTAATTGCTACCGCGATTAGCCGGGACCGCACAAACAGTAGCCAGCCAGCGAGCCTCCCGCTGCGGGACAACTTTTGTTAATTTAGAGAGAATTTGCATTTTCTGAAGTTCCGCCCCGTTATTCCTATTAAGGAAAAAACGGCTAGGGGGGCCACTGCCGACTAGGGCTTTACGTATAATTCCGGAATATTTTGCCGGAATAATTGTGGCCGTCGTCTTTGGGAGATGGTCGGCTTATAAGAGCGGCCGAGTTTAGAGGGGGCTGATTCGTTCATTTCCTTTGTACCTCACGATACAGAGACCAAATTCATCCTTTGTAATGTTTTTTTTTTGGGGGGGGGGGACTTAAGCATCGTCGACCTCGTGGTAATTAGAGGTGGTTAAGGACTGGGGGAAGGAATTCAGCCATGGATTTTGAAGTAACCATCCCGGTATTTGGGGAAATCATAGAAAACCTAATTCTTGATAGCTGAAACTGGATTTGAACCCAAATCCTCCGGAACACGAGGTCAGAACGTTACCGCTCACCCACTCGGCGTAAATATTGCAACAAAAAATTAAATCTTGATTGATTCAATGTATATATATATATATATATATATATATAGAGAGAGAGAGAGAGAGAGAGAGAGAGAGAGAGGGCGTCCAGGAATGAAATGGTAACCCTGCAACCGCAGATAGGTCACATCATTTCCTGCGATATATCAAACATTTATTTTAGTAAATGTCTCACCATTTTCGAAATACTGATTTGATTAAATATTTTTTTCGAAACACTTTGTTCAGTTTATTCCATATCATTTTTACAAATTAAGACTTTTTGAACACTGTTTTTTTTAATTTACTCAAAGATATTTAAATCATCTAAAACAATGTCCTCTTTTCTTAAAACTAAAAAAAAACTTATTAAAAAATCTTAAATGGTATATTTTTTTTTTTTTATTCCTTTTAAAATGATTGTTCTGTAGTAGTTCAAGCAGCTGAAGAGACCATTGTGCATTTTAAACATGTAGTAAAACAATGATGATAAAGATTAAAAAAGTGGTTTTTGTTGTGGTGTGCATACAAATTTTAGACAGAATAAATGCAAGTAATATTTTTTATTTTGTTAATTATGAAAATTGGTCCAAATGGCCGCCATTTTCCTTTATGCATGCCCTAAATCTTTTTATTTGGCGTGCGTTACTTTTGCGGTTAATATGTTCCGCAACTGTTTTTATTTTCTCACGCATCTGTGTAATCTAAGTTACCCCCTTCGCGTAAACTAAATCTCTTGCTGCTCAAATAACGACCTTTTTTTTATTTTTTTTTTTTTTTTTTTTTTTTTTTTTTTACACCACGGGCTGTCAAGGTCAGCTGTTTGAATAAATTTGTATACACGTTTTACATTCGATTTTTTAACGATTTATTTAAAGGTTTTAAGAAAAAAAAAGAACATTGTTTTAAATGATTCAAATATCCTTGAGTAAATTAAACTATAAAATATATACATATGATGTGTGTTTGTGTATGTGTGTGTTTGTGTATAGTAGTAGAAAATTACGCTGGACTACAAAAAATGGAAAAACAAGTAGAAGAGTTTCTACAAGTAACAGAAGACCAATTCGGTTTCAGGAAGAAGAGAGGTACAAGGGAAGCAATTCTTGCACTGAGGCTAATATTAGAAAAGAGAATAGAGAAAGGCAAAAAACGTATTTAGGTTTCATAGATATTAAAAAAGCATTTGATAATGTTAAATGGGAAAGATGTTTGAGATCCTCAGAAAAATAGGTATACAACATAGAGATAGGCTGCTAATATGGAATCTTTACAAAAATGAAACGGCTGTCATAAAAATTGGAAATAAACAAGAGGAAGCAGCAACACATAAAGGAGTCAGACAAGGCTGTGCCCTGTCTTCCTTAATTTTCAATGGCTATATACAAGACTCACTGGATAAGATCAGAGACGAAATTGATGTTGGGATAAAGATACAGGGAAAACTAATAAAAATGATTCGAT
The DNA here is from genome assembly GCA_031002005.1 of Vandiemenella viatica. NCBI lineage: Eukaryota > Metazoa > Arthropoda > Insecta > Orthoptera > Morabidae > Vandiemenella > Vandiemenella viatica. Next base: position 252,785,663 of record CM061919.1, read on the forward strand.
TTGAAGATGACATTGTGACAGTAACAGAAAGTGAAGAGGATCTTAAGAAAATTTTGGAAAGAATGGAGGAAACAATGGGGAAGGAGTACAATATGAAAATTAAAGACATGGTATGTGCGAAAGATAAAAACTCAAAAATTAAAATTAATGGTGAAGCATTGGAGGATGTGCTAGAATTCTGCTACCTAGGAAGCAAAATCACAAATGATGGAAGATGCAAGAATGATATAAAATGCAGGATAGCTCAAGCAAAAATAGCGTTCAACAGAAGAAAAAAAAAAACGAATTTTTACAACAAATAATATCAGCTGGACAGCGAGGAAAAGACTATTAAAGGCTTATGTCTGGAGCATTGCCCTGTATGGATGTGAAACCTGGACAGTTGGTACAGAAGAGAAAAGAAGATTCGTTTCGTTTGAGCAATGGTGCTACAGACGAATGTTAAAAATTAGCTGGAGGGACAAGATTACTAATGAGGAAATTTTGTGAAAGCGGGAGAGTGTAACTCTTTATGGAAAAGTATAAAAACGTGGAGGACAACATTAATTGGACATATCTTAAGACATGAGAGCTTATTAAAAACAATACTGGAGGGAATGGTAGAAGGAAAGAGATATCGAGGAAGACCACGTTTAAAATACATCCAGCAGATAATGGAAGATGTTGGCTGCAGGAGATATGAAGAGGAGGGCAGAGAGTAGAGATGAATGGAAGACTGCCGCACACCAATCCCAGGATTGACTACCGCAGAAGGAGAAGAAGAAGTGAGGTGGAGGGGGGGGGGGTTGTTTCGAGTCAAGCCACGTAGCTTTTCATTCATATTATTTGTCACAGTTAAAGGTACAGAACACACAACAGCATGTGAATATGTATTTCGTTATTTAATTATCCAAGTATATAATTTATGATAGTCAGACAAGAGAAAACAGTTCAATAGGTCTTCTGTCTGGAATTAATAGGTAAAAGAGCTACGTGCCACGAGTGAGGGGAGGGCGAGGAGGGGGAGTAGAGGGAGGTTCACAGGAGGCCAAGCCAGCCAGCTATCATCTAACTTGGCGTGAGCCAATGTAGGTGTTAAGTTCCAAGACCTTGATGTCCTCTGACTCATTTCTGTCTAGGGTTTTGTGAATTGGCTGTCTTATTCAAGTCATGTCTTAGTTACTGTCGTCTGTGTGTGGTTTTTTTTTTAGTATTTGTAGTTTCTGGTCAGCCTTAGTTTTGGTCTGTTGTAGTTATCGTTATATTGACAGGGTTTGGCATGACGGGCTCATATTTAAACTACATGCATATGGCTGTCCTGGTCATCTACTAAAAATGATCAACAGTTACCTCCGGGGCAGGAAGTTCTATGTCGTGGTGGAAGGAGCTGCAAGCCAGTTCAAATCAATTGAAGCAGGCGTATCCCAAGGTTCGGTCATAGCTCCAATATTATACACCATCTATACAAATGACATTCCCCTCCAACCAGGCAAAGAATTAGGCCTTTATGCCGATGATACGACGGTCTACGATCCTGCAGCAGCCAAAAATTCATCGCACGGAAACTCGCACAACACCTAGAGCTTATAACACGCTGGTGTAACAAATGGAAAATTAAAATCAATGCTGACAAATCTCAAGCAATCATGTTCACCACAAAAAGATCTCTTCCCGACCAACACGTGTCAATCGGCGGCAAAGACCTCCCGTGGCGAGACGCAGTCACATATTTAGTCATTAAAATGGACAAAAAGCTGACTTGGAGCAAACACATCCAAAACTTATGCAATACAGCCACAGCTAGACTCACCAAACTCTACCCCCTCCAAAGAAAAACAAAAATGCAAATCTACAAATCAGTAATCCGACCAGCGCTACTATATGGTTCGGAAGTATATAGCATGGCAACAGACTGGCAACTTAAAAAAAATTCAAACCATTCAAAATAGATATCTAAGACTCATAACAGACGCCCCCCGGTACATGACAAACGCACAAATATATGATGACTTAGGCATACAATAAATGACAGACTATATTAAAGACAAGTCCTCAGAATTTTATAACAAATCTCAAGCTTCGTCCCACCAGTTAATAAAAAACCTTGGAGAAGAAACAGGAGGCCAAAATGGAGCTTCGTAGTTTATAAACAGAATGGTATTGCCAGCCTAGTGGGTAGTCAGTGTTGAGTGTTGCCCTTGTGGCGGTTTAGAGCGGGTGGGAGGTAAGGGTGAAAACCTTTTACTTCTTTTTATAATTAAAAGAAACCTTAGGCCGCTAATTTATTTGGTACTCAAATGGCGTACAGGCGAGGCTTATTTGTCGTTAACATTGACACATTGAAATATGATAAAAAGAACTATGCAAAGCCTCTTCTTACAATTGCCAACACATATTAACAAATAAACAAAAGCATCAAAATACAACCACCTTTAAATTAATCTTGAAACAAACTCCCAATGTCAATTGGCAAGCAAGAAAGCTACACACTTGATTTGTTTAAATGAAAGCTCCCTTCACAATGATAGGGGAACCATAAATCAAACACAGTATTGGCATCAACTGTATTCAATCTCAAATGCCGGGCGCCAGGATAATTTATATTATCCACCAAGTGTGGCTTTAAGAAAGTCTGCCCCAGCTAGCTCAATATTTGGGGGTGCGAGAACTCCTAATCATTCAGTGGCCGTTACAGGGCTGTACTCAATGACCGAATAAAAGTACCACACTGCACTTGTAGGATGATTACCGTGACGGCGATAGTACGTTGCCGCGACGGCGGAAGTACTATAGCCCCTTGGCTATAGCGGACAAAGCACCACGTCCGTGCAAACGCAATGGATGCGTGCACAGTGACCTCACTGTACAACACGCTTATTAACCCTCAGGTTCGAAGCCAAGAGCGATCTCCAGCTTCGGCAGATCCGCTCCTTCTCCTCTGAAGGCTCGGAACCAAGTCCTCTCTCCAGCGTCCGCCGGAAAAAGCCTCCTCTTACACTCGTGGTGTACATGAAAAAAAAATACACCATCGTTACAAAATGCAAAGGAACGTCTCTGTCGATTGGTTCTGCCATTTTTAAGCTCCTCCCTTCGGCTGTCACGATAGGCGAACCTTGTCTTCCTCGACTCGGGTGAACTCGGGATAGCCTCGGACATTTCCGTCACCTGTGACCTCCGAAATTCCCCGTTCGTAAAACTTGGGCTCGGGTAGTTTGTTCACCTTGGTTTACCGTTTCCCCGGAGCTAAGGGATTATACGCCTGACCGACTGCGTGAGAAGGGTAGCTGGTGTCCATTGTTCCTGGCCGCCGCCAGGCTGCCGCGACCTTCTGGCGCGTCTGGCTCACGTGCCACACACACACTGACAACTCTTTCCGATAATTTCTCTCTATTCTTTTTATATATATAAATATGCAAAAATATATATATAAAAATGTACGGAATGACCCATTTTTGGTCATTCTGCTACACCCTCTGTTGGTCTAGCGTCTAAGCTTCAGTCGACAAGCGTGTGTTACACGTGAATGTTTCATGCCGGTTCAGAACTAGATGGTATACAAACTGCCAAGTTTGAAATACAGTACCTTGTACTCAAATACTATTGAACGAAGAGCAACGAGGTTAAAAGCGTTCTATAAAAATGAAAAAGTGACAATAATAATGGTGCAAATAGATGAACGGGGAAGTCCTCCAGGTAACGGAGGCCTGGGCCCGGAGATGGAGGATTGACATTAACCCAGCCAAGACTCAGGCAATAATGATCAGTAAAAGACTTGGGCCCCGTCGACCACGTCAACCGGACCCTGTTCTTCACCTTCACGGGAAAGACATACCCTGGTCAGCTACTGCCCGCTACCTGGGAGTGCTGCTAGACAGGAGACTAACCTGGAAAGCTCATATTAATTACGTCCACAGGAAAGCAAGCGCGAGGCTTTACAGCATTTACTCGCTTCTTAACAGAGACAATCTCTGAGTGTTTACATTTTGTAGACAGTACTGGTTAGTAGCGTTTGAACAGTCGCCGAGTGAAGTAGCATATTTTGTTGTTATATTTTAACTGTAGTGGTGTGGGGATTTGATTAGTGTAATCTCTGAGTGTTTACATTTTGTAAACAGTGTTTAGCATTCGGTGAGGACAGTAGCGTATTTTCGTTTTGTATTTGAACTTTAGTGGTGTGTAGATTTAGTTAGTGTAATCTGTGAGTGTTTACTTTTGTGGAAAGTAGAGTTTAGTCAGACTTAAGCAGTCGTTGAGGACAGTAGAGTATTTTTGTTTTATATTTGATCTTTAGTGGTGTGTCGATTTAGTTAGTGCAACCTCTGAGTGTTTATATTTTGTACAAAGTACAGGTTATTTCGATTTTCTGATCTTTTTTCTTTTTCGCGTTTTTCAAAAGCAGAATGACTAGGGACTGTGATTGCTGTGTGCAGACGCGAGCTGAGGTGGCTGATCTCCGCGCACAGCTTGCAGCTGTGTTAGCGAAAGTTACACAGCTGATGAAAATAAGGATAGTGTTCCCGTTTTCCCACGCCGTGTCGAGTTGGTGATGGAATCATTACGGATAGATACTGCAGGTATCATAAAGGAATTAGAGCTCCTGAAGTGGGGGAAAGCACCGGGCCCAGATGGAATTCCAGTAAGAATATTTTCAGAATATGCAGCGGAAATCGGCCCATTTCTGTCTGATATATTCAGTAAATCATTAGAAGAGCGAAAAGTACCTTTAGACTGGAAAATCGCGCAAGTAACTCCAATTTTCAAGAAAGGTGATCGAAGTGATCCTGGAAACTATCGTCCAATATCTATAACATCTGTTTGTAGTAGAATTATGGAGCATATTATTTGCTCGAACATTATGAAATTTCTAGGCGATAATAATTTGCTTACAACAAATCAACACGGATTTCGGAAGAAAAGATCATGTGAAACACAGCTGGCCCTATTTACACACGACGTAATGAAAGTTATTGATGCAGGTTCACAAGTAGATGCCATTTTTTTAGATTTTCAGAAAGCCTTTGACTCTGTGCCACACAACCGCCTTTTAGCGAAGCTACGAGCGTACGGTATATCGGATCAGCTTTGTGAATGGATAAAGGATTTTCTAACTGGTCGGTCGCAGTATGTCGTCGTTGAAGGAGAAAGTTCTTCTAGTCTAGATGTTACATCGGGGGTACCTCAAGAAAGTGTAATACGACCACTTCTTTTTTTACTTTTTATAAACGATCTCGGAGACAAAGTGAAAAGCCTTTTTAGATTGTTTGCTGATGATGCGGTTATTTATAGGGAAGTAAGGAATTTGGCCGATTGCTTAGAAATTCAGCGTGATCTGGATATTATTTTGGCATGGTGCGCTGAGTGGCAACTTACGCTAAATTGTAAAAAGTGCAAGACAATGAGCATAACTAACAAAAAGAATCCAATTGTTCAGAAATACGAGTTAAACAATTCAGTTATTGATATGGTCGATTCTGTGAAATATTTGGGAGTAACAGTACAAAGGAACATAAAATGGGACTTACACATTAATTCGTTGGTAGGTAGAGCTAATTCTAGGCTGCGATTCATAGGTCGAATATTGAAAAATGGTAATGAACAAATAAAGGAGATAGCGTACAAATCTCTTGTGCGTCCACATTTGGACTATTGTTGTGCCATTTGGGATCCGTTTCGTAAGGGCTTGATCGAAAGTATAGAGAAAGTACAGAGAAGAGCCGCTCGATTCGTGACCGCTTGCTACAGTCCTTATGAAAGCGTCACAGAACTGATTAGTAGACTAGGCTGGGAGTCTCTGGTAGATAGACGACGCACGATTCGTTTAAACTTATTATTGGTAAACATGCGTACTCCCACTTTCACTCTCGAGTGTAGTGAAATACTTCGTCCACCAACCTATTTGAGCCGGAATGACAGGATAGATAAGATTAGAGAAATAAGGTGCCGCAATGATTCTTATATGAATTCTTTTCCCTCGTACCATTAGGGATTGGAATGCATAACAAAGAGATTAGCTTTGGTGCTGAGCACCCTCTGCCACCCACAATTTTGTGAATTGCAGAGTATATATGTAGATGTAGATGTAGACAACAATTTAGCCGCAAGCACTGGTATGAAGATCTACACAACCCTAGTAAGACCTATTATTGAGTATGCCTGTCCAGTGTGGGCATACGCTGCTGACAGCTACATACTCAGGCTACAAGCAATACAAAACAGGGCACTAAATAGAGCACCTTCCAGCTGGGTTTCCCACCGACGCACTCCACGAAGCTACTGGAGTTCCATATCTTCACGTCAGATTTCGACAACTGGCTGAAGTATTCTACACAAGTTCAAACAGAAGCAATAACCCGGATGTAAACAACATCGGTCGCTATGACACCACCATTGATCGTCATAAGAGACCATTAAGTCTAATCATTTAACACAAACAAACATCACCGAGAAGCCATACCAACAGAAAAGCTTTGCATCGCCCAAATACTTCTGGAGGCAATGTCCACGGACAATATACTCCGCCATCCCCCTGCCTGTTAAGAAAAGGCAGTAACAGTGCTATGACGACGACGAAAACTGATCTTATGCTCGAGATCATATGCATAAACCATGTTTCATCACCTGTTGTGAAGATTTTCAACAGATATGCATCGTTGTTGACGTAACTTAGCGATTCCTGACCAACTTCTATTCGCCGCTACTTTTGTTCGAAACTCGACATTTTTTGAACAAATTATACTGCAACACGTTTCATACCCAAAAGAGGTGAAAAATTTCATGGAATGAGCCAATTGATGTCCAACATTGTCAGCAACTTCTTTAATTGTGATTTGGCGATCGTTCATAATCATTTCTCTCACTCTTTCCACGTTTTGATCGGTTATTGATGTGCTAGGGCGATCCGTACGCTCGTCATCTTCAAACTCTTCACGATCTTCTCGACAATGCTTATACCATTCGTAAACCCTTGTGTTATTCAAAGTAGATTCACCAAAAGCAATATTTAACATTTCTAAAACTATGTTACACTTAATTCCATTTTTTTTAGCAAAATTTAATGCAAATTCTTTGTTCCACGATTTATACAAATCAAAAGTCATCGACTGTATCAAAACACGTGTTATCATTTTAACAGCTGACAAGTGACTAAACATCCAATTTATTTCAAAATGTATAGATACTTTTAAGACATGTTCGCCAACACAACAACGAAAAAGTAATGCCAATCGGCCTAATATAACCAGCGAAATTTCAAAATTCCCGTTAGGTTTTGAACACACCTCGTATCCATGGGATGATTACTAACCAGTAAGAAAAAATGGAATCTAGAATGCATTTTGTTCTTTGGGGCGTTAGACCATGTATATGTGCCGTAACTTAAGGTGTGTGCTAGTTTTTGTCGTTATCTTTGAATATTTCCTATTTAGGTAGTGTGCCAGTCAGTTGAGGCTCCGCAGCAGTAGCCACGAGCCTTAGCAGCCGTTAGTAGCGGTCACCGATTTTTGTGTATTCATTTGTAGTTCCGTTTTTGTCTGTTTCAGGTGATATGGCTTGTGCAAAATGTTCTGGTAGGCGTCTGGTTCTCGAGGAGATTCTTAATACTATGGCGTCACTTCAAGCGTAGGTATGGAGCATCCTAGACGAGGAGCGGCAGTGCGTCGAAGAAATTCCGCAGCCAACTGTAGTGAAACCGGCAAGTTTGGATTTTCAGGTTCCAGTTGTAGAAAACGTCTGGCATCGTGTGGATCGGAGAAAGGCGTCGAAATTCCCAATTAGCCAAAGGGAAAATGATACCTTGCCACTAAGTAACGCGTTTTCTGTGTTGCAGGAGGCTGTAGATTCAAGCTCGAATGGCCCAGAAGAGCAGCAGGGAAGATTTACTCGCAGACCCCGAGCCTTGCCAGGAAAAGGTTTACTGGTCATTGGCAGCTCCAACGTGCGACGGCTGGAGAAACCGCTACGGGAATTAGCCACGAAGAACGGTGCAGATCCTCATACTAACGTTCATTCCGTTTCTCTTTCAGGAGCAACCGTACCACGTGTCATGGAGGCCATTCCAAAAGCGATTAGGGAATCGAATTGCCGTCAGTTAAGAGCAGCTGCGCACGTCGGCACTAATGACTCGTGTCGTGTTTCTGATCCAGATATAGTTAAATCCATGGACAAGTTGGTCCGAAAGGCGTATGAAGCCGCCCGGGAAAATTCAGTTTCATTACAGTTCTCAATTTGTAGTGTGGTGCCGCGTGTCGATTGTGGGGAGGCTGTGTGGTGGAAGATCTTTAATTTAAATAGTAATTTGCAGGAGCTGTGTCCCAAAAACAACTGGGGCTTCGTCGACCTTCGTCCGATGATAGCTGCCAGCTGGGACGCATTTGACAGGTCGGGCGTCCACTACACACCTAGAATGGCGTCCAAGGTGGCTGCTAAAATATGGAACCATCTTGATATGAATTATTTTTTAGGAACTGCGTGAGGCCCGAGGATCCTTCATTTCATCGAATAGGGTGTGCTGATAACTTAGTAGCTGGTCCCGGTAGTGATGGCGAGAATAATTTTAATATTACAGCTCCAATTACTTCACCCGTTTCCCGTCAGAGTGCGAGTATGAAAAATGCTATTTTAGACTCCACAAACAACAATACGAAGCAGCTAAGGATAATGGTACTAAATTGTCGGAGTATTCGAGGGAAAGTAGCGGATTTTCACGCCTCAGTTGCGACTAATTATGTCGATATAATACTATAAACCGAGAGCTGGTTGACGCCTGAAGTTGAATCTAGCGAAGTATTTGGCCCTCATTTCAATGTTTTTCGGAAGGACAGAACTGTTTCAATGGGCGGGGGTGTGTTCGTGGCCGTAAGTAAAACCGTTAATTGCTCTGTCGTAACTGAAACGGAAAATTTTTGCTAGTTAATATGGGTCAAGGTAAAAATTGGCAAAAATTTAAAGTTCATACTCGGGTCATTTTATCGACCTCCGGATTCTGATTTGGCTAACGCGGAATACTTCAGGGAGTCGCTTAATAACATTTACAAAAAATTTAAAGGACAAATATTGATCGTGGGTGGTGACTTTAACCTACCGTCGGTTGTGTGGGACACATACACGTTCAGGTTGGGTGGAAGAGATAGGTTAATAACCGAAACGTTCCTAGAATCATTTGCAGAAAGATCTCTTGAACAGGTGGTCGAAGAGCCAACGTGGTACGACAAAGATTCCTCGTCCATTCTGGATCTTTTTCTAATTAGCAATCCTGATATTGTAGATAAAGTTTGTATAGAAGACGGTATAAGTGATCACAAGGCGGTTGTTGGTAACGTTAAACTCTAGTCTGAGTGTGAAGCATGACAAAGAGAAACTCCTTTTTTGCTTCGATAAGGCAAACGATGCGGGTATGGTTGATCACTTTGCGAAGAATTTTGAAACGTACACGCTAAATACAAATGTTGAGGAACTTTGATTTAATTTAAAAGAACTAATATGGACCGGTTTAAACCAGTTTATTCCTAAGAAGTGTATTAAGGTCAGTAATAACTTCCCTTGGTTCAATAGGGAAATGAAACGTTTGCTCAGGAAGCAAAGGCGTTTACATGCCGCGGTGAAAAAATCGGGGGACTCATCTAATCGTGCTAAATTAGTCCAGTTGCGTGCGGAAGTGCGTAAGGCAATGCGCGATGCGTTTAAAGAATTCCAAGCCAGGAATTTATCCGAAGATCTGATTACTAATCCAAAAAAGTTCTGGTCGTATATCAAAGTAATAAGAGGCTCTCGTAAGGTCATGCCGTCGTCGATTAAAGAAAATGTTGAATTATCAGAAACAAGCGTAGAGAAAGCAGAAAGTTTGAATGATATATTTAAAAAGGCTTTCACGATAGAAAACTCAGAGGAGATACCGATATTTAACAATCGTACCGACAAAATTATGAATGATCTCGCTCTTGATGTCGAGGGAATAACTAAACTACTTATGAATGTAAAAACCAATAAGGCTCCCGGACCAGACGGTATTCCTACAAGATTCTACTCAAGATACGCAAAGGAAATTGCACCGTTTTTGATGAAATTGTATACCGTCTCTCTGGATCAAGGAAAAATACCAGCCGAATGGAAGACCGCCTTCGTAACTCCAGTGTTTAAAAATGGGAATGTTAATGATCCTCAGAATTATAGGCCGATCTCGTTAACTTCAATATTTGCAGAATTTTAGAACATATCATCTATTCAAATTTCATGCGGTTCTTGAATGAAGGTGAGCTTTTAAATCTAAATCAGCATGGATTCAGAAAAGGCCGATGCTGCGAAACACAACTTGCACTTCTAATTCACGACTTGTGCCGAATTATAGATGAGCAATCCCAGGTTGATTTGGTTCTATTAGACTTTAAAAAAGCTTTCGACACTGTGCCTCACACTAGGTTACTTAGGAAACTTCGTGGTTACGGCATATCTAGACAAATATGCGACTGGGTTGCAGACTTCCTGAAGGGCAGAACACAGTGTGTAGTTCTCGACGATGAGCGTTCATCACTTAATGAAGTGGGGTCTGGAGTTCCCCAGGGAAGCGTGTTAGGGCCTCTGTTGTTTCTCATATACATCAATGATCTATGCGACATAATAAGGGGGATGAAATAATTTTCCGATGATGCTATTATTTATCGCGAAATCGAAACCCAGGACGATGCGCTTTGTTACAAGACGATATTATGAAAATAATTGCGTGGTGTAAAGATTGGCAGTTGGAGTTAAACACTAAAAAGTGCCAAGTCATGCGTGTAAGTAAAAAGGTGAACACCATTTAACTATGAATATAAAATTAATGGCACTGTCCTTAGAACGGTAGATTCCGCTAAATACCTAGGGGTAACAATTCGTAATAATTTGTCGTGGAATGAGCATATCGAGAATGTAATGGGAAAAGCAAATCGTATGCTCCGATTTCTAGGTCGTAATTTAAATCAATGCACTCAGGAAGTTAAATCGATTGTACACAAGTCACTAGTACGTCCTCACTTAGAGTATTGTTGTTCTGTATGGGGTCCCCATCGAAAGGGGTTAATGGAGGCTTTAGAGAAGGTCCAAAGAAGAGCCGTCCGATTCGTGACAGGTATATATAGTTGGAGGGAAAGCGTAAGTGCGATGTTGAAGGAGTTAGGTTGGGAAGACCTGGAACACCGAAGGCGTTTCTCTCGACGGAAGCTAATTGAAAAATTCACGACAGACGTATTTCGGAATGACTGCCAGCAAATATTGCTACCAACAACATTCATATCTCGAAATGACCGCGAAAATAAGATAAGAGAAATCAGGGCCAGAACCGATTCATTTCTGTACTCATTTTTCCCACGAGCGATTAGGGAATGGAATAGAAAGGATTTACCGGGCGAGTAAACTTAAAATCCGACAGGAGTAGCTTTCGATAAAGCACTCCAGCCATCCTGATCTGGGTTTTCCATGGTTTTTCGCAGATCACTCCACGCGAATGCGGGGATGGTTCCTCACAATAGCCCATGGGCGCCTCCTGCCATATCCCTTATGTAACGTACGCGTCTTGTGACCGTTAGTTACATTAATAAACTATATGTTTATTTATTTTTTAATGGAGAATATTTTAGTTAGCTTGTGGGTGCTAAGCGGCTGGTCAGGAATGTCAGCTGGCCAGGTTCCTAGAACTGGCGGGCGAGTTTTGCTGGGGTGATGCGACGCTGGGAGAGGGGAGTATTGTATTGTGCTCGCCAGGTAGATTTACTGAGTGACGGACGGGATTTTCTGTTTTTCATGTGGCACAGAAAACATTCAGTGCTGGTCGGCATTCACGATTGGTTGATATGGACTGTCTGTGCGTTAATGAGAATGTGCTGCCTGGAACGGGACATCAGCCACTTTGTTTGAGCGGAGGTGCTCAGGCAAAGGATGTTCTGAAGAACTGTGCCACACTGTTCCGTAGCAGAGCAGAAAACTTCATCTAGTGTGTGGCCGACATCAAAATTCGGTAATTATATATCGCCATATGAAGGACATTGTGCCAGCTACAAGTGCAAGTTCATAGCATTGCCCAGCTACGACCCTGGAGATAAGAGCTCTCATAGCCCGGAGCAAATATTTCTTTCAGAAGAGAACAGTCAAAATGTTGAATTTGTTTACTGTTTAATTTTGTGTATTTTATATAAAATACCCTGGCGCCCGCAAAAGGACAACTGATTAATTTTAACTAATTTTGTTATATATGTCATGTCAGTAATTGAAATAAAACCATTTGTGACTTCTCATATAAAGTATTCACGCAAGTTCTACCTTTCATGATCATTCAATAAAATAATTAGATTAATTACTTTTAATTAGCTAATGAGGTCAGAACGCTACACTTATAACCCTTCCAAACCATAACCCTTTCGATAGGTGCAATGCACCCTCCACCACACACTTTTAGTGAATCGCGGAGTAATAATAATAGTAATAATAAAAAGGAAGTTGCTGAATAATTTCATCTTCTTGCGGACCATTGTCTGTAGGGAAATTGCCATCGGAGCGTGCGCTCCATTGCAATATTAATTAAATAAAAAATATTTTTGATTTTTTTTTTCACAAATTGGTTTTCTCTTCCATGTTATATAACATAGAAGAGGCCGTTCAACGTTTGGATTGTAGTAAAGGAGACCTCTTTCATAAGTCAGTGTTAATTTCTCGCAGTCGAAAGTATAATTTTTGCCATGATATTCCGAGGAGAGTTATTGCAGGTCTAAAAACGCAATCATTTATTGGAATCTGTTAAATAACTCATCCTGACCTAACACTTCGCCTATGTGGTAGAGAAATCCAGTGGTCCATCACGGCACGTTACCTGGGGGTAACTCTAGACGAAAGACTGAACTGCTGTAGCCACATCAATGAAGTCGGTCGGAGAGCAAGCACCAGGCTCCACAGCCTTTACTCTATTCTAAATAAGGATAGCAAACTTGCCCTTCCACTGGATTCAAGATATACACATCGCTCGTACGCCCCATTATGAAGTATGCATGTCCTGTGTGGGCATACGCCAGTGACAGGCAAATCAGAAAGCTCCAGGTTATTCAAAATAGGGCCCTAAAGAGAGCCCTCCACCTCCCGTGCCGGTTCCCCACGGATGCACTCCACGAAGCCGCCGGCATACCTAAATTGAAGGACAGATTCCGCCAGCTGGCGGAAACAGTTTACAAAAACACCAGACAATCCAACAACCCGGCGGTCAACTCGCTTGGACGCTACAACAATGGCGACGACAGCCATAGAAGACCGCTCAGTCTCCTAGCAAACTGACACCCAACAAGAAGTCACACCGACAGTTCAGAGAATTGTAATACCTTCGTGACGTTGGAGGCAATGTCTACGGACAAATACTCCACCCCCCACCTGCCTGCGACCTAAGGCAGTGACGGTGCCACGTGTGTGTGTGTCTTAACTAAGAACGCCAACGATAAGCCATACCAAAAGCAAAGTGTTGCCTCTTCTAGATTATGTTGAAGTAAATGTCGAAAGACAACACACTTCATAATACTCTGGCAGTAAATGGTGTGGCTGTAAAGGGTTAAAGGCTAGATTATCAACAATTACAATAACAGTTGACCGTTGCACGTATCTTAAGGACCATACGTCTCACAGCCATTTCTGTTGTAATAATTTTTTCACTGCCACGAATTTTTCAAGCGTCACTTTTGTAGCGATATCTGCCACAAAGTACTGATATGTGTAAATGTATCGAGTACAAAAATATCAGTATCAGAAGAAAAATATTCGATACCAAGATGTATCGATACTTTTTTCAAGTCCCTACGTTGGCTCGGTTGGCTGCGGCACCAAAGTTTTCGGCGCTGGCTCGGGGTTAGCTTCTCCGAGTCCAGGTGGTGGAAGAAACGTTCATCATCAAAACTCGGCCGGCAGGATGGGCGAGGTGGTGGTGCACAAATTCATAATCACCAGAGTCCTGGGATAAGTCTAAGTCCCAAACCCCTCCGCAGTGCGTATGGACTGAGGGCATACGACACTGTTGATGGTGAGAACTGAGTCTTTCCCGGCGCACAGTTGACAGAAATTCCCCTCGGGTGTCCTGCCGGATCAGTTCTTCCATGTGCAACGTTTCGACAACAGCCAATGCTGTCATCATCAGGCGAAAACGTAGAAGTTGACACTGCGACAGCAAGACACCGACTGTGCGTGCCTAGCGGTGCCTGTTGATGGTGATTCGTCTGTCGGAGGGGGACGATAAGCCCGGCGGCCTTCGCGGTGTCTTTCGGAAGAGCTGGTGTGAATATGTCGGCACCTCACATTTCACATCCACAACACTTTGCACTCAATACAAATACTATCACAGCCTTCCACACTTACAACACTTCCGGACACTATCGCGTCGAGGGAGACAACTATTCCAGTTCATGTTCCCAGATTTACCAATGGAGTAAAACAACCGCTATGGCTAACATCTACGCCCAGATACGGGCCAGATGAAACTAATAATATTCCCTCGTATTTTTATAAATTTATTTGCGCCATCTGCTATATATTTAAATGAATTGCAGTGTACAACGAATAGAGACGATTACGGACCATGGTTTCCCCAAATCACTCCAGGCGAATGCCGGAATGCTTCCTTCAAGAAGGCCATTCCAGAATTCCTTCCCGTTCCTTGTCCCAGTTCCATCCCGATTCTAATGACCTTCCTTAGCCATTGACAAGGCGTAAAACAAAAAAAAAGAAAAAAAAAAGAAAAAAAAAAGAAGAACGATTATGGAAACAAAAAGATATCCACAGCTTACACTAAATAAAAAAATTAACAGACCTTTTCTACTTAACGAAAAACAAACGAAATTGTTTTACTAATACAGAATTTTCAAGTCCCGTTAGGACTCGGATATAGAATTTGTGATTAAAAAAAAAGTAATGAGGATTTTTACTTTTTAATCTTAAATGTTTATCCCATTCCCTTCAATGCATTACGCACTTATGCCAACACACTTTCGAGTTTAAGAACAATGTTGGAACGCCTCTTTCAGTACGGTCTGCGCCTTTAATATCTCATCTTTTGCTTCACAATTTTGTCCTTTGAGACGTACTTACTCCTGTCTTGGGGACCATACATCACACAGCCACGTCTGTTGGGATCCGCAGAATAGGGTGGTGGTGCATCACAGCGGTGTAGTATTTCGCCTCGAACTAATGGATAAGGGAAACGGTTTGCGATGGTGCGTTGTCGTAGTAGAGAGGCCCTGAATTCTCTCTCCAAAGTTCATGTCGTTTTTTTCCGAAATGTCTCACAAAAATCGCTTTGCATCAGCCGTATGATATTCCTAATTCTTCAGCGACCTCTATAATGGTAATTCTTGTATTAGTAAATACAATCTCGTTTTTCTACATTTTTATCACTAATGGGAGTGTAGGGCGCCCAGACCTCGTGTCATTTTCGGTGACTTCTCGACTTTCTACCGTTCACAAATTCGTAGTTGTGGCATAGTATCATCGTCAAAGGCCTTCTTTAACTTTTTCCTGCTCTAAATTCCGTTTTTAACACAAAAGTTCGCACAAACTCTATGATCCCACAAGTTAAAAATCGGAAAGTACACTGAAGTGTAATTGCTTACTCGCGCCAAACACAAACTAAGTATCGCAGCTACCCAAAAATTAAGAAGTAAGTTACTGATAGTGCTACCAACACAGGCACACAAAAACTCGGTAAATTGAATACAGTGCAAACAGTTTCAAAATTCTCGTTCATTCTGACTACACCTACTGTTCATGCGATGTAGAAGTTCCATAGACACCACTTTCTCCTGGAAAACACCCTTTTCTCCAGTGGAAGCGTCCATAAACTACGCGGCTAGGTCTAAGAGTGGGAGGGGGTTAGGTAGAAAGCTAGGCTGGGCTATTTAGAGGGGGAGAGGGGGGTTACAAACTGAGCCACGTAGCTTTCCATTCATATTATTTGTCACTGTTAAAATCAGTTACAGAGCACTCGACAGCATGTGAATATTTATTTCCGTCATTTAATTATATCCGCACGTAATTTACAATAGTCTGACAAGAGGAAACAACGCAAAAATTTTCTGGAATCAATAAGGAAGAAATTTACGAGCCATGCTGGAGAGGGGAGGGGGATAGAGGGAAAAGCTACGTCTGGATACGTGGGAAGGAGAGGGGGTTCACAGAATGGAGCTACGTAGTTTATGGACGCTCCCAATAATAACTTAACTTTTAAGTGAGTAACTTTGGTCGGCAGGATGTTTGTGGCACTGTATTTCATCGCAGCCTTATACCAGAAGTAATTAGCCACGAAGCAGACAGTAACGCTAAGCCGTCATCAGCCGCAGTACACTCTATACTTGCGTCGCAGTTTATGGTCATAAAGTTAGCACTGTCGACCCGCCGTCCGTCGGGCGAGCAGTTCTTGTTCCTCCGGACAGCAGACAATTCCGCAGCTGTGGGCAGGTCGCCGGGTTCATTGCTTCCGTCCATTGTGGCAGTCTTCCCACGAGGCCTGTGGCCCTCTGCAGTGTTAGCCATCCAGCCAGTGAGACCGAGCCTGTGTTTCTGAAGAATCACTGCGGACCCACATTACTAAAACACATACGTGTGGAATACAGATACAAAAATAACATCGTTATGACCAGGTTTTTTATCTGCTTAATGTCTCTCTAACAGCGAGGTCTTTAGAGACGGAAAAGAATGGGAAGGAATTCGGCCACGGCCTTTTGAAGGAAACATCCCGGCATTTGCCTGGAGTGATTTGGGAAACCATGGAAAACCCAAATCTGGATGCCCGGACGGGGATACGAACCGCCGTCCTCCCGAGTGCGAGGCCAGAACGCTAGCCGTTACACCACCACGCTCGGTCGTTATGACTAGGCTTCTGATCTTTAGGGGTGTCCATTAATTTCGTGAGGTGTTTTTCCGGAATTCTGGACCCCCCCCCCCCCATCTTCTCTGGTGAGGTTTGGGGAGATCTGGTCGGACTAACCCCCCTTAAGATGACGTGAGATTTTGGCGGGACATCTGCTAATCGACCTCGCAGTTATATATCCCCCTAAAGTGGACATTCGCGTCCATTTTTAACTTTTTTTGGCTCTTCTGTCCTTCAAGAATTTCAAAAGTTCACGTCAGATTTCTGTTGACCATTCCCTCCCTCCCCTTGGTGAGATTTCACCAGACCCCCCCCCTCCCCATTTCATCTCATGTAATTAATGAATGCCCCCTTTTGTCAAAAAAGAGAGAAATATGCATGCAAACATGACCTTAAAAACCGGCAAATATGATCTAAAAAATAACGAAATATGACCAAAGATTTAAATTTACTATACGTCAAAACATGTTCAATTATGCATCAATAATTTTATCTAGTAATGTCGCTTTCGTGTAGATAGCATAATCTGATTCCATGCGCTCACTGCACATTTGGGAAATTTATCTTAAATCGTTTTTTTGAAGTCACTTTAATCTCACATATTTTACAAAAAAGAACTCTATAGTCTGTACTAAATTCCTCCTCTCCAAATTCCTTTACGTAACTTCGCACTTTCAGACAATTTGTACTCAATGATCCATTGCAGATTTACCTTAGCATTGTCGTGACCCCGCCAGCTGACTGATCAGAGCCGACAGGGTGAACTTTCCCTGGAGCCGTGGATAAGGGCCGACCATAGAAGATCGACCATTGTTCTGATATAAATATTCGTCATAGATTCCTACTGCAACACCTGACAGGTTTTATGGCTCAGTACATTCAAATATTAATAGTGGAATGGCTGAGGAAGCTAGGATAAATTACGGTAAACGGAATTTACCTATTTACATATTTATTCACATGAGCAATGACTGGTGACATAGGCAAATATTTACAATGTTGCATTGGCTTTGAAACAAAACATTATAATTAGGATCCAGGACTGGGCGAGGATGTAACTTATGGGCGCCTCGCAACCCAAACTAAATGGACTATTGATAATCTCCCTGGAGACTATGCCCAAATTAATGATTGTATATCTGAATGTCCACACCCAGATATCGCAGCAGAGCCCACCTTAGTAGCAGACGCCAGGCATCATCTTCTTCTCTGCAACCACCGCCTCGACGGCGCCGACGCCTCCCGGCGCCCTTCGCGCCGATGTGGTACGTTGAAAGACTTCGTAGAGAGAGATCGACAGACCCCTGCTCCCAGGGTTTAAATAGATACTCCCGCTTCCTATCATCACTGTGTGGAGAGGGCAATACTCCTCGCAACCTGCTGTATGAAGTCACTTTACCAGCTTGCAGTAACGCCAAGCGCTCGGC
The DNA here is from genome assembly GCA_031002005.1 of Vandiemenella viatica. Taxonomy (NCBI): domain Eukaryota; kingdom Metazoa; phylum Arthropoda; class Insecta; order Orthoptera; family Morabidae; genus Vandiemenella; species Vandiemenella viatica. The sequence goes on from CM061919.1 coordinate 252,803,930, forward strand.
AGCTGGCTTGCTGATATGCGTGCTACTTCTCAGGTCATAGCTCTATTGCTTAACTTTTCCGTGCTCACCCGCCCTGGATACCGTCTTCGAAATTAATATGAAGTATTTGGGCAAGTGATCGCCTAGATCACTACAGCACTGAGGATTATTTTCAAAAGTATTGGCCACAATGAGACACTGACTGGCGCTGATCGACACAGGCATGCTGCTACTGCATCGTCGAAATTAAAACATTAACATTTAGAAGTAACAATAATGTAAATTTTCCATTCTTGACTGGTGAATTCTGAAAAGTTCAGTGACAATTAGTTTTGTTTTTTTCCTCCCGTGTCTAATACAGTAGGAGTACAATTTTGTGAACAATTATCATAATCTCTTCTCATCTAGGCTATAACTTCTAGCGAATTGCTGGAACTATTATTATTATTAATTTAATTGCGATGGAGCTAACACTCTACTGAAAATTCCCCCATTTATCCATTTACCCCCTTTATATATATATATATATATATATATAATTGGAATGTTAAATTCCTCTCCCATTTACTACTATGATTTACAAATTTTAATTCTAAATTCATTAAGCGTTTTTTGGAAAATTATTCGTCATTACACTTGATAATTTGTTCCAATCCCTGACCCCCTTACCAACAAAAAGAAAATTATAAACAAATTATTTCAGCTTTTTCCTCAAAATATGACCATATCACCATAAATATTGTCGTAGTATGACAAAAATGAGGAAAATGGCTTAAATATGGATTTATTTATTTATTTATTTACTGCTTAACGTCTCTTAATAGCGAGTTCTTTAGAGACGGGAAAGGATGGGGCGCAAGGAATTCGGCCATGACCTTTTTTGAAGGAAGCATCCCGGCATTTGCCTGGAGTGATTTGGGTAAACCATGGAAAACCCAAATCTGGATGACCGGACGGGGATTCATTTATGTGCTATATAAAAAAATACATTTAAATACAATCTGAAACGTTTGATCAGTGTTTGATTCAGCTCAAAAGAAGATGACAGGAATAAAATATAACTTATCATAAAGATCCGAACCCTAGTCATAAGTATCCTCCGGTGCTGCTGTTCGCAAGTGCCGCCACACTGGATAGGAGAGGTACAAGGGGACCAGGTTCGCTTGCTGAACCCCGCGTACCAGTGGTCCTGATAGGGGTTTTTAGTTGGTTCCCCGCAATCTGCTATGAGAATGCTGCAACGGCCCCCAGTCTACGCCTTGTAAGCTACACATCACGTAAAAAAAGATACACATATCTTGGAAAACATAAGTTATCTGAATCGCCTACAGGTGGCAACACTTAAGATCTCACCATTGCTCCAGGAACTGACAATCTCTGGTTCTAAGAGCGCATCCATTAATTACGTGAGGTGTTTTTTCCGGAATTCCGGACCTTCCCCCCTCCCACCGTGGTGAGACCTTGTAGCACCTCCCCATGATGACGTAAGACCTTGAGATGACCCCTCACCCAACTCGCTGCTCGTAGTTTTTCGAAAGCTTTTTTTTTTGGCTCTACTGTTCCTCAAGAGAGTAGAAAGATGACGTCAGATTTCCATCGACTCCTCCCCCTTGGTCAGATTTGGTGAGATTTCACCGGACCCCACCTCCCCCCCCCCCATTTCACCTCACGTAATTAATGGACGCCCCCTAACTGCCCAGTGGAAAAGTCTTAACTGCAAACAACGATGAGAACCAAGACTGCATGAACCGACAGGGTTCATTTGTAAATAGTAATAATAATAAAATGGTTATGGGACGGAGGAAGAATTGTTGTTTAAAACACAGATAGTAAGTATTTTGGTACCGAGCGTCCCGTTCCTAGTTCCCAGTCCCATCCCGCCTCTAAAGCCTTAAGGCACGTTCCCACAATTCCTTGTAACGAAGTCGAGACGGAACGGGACGAATACTCAACCACACTCCATGGGAACAGGGTCGCCTCTGCTAGCGAAGATGAGACGCAGCTACCCATTCTGTGTCGGTAAACATCACAGGCGTGTGTAGCGGTGCGCTGTTGCCATCGGTTTTCAGCAGCGGTGCGCACCCCTTCTGTTGCTGTAAAGTGCTCTGTGCCAAACGACACTAGGCAACGTGGTGCGGAGGTGGTGGCAAAGTAAGCTAGGACTAAACTGCGTCCCGCGGTCGTCCCTACACTTCGGCTAATGAGGTCCGGTCCCGTCTCGCCTCGCCTACAACGGATCGTGGGAATGCACCTTCAAGGTTGGCCTGCAGTTCTTTGTCCACACCGTAGCTTACAATTGAAATTCTGTAAGGCCAATCTGTCGACAGAACAAAAGGCCTTTTTATCTGTTGCACGAAGCACAGAGATCGGAGATGTGTGCCCTCTCAACAACTCGAGTAATTTGGCAGTGGTGTATATTGGGCATCGTGTCACATGTAAGCAGCTTGTTTACAATAGTGTGTCCAGGAAAGACTGACGGTAAAGCCTGGGATCCACCAAGCGATAGTTTAGAAAAATTTTTGGCGTTTGGAAACGTTTGTTGTCAGGGGCGGATCCAGGGGGGGGGCTAGGGGGCTCAAGCCCCCCCCTCAAAAGTATCTTGGTCCACGCCCGACATTGTAGTTTTGAGACTTTTTTTTTTTTTTTTTTTTTTTTTTTTTTTTTTTTTTTTTTTTTTTTTTTTAGCTCTATGGATTTGAGGCCCGAGGAGGCTATAAATCTATAAATGCTACCTTTTTCCCGACTCAAGCCCCCCCCCCCCAAAGCCAAAATCCACTGAAGGCAAGCCCTCTGAACCAAAATTCACTCAAGCCAAGCCCTCCCCTCAAACCAAAGTCCGCTCAAGCCCCCCCCCCCCCCCCAAAAAAATCCTGGATCCGCCCCTGTTTGTTGTGTTTGCAGTCGGTTGGTTTGGTTTGTTGTCTCCACCAACCAAATATTCGCAAACAACAGTTCGTGTGCGAAAATTTGTCATCGTTCCAACTGCTACCTGCAGTGTCCAAATGGCTCCGAGAGGAAAACGTATTGCCAGTGATGCATCTTGTCTAATTATGACTGTTTTAAGTGAAGAAGAGTACATTATTTTTTTTAAAAAAGAGGAAATGTAAATTATGAATATCGCATTTTTTAAAAGAACACATTCCACGCGACTGCTTGGGACAGATGATAGAAGTGATTTTATCAGATAAATACTACTATTTCCCTACTTACTTTGAAACAATAGAATAACAGAATTTATAAAATTACACACGTTTTCTTGTCCCCAACAAGTTCTGTTGTTCAACTTTTTCTCTTCTCAATGAGGGGAGCAAAGAATTTACATTACTCTTAACAATATCAATAGTTATTCCCAATCTGTTACAATATCGCTCCAGACTAGGGTGTCCATTTAGAAAGTACATCGATGTTTTTATTCGATGTAAAACATCAGAACCCTGCATCGATGTTTTTCGATGCATCGCTTAAAAACACCGATATTTTTTCAACATCGAATACTTTCATGTTTTTCTTAGCTCAACAAATACAAACCAACAATATTCGTCGGCCAATGACGTTTCATTTATCTCTTACCTGTTCCTTTAAAATCGCTGAGAGAAAATGTAACAATAGTTCGATGTTCACCATTTTCAGTTGATTGCAAATAGTTCGTTGTCTTTCGTTTGTTCCGTGTGAACACACGGTAACACTACACCAGCAGTGTAATGCTGCATATTGTAACAACATGACTAAATGGGTCATCTCGTACAATTTAAATTAATTATTGTTTGATTTAATAAATATAAGAAATAAATGGATATTCTTTTTCGATCTGGAAACAGAAATCCGCGTCTAGCTAATTGTTGTGTTAGCGTGAGTGACAATCGGACTTATGCCGGAAGTGTCCGGTAGGTCGAGACAGTGGGGGGATTATCTCTGGAAAGTCGACGCTGATACCGGTGAGAAAGGCTGGACTCTGGGGAATTTTGCGGAAGGGATCCGTAAATGTGCCGTTTGCTCGGTGTCTTGGGAAAATTATTGCTACATATCCTCCCGAACAACCCCGACAAAACCCGAAGACTGTTAGCAAAAGAGAGGCAATGTATTATCCGGCGAGAGGGGATACTTATGCGAAGCCAGTCTGATGTGTTTATTTTCTCACGTGATTGTAAATTTACAAATTTTGTGTTTCCATGATACACGCCGGGGAAGAGATAGGGACGAGCTAGGGGAGGTGAGAGGGTGACTCCGTCCAGAACGATCGCGATGGCAACTGCCTGCCAGAGGACTGCGGATGATTTCGTTCTGGAGGTTTCGATGACTGAGCGCCAAGTCCGGTCGAGGTTGTCACTTGTGCTGGTTGACGTCACAAGTGCCTAGCAATACCTGGACAGGTGCGCTGTTTGAGAGACGATAGCGCTCTTGTTGCGACGCTTCGTGCAGCCAGACAGACACGGTAATTATACCTCCAGAAACAGTGTATACTCAGACGAATCATTGAGACAACCCTTTAACGGTCTAATGAGTAAGAGTTCTTATGCCGCCGGACATTAATTCCTGAGCTAGTTGTGTCTAAAAGCCGAGTGCTTTTTGGTTTTCTTTATCCAGTTTGAATTGAAAGACTGACTTCCATGTTTGGAAACTTTCAGTAACTATTATTTGTGGGAACACTCCCTGCCGCCCTATGTAATCCAGTTAAATATGATGTTTTCTTCTTATCGTTGTAATACAAGAATCGCTCTAATTATGCATAAGAGAGTTTTTGCTTCAGTTGCATATGGAATTTGTAACTCTTTGTAATGTACATGTATTTCAATTACTTAGCTTCAAATAACAATAATTGTTTTTATGCTATTTCGCATCTGTAAGACGAGGTATTGCATTGAATTGTATTTCGCACAGACAGATGTTTAAGATTAATGATAAATATACCTCTGTCTGTAAACATTCATGAGTACCAAATAAATTAATATTTTAGTATCTTTTCAAATACTAATAACAGAAGTAATGGTTTCACCGCTGTTTCCTGAAATTAATATATATGCTTTGCAGAAGGTAGTGAAAGGTGGCGATTTAAATTATGCAAGGTAAGCAATTAATCTACCCAACCGACCTATCCGCTACAAGTTGTAATGATGTGTTTACTTTTATGCTTTTTTTGTTTATGGCTTTACGTCTCGTTGACGTCAAGATCATTAGAAGTGGTAAAGGACTAGGGACAAGGAACGTGAAGGAATTCTGCCATTGCCTTTTGAAGCATTCACCTGGTGTGGTTTGGGGAAACGTTGGAACACCCAAATCGGGATGCCCGGACGGGGATTCGAACCCGCGTTCTCCCGAATGCGAGGCCAGAGCGTTACCTTTCACCCTACATAAAAAAATTAATTTTATGATATTGTGTGTTGGTTGGGTAGTGTTGTATGAGTGAAGTATAGCTTTGTGAGTGAAACATAAACTACAAATTAACAAAAATATTTTATTACGATACCAGACCATTACGACAAAAAACCAGGCATTAAATACTAAAAACATTAATTTTAAGTCTTTAACCACTTAACACCAATGGTGTTTAGGCACACTTTGCAGGAAAAAAAATTACTTAATCGTTTTCCTTTCATTATGTTCCTTTGCTGACTGACTATTTGAGCAATGAGCAACCTTGGAAAATAAACGTTCGGATGCAACAGAAGTCCCGACAAATGTTAATCAGATGTTGCCCCAACCTGGTGTTTATCCAAATATTGACTAGTACCAGGTTTTAGAGTAATAATATCTTATTTCGAATCACAGCAAACATCGGCAAATAGGAGTGAACCTAAGAAATTGATTTTATTCAGTCATTCATACGGACAGGACAGCCAAAAGCAATAAAAAATCATCTTCACCGTTGTTATGTCCCGCTAATTGCTCGCAGGTGTCACCAACTGTTAATGACAGTTACTTTAAATTGAAATAATTTAATTTTGAAAAAATTTATTTCTATTATTTTTTTCGTTATTAACCACAGTTTTTTTATTGATTCGATGTTTTTACAAAAAAACATCGATGCATCAAATAGAAAAATTCTTCGTCAAAACATCGAATCAATTCGATGTATCGTATGGTAAACATCGAATGCATACGATGCATCGATTTTTAGTGAATATCCCTACTCCAGACATCGTGCTTTTTGATTTTACTATGGCAATATTTGTGACTGGTCTACTATATCTGCGGTTTTGATTTATATGATTTAATTAATAGTAAACACTTTTCACTATCCCAGTTCATAGTTATATTATTTCTAGATATTAAAAAGCGCTTAAGACTGAATCTGTTAGGAACACGTACCCCTGTTGTACCATCTCCACTGAACGCGCACAGTCTGCCCACGAACGAGGAATTGCTTTGCTTTACCAACATTGGCCGGAACACCTGCAAACACCCGAAAATCTTTGCGCTATTCTCGTCTCCACCGGACAAATTCTGAGTTCGCAAAAATTTCAAACATTTGCAAACGTTTTGCGCGCTTGTTGGATCCCCACCTTAAGGGGCCGGAGATTCCTGTGGTGAATGAAGAAGTGAATGATGGAGTGAAAGAACTTTGTAGCCAGTAGAAAAACTGGAGTTTGATGGTCGTAAGCTACCAATTTCCTCGGAAATGATCAGCCAAGTATCAGTTAACCACTCCATTAGTGGATTACACCGTGTTATATAGGCTTGAGCGGCCCAATTCTCCTCTCTCAACACATGCAAGCCGTTAGCTCGGATAAACAAATTGAGAGGTATTTCGATGTAGTCCGGAAATGAAAAACTCACTGTTCCGGTCGATGTATTGGTGAATTTGATTAATCCTGTTCCTTGACACAATTTCTAAGACGCTTATGGTACATTGAAACAAGTTTCACATACATTTCACAAGCTATAGTAGCTTGTGTACGAAGAACCTGTGCTCACGTCATACAACCTTCTCCGAGCGGCGCGACACACATTTTCCCGCGTACTGCCGTGCTATAGTACAGGCGCGCAGACAACAACCACTCAGCTGTGCTGACCAGCGTCAAGCATTGTTACTTAAACGTAACAACATTATGCTACCCCATTTACTAAACAAACTACAGTCTGTAGAAACCCAACACTACTGCAAACCGAGTTTCAAACAATAAAACAGTTTTTCAGGCAATTTATAATCAATAAAAGCTATATTGCAGGAAAAGTTGTACTTCAGATCTCTTTTGAGAAGACTAAATTCATGACCAATATTAGGGATTCGCCCACAGTACTAAACACAGAGTATGTAAAAATAAACAAGGTCAATAAATTTAAATATCTAGGAGAAGTAATTCAGATTAATGGGCTTGATAAGGAAGCAAATAAATATATCAAGAGCAAAAAAACTAGAAGTAGCATACCAATTGACTAAAGATACATGCAATAAGAAGAATCTATCAAGGAAAACTAAAATCAGACACTACAACACAGTAATCAAACCAGAAGGACTGTATGCCTCATAATGCTAGTTCTCTATGAAAAGTGGAGAAATAGAAGAGATAGAGAAAAAGGAAAGGAAAATCTTGAGAAAAATATGGGGAAAAATAAAGATTGAAAATTGCGAGTTAAGATACCGGAGGAATAAAGACATCTACAAAGAAGAAGAAATTGAACGGATGTCAGGCACGATCAGAAAGAGGAGAATCAGTTTTTTTCGTCACATAATGGGAATGGATAACAATAGACTTACAAAAAAGAATTTTCAGTCATGTTTACAAGAGTAAGAAGGGCAACCAGTGGATCCAAGGAGTAAAGAAAGATATGATTGAGATCGGAATAACAGAAGATTTAATACACGATAGAGCAACTTTTAGGAGATTGATCGAAAATTTCAAGGGTTTCCAGGAGAAGGAGAAGAGGAAATGTAGTAACATATGGACAGAAGAAAGGAGGAAACAGCAAAGTGAGAGGATGAAGAACTATTGGAAGTCAAGAAAAGAAGCATCGAAATGAATGCACGGAATTACTTTTCGTGGTCCTTAGATGGCCGATATCAAAGAGAAGAAGAAAAGCTGTATACTTCAATATTAATAATAATAGTAAATTAATAACGAAAAATGATTGGATGGTTAGTGATAATGTTAAATGGTGACAAACTAATAGTTTGTAGAATTGTACTGTTTTTCATGCAAATTACGATCGTCTGTTGACTCGGAACTGAGGGGACTGACTGTGCTGGTGTAGACAGTCGGGGGAGAGTTTCCTCGCAGCAGCATATGTGGTGTGGACATTCTGCTGTGAGCTTCGCAAATGAGAGGTCTCGCTTTCTGAGCAGTACGGCCGCGGCGGTGTGATCGTGTGAAGCGATACGTGCAACCGGGCCCCTCCTATCGCGTGTTGAAGGATCCCAGAGTTCTTAGCGAATTGAAGACGGCCATGCTAGTGGCGAGTGATCGCGGGAACTTCGAAACCCTCGTACAGTCATATAACAAATCACTGCAAAATTTGAAACTTTTATGCTGTTAAGGGTCTTTACTTGCTCAACGAAGATAAAATGGCAAATCACAGGCTAATTACTGAAATTCAACTGACTATATTACCTTTTTGGACTTGTAAACTGTCCCGGCGTATTTTAGCTAACCACTCACTCAATTTATTCTTATCTCGGAGCGGAAACCTGTATCGAACGAAAATATTAAACCTGTGACCAACACGTCGGAACATAACATCCACCTGTTATGATAGACGATTCGGAACTTATTTAAATGCATACTTACTTGTGAAACGATAAATTTGTGCCTTTTGTAGCACGGTTGGTGCAGTTATATGCAGCGCAAGACTTAACCATGGTAGCAAACACTTCTAATAAAAAAAAATACGAGCACTCGATCACTTCGGCACGTCTCAACTGTACAGAACCACACACTCAAACCAACAGTTTGCCATCAGTATGGCGGCGCGCGCATCGTTCAATTTGCGAAGGAACACTAGCGCTATTGCTCCTTCTAGTGTATAATATTCAAACTTCTTTGCGTGCAACTTAAGCACTTGCAATTCTGGTGCGACCATCTGCAAGAGAGTGCTCACCTTTTCTTTGGTAATTCTGATGTAAGCTGCTGCACAGAGAACAAAGTTAGGAGCGTCCATTAATTACGTAACGTACACATTTTGGTAAAAAAAACTGGCCGCTGGCGTCAAAGTCTAAGTCCCCAATTTTTTATAATCTGACAACATCGGACAATGCGTCTTTGGAGGAAACAAAATACGAAGACTCCACCCACTGAAGATTGTTACTAAAGGGGTAGTTCATCACTCTTCCACTACATTTCAGTAAAACACCGATGGAGTGGTCGGCCGTATACGACAGAACATGACTGACCATTCCCCAGAAAGATAATGCAGTTTCCTGTTACGGAATTGGTTCTCATATTGGGTCGTATACAGCTAACCACTCGATCGGACGAATTATGAATTTTACTGAAATGCAGGGGAAGATTGATGAACTAGTGATCCTATTTTGTTCCGCGCATTGACTTAAGAAAATGAATTATCTAAACTACAGATGGCGCTGAATTAAATACCCGCGAATAGGATTGTACCATGGGCGGAGCTAACAGAAGCGCCACAGTTTCTTCATAGGATTTACTGTCCGATGTTGTAAGATTGTTTAAACTTGGGGACGTAGACTCTGACGCAAGCGGCCAGTTTCTTGCCAAAACAAATCCTTACTAAAGATTTGTGTCCCTCTTTGTAAATATATATTTGTATAAAAGTAAGGTCATAGAATGTATTATTAACATTGGCAATTTAGTTGATAGGTCATAGAAATTTATAGTGACGGACAGGAGAACCTTTGGAAGACAAATGAAGGGAAGATATGAAAAAGAATGATTTGATGGAAACATTAACATGCGATGATTTATTCAAAAGAGGAGACTTTAGTACAAGAAGCTTACAATGAAATTGTATCTCTCCTTGTAGTTGAAAATTTTATGAATAATTTATAGAGAAATGTATACGGCCTGAGGGAATAAAGACAAAGAACTGGTAAATGATCTGTGAATATTGTGTGTCAGTAGGAAATGATGTATCGATAAATGCACCGAAGATAAGTATTAATTGTATATTGTATAGTTGATGTAACACACAAAAATAAATTGTTTGATGATTTATGGAAAGTTGGATGAATTATTCGAGAAAATGTATAACTCGATAAGTCCTTCCTATTCCATTCCCTAGTCACTCATGGGGGAAAAAAAAAGAATACAGAAATGAGTTTGTTCTGGCCCTGATTTCTCTTATCTTATTTTCTCGGTCGTTCCTAGATATGATATATGTGGTTACTGTCATCCTGAAATAGGTCAGTCGTAAAATTTTCAAACAGCTTCTGCCGAGAGTAATGCCTTCGGTGTACCGGGTCTCCCCAACCCAATTCGTTCAGCATCGCAATTACGCTTTCCCCTTAGTAGGAAGTTCCCGCCGAGTTCGGTGTGTGAACGGTTATCGTTCTGGCCTCGCATTCTGGAGGACGCTGGTTGGAATCCCCGTCCGGCATCCAGATTTGGGTTTTCCACGATTTTCCCAAATCACCCTAGACGAATGCCAAGATGCTTCATTCAAAAGTCCATGACCGAATTCCTTCCCGTTCCTTGTCCGCAATCCCATCCCGCCTCTAATGACCTCGATGTCGACGAGGCGTAAAGCCGTAAGTAAAAAAAAAAAGAAGTTCCCTAATTCTCTTTGGTCAACTGCTGTCGTTCTGAATTGGCGTGTTAACTAGGGCGTAACACCTACGAGGCCCACCTCTCCTAAAGCCGCGTTCCCACGATCTCTTGTAACGAAGGTGAGACGGGACGGGAGGGGACGGGACGAATACTCAACCACACGCCATAGGAACAGGGCCGCCTCTGCTAGCGGAAATGAGACGCAGCTACCCATTCTGAGTCGGTAAACATCACAGGCGTGTGTTGTCATCGGTTTTCAGCAGCGGTGCGCATCCCTTCTGTTGCTGTAAAGTGCTCTGTGCCAAACGACACTAGGCAACGTGGTGGGGAGGTGGCGGCCAGGTAAGCGAGGACTAACCTGCGGCCCGCGGTCGTCCCTACATTTCGGCTAATGAGGTTCCGTCCCGTATCGCCTTCGTTACAAGAGATCGTGGGAACGCGGCTTAACGGGGTTTTACCGCTCTCCACACACAGCTCTTGTTCAGGAGTAGGCATCCCTTGGTCTTGACTAAGTATCTAGACGGTCAGCGCATACACATTGATCTCGCACAATGATCAACTTACTGGAATTACCACTCTGTTTTAATCATGTGTAATGAGTACTCTTATTACATTACCCGTCAGGGCCATCTGATGAACGGCGGAGAGAAAGAAGGGCAGTCCAAGTACACTGGAGGCACTGCGGAAAGTGAGGGTGGTAGAGGGAGGCTGCACGGCGCGGTGTGCGGATGGTAGGTGCCCGCTGGGAGCGGTTCTAATCGTCGCTGCCGGCGCTCGTTAGCTGTAATTAATTGGCCCCGGGCGCCTCGGGCGCTCAGCCGACCACCACCTGACGCTCCAAGCAGGACGGGTCACTGCACGCCACCAACAGGGCCACCTTACACACAACATTCACAATACGAATAAGATCCTCTGGGGTCCAGTGAGTCCATCGACAAAACTCGCGGTATAATCTTGACAATGGTGGCAGAGTTTATGACCGCCGCAACGTCGTGTTTTATCTAAGGACTCACCGGATTAACCACGTAGCAGGAGGTACAGGAGGTAGCAAATGGGCCTCGCCTCCTGGGGGGGGGGAGGGGCGGGGGAGGTCCCGCACCTAGGCTAAATGGGCGACCTTTTCTTTTTTTAAGCTCTACAATTTTTCCCCGAACGTACAAAATCAAAGGTCTCTTCTTCACATTTGCTACGGGCCCCGCGCTGTCTTAATCCGGCCCTGATTCTACGCCAAGAAAGCCTCCAGTCTTACAACATTCAGAACGTATGCAAGATAAAATTCCATGTCTTACCCAGGTGACATGTTGCGAAATTTCATTTACTTTGCGAGTTTGGTGCTGCCCCCATGCGTGCAGGCCGGACCTCGAGGGAAATGCCTGCAGGCCATACCTCGAAGTTTTCATCAACTTAACGGTGACGAGGGTATGTACCAGGAGACTTACGGAACTGGGTTAAAAAACCAACGTCAGACCACTGCTTACATATGATGGTGTTGGAACCAATTTTTTTGCTGTCATCAGTCTCTCTACTAGTTTCACTTCATCTTCCATCCCTTTCTATCTTGTGCTAACCTCTTCATCTCAACATACCCCTTACAACCCACGTCCTCAGTTATCTGTTCCATATAGTCTAATCTCTGTCTTTCTCTACAGTTCTTACCTTCGACTATCAAGTTAACCAATCTTGTCTCAAAATATTACCTACCATCCAGTAACTTCTTTCTGCAAGACTCTTCCACATACTTCATTCCTCACCCATCATTTCCAAAACTCGTTCATTTAGTACTTTATCTGTCCACTTAATTTTCAGCATCCTTGTATAGCACCCCATTTCAAATGCTTCCATTTTCCTTCTTTCTGTTATTCCTAAGGTCTATGCTTCGCTACCATAAAGTACTGTGCTCCACACATAAAGATTTAAAAAGTTCTTTCTAAGTCCTTTGAAACTTTTAAAACATTTATGTTTTTCATGAAGACTTCATTTTGCTAGTGCTATTTCGCTTTTAACATCACTCTTGTTTCGGCAATCAGTTGTAATTTTACTTCACAAGTAGCAAAATTAAATTACTTCTTCTATTGCATACGACCATAGTTTTATATTCAATCTTCTTATTATTGGTATCACTTCTCCCATATTTAATCACTTTTGACTTTCTTTGGTTTATATTTAATCCACAATCTTCTTTCAGTGCATCGTTTATGCCATTCAGTAACTTCTCAATATCTTCAACTTGTTTTGTCACCAAGACAAATCGTAGCATACCGATTTTTTTTTCTCCTTAAACACTTATGCCACATTGAAATTTTTATTTCACTTCCTTTATTGCTTCCTCTACAAACAAGTTGAATATTATCATTATCATATTCAGGAGTCTCAAAAAGGGGTACAACAAAGAGCAGCTAGATTTGTTTGTGGAAATCACCGCAAAATGCAATCAGCAACTGATATGCTGAAGGAGCTGGGCTGGGAATTACTGGAAGACAGGTTAAAAGAGTGCTTGGTTTGTTCAAGGCTTATAATCATGATAACGCATGGATGGACAATAGTAGAAGAGTCAGGTGTTTCACATGGAAGGGAAGAAATGGCCATAATCATCAGCTGGCACTTGAATTCAACGAAAGGAGGTAACGGGGTCAGGGACTGGAATAAATTATTAAGGAAAGTAATGATCAGTTTACCAAAAACACTGTAGGCGTTTAAAGTTGTAATTCGTAAGGGGCAGTAGTAGTTGCTCGAATATGGTAGTGTAGTATGAGACCCACATTTTGAGTATCAATTACAGGAGTTGGAGAGGGTGCAAAAAAGGGCTGCTAGATTTGTTTCTGGAAATTATTGCAGAATGGATCAGTAACAGATATGATAAAGGAGCTGGAATGAGATTCATTGCAAGACAGGAGGAGGATGAGGAGGGTCATGGGAGTGTACAGGGCGTATACTGATGATGAGGCATGGAAAGATATTGGTGTAGGAATGAAAAGTAGTTCATGGAAGGGAAAAGATGAACATGACCACAAGCTTGCACTGGATTTCAGGCACAAGGGTGTGGGAAGATTCTCTTTTTTAGGCAAGGGTGTCAGGGATTGGAATAAGTTATCAAGGGAAATGATGAATAATTTACCAAAAACGCTGAAAGAATTCAAAGTTAAAATTTGCAGAGGGCAAATGTAGGTGGGTGTAGGAAAAGGGAAAGATGGGTGGGTGTTTACGGTCATTTCCACCGGAACATGTGTGTTCCATCTCTATTGAAATTACATTAAATTTAAATAAAGGAAATCCTAGATCGCAAAATCTTCAGACAAAAAATACACAATTGGGTAGTCATGCCAGAAACCAAAACCAAGAAGATCGGCGCAACTTGGACCGAAGAGAGAAAACTTGCCTTCAGTAAACGGATGCGACAATACTGTAATGGCAAAATAAACTCAGACAGGAAATCACTAAGTTTTGCGTGATTCTTATAGGTCAATCTGCAAAAAAAAAATAATAAATAAAGGTATCTTGAAACTCATATATAGAAGGATGTAAATGTCTCTGGTAATTTGGCGTAGTTATTACTATTTATTGTAAGATATTTACCAAGATTACATATTATATCTCTAGATCTAGATCCATTCAATTACATTGATTGATGCATCGTGAATGTCAGCTATTGTTCCTTCGTAGACTCGAAAAGGAGAGTCGAAAAAGGCGTGGTGTCCTTAATCCTCAAATAAACGCCGCTCTATCTGATGCCGGCTGGGAACTTATTTTGGGAAAGACACTGTTACATTAAGAATGTGGTCATATCCTGGTTTTTTGGAAATGACAGACTTGTGCTGGTTAGTGTTGCCCAAAATCGGTCTTGGTCTTGCATTTTTGCAAGACCAAGACCAGGTGTATTGATGCAAGACCAAGACCGGCCAAGTCTGGTCTTGTTCTTGCATTTGGGCAACACTAGTGTTGCCCAAAATCGGTCTTGGTCTTGCATTTTTGCAAGACCAAGACCAGGTGTATTGATGCAAGACCAAGACCGGCCAAGTCTGGTCTTGTTCTTGCATTTGGGCAAAACTAGTGCTGGTCGTTGAAATATTGATCGGTTTTAGAAGGTTTAACTTCTAACCTAAACTCCTTATAGCCTTATACAGTAGTAGCTGATCCGGCAGTGCTTCGCTATTGCAAGATGAGAGCATACACGTTGATTAAATGAACACAACTGAAAGGCTGATATTAAATTCTGTTAAAATTAGGTCTTTACATATACATGATTAGATTTTTGGTCTATAGGGGACACATATGCGGTCATAGTCTTTTATATACACAGACTAGCTTCGAGCCCGTCAAAAATGACGGTTTGAACGCAGTATTCTGGCAGTTTTTTTTTTTTTTTTTTTTTTTTTTTTTTTTTTTTTTTTGCAGTTGGTTAATTATACGGAACTGATATTACATAAAGCTAATGACCTTGATTTTGCAATGTTCTACATATTTCATTTGCCGTTTGCATAGCCATATAGTAGTAACTTCTACTGAATTAATGACGCTGGAAGTAAAGAACCCATGAAATTAAATCAGATTAGGAATCCCAAAAACTTTTGCTATCCATGTAATATCAGTTTTATTCCTGGTCCAGGCACAATTCAGCACGTTAAATATGAAACTACTTCCACCAGCATTAATTAATATCTTTAGTAACATGGCGCTTATGAAAGCAGTTTAATTGGTTTGTAAAACTCATTTCAGAGTGAATTATGCTGTAACAAAATGTGTCAGTTGCGATTCTGGTAAACTTAACCACAACCTCCACTAATATTGCGTTCGAAAATCATAGCTTCTATTACCCTCATATGAATAATGATGGGTATCACCTATGGTGGCAGTAGGAATTCATTCTGAAAGAGCTTGTAAGATAAAGAATCATTCTTAATTATACCTTTTGTTATATGAATACGTTACTCTGGTTAGATTATTAGAGCACTTGGTTAGGATCTGACATAAATAAATGCATTTTACGTTAGATGACGGAGACTATAATTTCGAAAACGAATAACTGTTATTTATTTGACTGATACATGTCGCGATTACGTATGTACGATTCTCTGAATTTTTAATATGCTTCATTGTTTCTTATCGTGTGCCCAAAAATTCTTAGTTTACGGTTTAACCTGGTGCTTACAACTGAGGCAGATAAAATAGCGTAAATAATGAAAACCCTTCTCCTTACATTAATTTCTCCATCTGGTTGTCGTAGATAAATAAAAAGCAATATGTAAATTTAATCGAACGTACTAATTGTAACTTTGTGACATATAATTGCCTGGCATTATTTTTTCCCCTGCTCTCAGTATTTCTAATATCACTGCTCACTGCTATTTTGCGGCAATAATATCGTTGTTGAATTGCGAGTGTCACATCGTTTATACAGTAAATAGTCATATCCTTGATGATTTAAATCTGATAAAAACGTTATCTTAAATCTCTTTTTATTGCTAACACATGTATCAAATACTAAGGGTGGGGCTATCATATATAATGGTAGTAGGAATTTATTATGGAATAGTTTATAAGGAGAAACGAATAAGTCATCCTTAATGATATCTTTAGTTTTATGAATACGTTACTCTCCTTAGATTATCAGAGTATTTTGTTAGGATTTTAAAATAAAAAAATGCATTTCACTTTAGATGACGGGGACTATAATTTCGAAAACGGATAACGGTTATTTATGTGACTAATACATTTCGCATTATGTACGTTTCTCCTAGTTTTTAATAAACTTCATTGCTTCTTACCTTCTGCCAAAAAAATTCTTAGGTTATGGTTTAACTTAATCCTCATAACAGATGCAGATAAAATAGCGTAAATATTGAATCCCCTTCTCCTCACATGAATTTCTGCGTCTAACTGATACAGATAAAATAGTGTAAATATTGAATCTCCGTCTCCTTATATGAATTTCTGCGTCTAGCTGGAAATAAACGAAAAGCAAGATGGCGGTACGAATGTAATATGGTGGTTGATGATTGGCCGTTCTCTAGCCAATAGGAGTATTAGCTATAGAGGACGCATGCAGACGCCACGTTAGCGTTTTATACACAGATTAGCAGTACGTTTGAAATATGAAAAAATTTGCTGTGGCACCTGTCGTCAATATTGAAAAGTTTTTCTTGTGAGTGAGGGATGGCTTGGTCAGATCGAGGATTTCAATAGCTTTAAACGTTCTCCAGATAATGCGGATCATCTGGCAAAAAAAAAAAAAAAAAAAAACAACAACAACATTAAAAAAGCATAATACCGCATATGCATGGGTCCAGCAGTTCTTTAGTATATAGTGAAAGCAAGTAGGAATATGGCCTTTTATATACGTAGATGAATGCTGTATACTGTACATCTATATGAACAATTTTTGTTATTTTTTATTCAATTAGACTTAAATTTTTAATGTTTGACTGTTGACCACCTGGTCCATCTTCGCAGACCCAAGAGTTCCACGGACCGCATTGAGAAACGTTGCCTTCGAAATAAACTCCGGCCATTCTGATTTTTTTTCGTGCTCCGTTAAAGCAATCCAAGCAAACAATGCTATGGTGATTTCATGCAAGGCTCGGCTACCCTTTTTCACTTTTCTTGAGCAAATGTCCCATCAGCTGCATGACTATTCGTTGAAATTCCTGTTGAACCCCCCAGTAATAAAAACAAAACAACAAGATAGAAGTTATTGTCTAGAAAGAAAGAGACAAATTAACTATATCGATTTCGACTCCTAAGGCTTCCGCGGCCGTCTTTGTTCATGATTAATAGATTTTCGGAGTATGCCGCGTTGTTTATTTCATTAACTGAGCTTTCGGCTGGTATCCTACAGCCTACGTCAGAGATACTGTTTATGTTGACATAGCAACGACCGCAAACCATCGCAGAGCAAAACGCCGCTATCTTCGTTGATGTTGTTGGTATTCTTTGAAATTTCTGCAGGCCTCTTTCACAAGTCGGGGCCACCACTGGTCTTCTC
>CM061919.1:252822557-252862661 GCA_031002005.1 Vandiemenella viatica
TATAAATACGATAGTAACTCAGTCTGTTTGTTACGTTTTCACCACTATACGGCTAAACCGATCTCACTTAAATTTAAGAAGGAAATGCTATATATGTGATCAGGAAGGACATATGATACTTTTTTCGGGATAAATAACATATTTTGTCATAAAATTTTGAAAACTAATCGAACAGTGACAGACAGTCGTATTGTGTGTTTATGTCTCTGTAATGTTCTATTGGTAGCACAGGCTCTGTTTTTCTAGCAGCTGGTTCATTTAGCTAAGATAGCTAAATAATTGAAGTACTGATACGATAAATCGTGTTTTAGTCGGCGATCAATTATCATTTGTTTAATAAGGTGATAAGTTCAGGTTTCTATTCCTTTGCAGTTTTTAAATTTATTACAAACGAAAATTTATAGCTCTCTGTTCGATTATCTAACACGGTGAACTAATGTATATACAGTTGTGAACTGTCTACTTAATGCAATGTTGTTGCAGGCCATGTTTCCACAGTTGCTTAATTAATTACCAGTTGAAAGACAACGCCAATGCAAACTGTTTAATTTATTTATTGCTGCGTCGTACGCGTTTCACCTCTCATCGAGGCATCATCAGCGACGAATCTGTGTTACAGTTTTTATATACAGTTTTATATACATTTTTATCCTATTATTACGTAATTATGAGCATGGGACATGTTTATAGCTAATAGTCACTTACTATTTACATTTGTTAATATAGTCTGTAGCTGCGCATCTCCGTTTCCTTATACAAAGCATGTTTTGCCTGTATCATATTTACACAATTATGCGTTCTCATCATTCGTCTGTTGGGCCAGCTGGTTTGTTTATGTCTTTTCTCTGTTTTTTTCTTATTATTTTTTTATGGCTTTCGGTGACTAAGCCATTCAGCCAGCTCGATGTGTTTACGATATCTCTTCATGTGAATTAGTTTGTCCAGTACGTTTTTTATGATTCCTAAGTATAGACACCACAGGACGGACAGGACATTCACACAGACACACAACACTTAACATCCAAGCCCGCGGCCGGATTCGAACCGGCGACCTTCGGCACGCGGAGCTAGCACGCTAGCCCCTACGCTACCGAGGCCGGCGTTTCTCTGGTTCGCTTTTGCGTTCTTCGGTTGTCTGCTGTGGCCAAGGAAACGGAGATGCGCAGCTGCATACCATACTAACAAATGTAAATAGTAAGTAACTATTAGCTATAAAAATATCCCATGGTCATAATTACGTAATAATAGGATAAAAATGTATACTTTATAAAAACTGTAACACAGATTCGTCGCTGATGATGCCTCGATGAGAGGTGAAACGCGTACGACGCAACAATAAATGAATTAAAACAGTTGCATTGGCGTTATAATTCAACTGGTAATTGTCTACTTAAGTTTCGAGAGAAATGTAGATTTTGTCCTTGCGTACCACTATGTGTAAGAAAATATACCTGCTAACATTTTTTGTGATGAATTAGTCATATACATGGGTTGTTGCTTTCACTATCCGTTGTACGATAGAGCTCTAAAATATAACAACCATTCAACATTTGCAGAACACTTAAAAGACCACAACCACCACCCAACAAATATTGACTCAGACTTGCAAATACTCACCATAAACAACAACAAACCACAAATACTAACATTCCAAGAAAACTATCATATAAAAAAGCACTAACAGAAGGAAAACGAATAATAAATGAATACACAAATCTCACACACCCAACATTATACAAAACACTGAAACTAAAATAAAATAGAAACACCGACACAAGAAAAACAACAATAAAAAAGGACATAAAAAACTACTGAAATCATTTACATTTGAAAAAAAAAGCCAAATAAATGGAAGACTGAAAAAACAAAACAACACCGCATAACTACACAAACTCGATACTTAGTAAACAAAACAAAGCGGCCATTTGCAAGAAAAAACACATAGTGCAGAGCAATAAAGTGCAGTGTTGTGAATCTGAATAATGAAGACACTTCTCACCAAAAATGCAAAAGCACTGGTGCTGAGAATGGAGCTAAAAGAAATGCAATAGACCACTAACTGTAAGTAGATTATAAGTTAGATAATAATTCATTCCACTGTACGAAACACAACATAACCTGCTTATAAAATTTGTACGTAATTAACAGAAAAAAACTCGCTGAAGATGCTTCTGCAAAAGAAGTGAAACGTGTACGGGAGATCAATAAACACAAAAAAGTCAATTGCTTTGGCGTAATTTATTTATTATTTAATATTATCAGCAATTGAGGAAAATGATCCACAATATCGAGATAGCATTTGGATAGATGGCCGATGCTTTCTGAAATTTATGATCAGCTGCAAGTACTTCACACAAGTGTTTCAAGTTCGGGTAAGGATTCGTAACGTAAAACTGGTTAAGAAAACCGTTTTTATTGAGGGGAGTCTACCCAGAAGACACGTCAACTTGGAAGTACCAAAGAGCGACTTTGGTTAGAAGACATGGCTCTTTGGTGTTTTTTATTCGTACTCCTCATTAAAAGCCATTGTGTTTCCGAGGCATACAACGACGGCGTCAACAGATCGTTAAAGGAAGCTTTGATATGACAATGCCACAACTAATAATGTCCTTTATCTGAAATTAATACCTTCGTTAATACTGATAACGAGGAAGAAATAATTAATGGTCCCATTATTTCAAGATTCTTTCCTCTGCGTTATTCCAAAAGAAATAGCTTCAGTAATACCCATACAATACTAAGTGGATAAATGAACGTTAACGCTCGGGCATGGCGCGAGTTCAAATCCCTGTCAGATCATCATATTATAGTTTTACAAGGTTTTGTGAAATCTACATCTACAAGCATACTCTGCGGTTCGCCAATATTGTAGTTGGCAGAGGGCGCTTTGCACAAAAACTAACTCTGGGTATTACAATATCGAATAGTCCGAGGAAAGAAAGAATTCATATAAACATCAGTACATCATCTTATTTCTCTAATCTTATCCCTCCTGCCATTACGTGCAAAATCGGTTGGTGGAAAAAATATTTCTTTCCACTAGTAAATGAAAGAAGAATATCGCATACTCGCCAACAAATTCAGACGAAACCGACGTCTTCTATCGGCCAGACAATCGCAGCCCAGTCTATTTATCAATTCAGCGACGCTTTCGTAAGGGCTGTAGCTAGCAGACACAAATCGAGCCGTTCTCCTCTGTACCTTCTGCAACGCGTCAGTTAATCCCTAGCGATAAGATTCCCAAACTTCACAACAATAATCCAAATGCGGACGCACGAGACTTTTATAAGCTATTTTATTTGTATGAGCGTTGCAATTCTTCAAAATACGACCTATGAATCGTAATTTAGAATTAGCTTTACCTACAACGGAAGTTATGTGCAGGTTTCATGTTGTTTCGTAGTATTACTCCCAAATACTTTACAGAATCAACCGGTTCAACAACTGAGCAGTTCACTTTGTACTCATGAGCAGACGGATTCTCTTTGTTAGTTATACGCATTGCTTTGTATCTTTTGCAGTTTAGTATAAGTTCCCATTTAACAGAACCATTCCGAAATAAAATCCAGATCTCGCTGAACTTCGAAGCAATCGTCTGAGCACCTTACTTCCCCGTTGAAATGCCGGGATGTTTTTTTTTTAGAAAGGTGTTGCCAGAATACCTTCCCGTTTCTTATCCCACGTTCTTACGCTGCTCTAAGTAGGCCACCGTTGACGAATCGTAAAGTCCTAAGAAAAATGTGTATCAATGAAGTTGTTATTACCGAAATATACATAAGAATTGCAAATATACACCTCAACTTAAAACAAAAGTGAAACACCCAGAAAGGGAGGAGGAAACAAAATGAAACTTCACGGGTCGAGAGGATACGTGAAGTTATATCAATGATTTCTAAATCTAATCAAATTTACAAAGAACTTAGCTATATGAGCCCATTTATCAGTGTGACGTTGTACCCCGTCTGGCTTGGATATATGCACTGACTCGGTAGGGATGAGTGTATCCTCTCCTGAGGAAAGTTGGCCCACAACTGTTGTACCTGGTCCTTGATATCCTGGATATTGGCACTGGGACGGAGTTGACGTCCAAGCTGATCCACATATTATGTTCTATCGGAGATAGATCTAGGCGTCTTACTGGTCACGGGTATACCTCAGCATCACGCAGACATTGCATAGAGACACGTGCCACGTGTGGGCGAGCATTGTGTAGTTGATAACTGGCACTGTGATACCGTCCCATGAGAGATAACACATGAGGATTCTTGATGTTTGTGACGTACCGTTGTGCCGTCAGAATTCCCTCATTCACAACAAGTAATGACCTGACGTCATACCCGATGTCTCTCCACTCCATGATGACAGGAGTAACATCTCTGTGCCTCTCCAAAACTTTGGAAGTGTCTCTCCACTCCATGATGACACGACTAACATTTCTGTGCCTCTCCAAAACTTTGAAAGTGTGGGACCTCTATCTACGTCACCATAATAGTCGTCTACGATGGTCATCCCAGGTAGTGCAGAGCCGCGATTCATTGTATTATTGTTATTTGGTGTCGCACTGTGTTTAGCGATTAGATAATATTTATATACACAATTTTTCTCAATAACACCATGTGCTTTTACGGTCACTGAAGATGCCTCACACCATAAAGGCGAAACGCTTCTAAGACTAAATAATTAGTACAGTTGTTAATTCTCGGTGTCTCTCAACTGCGGAAGAATGGATGAAAACAAAATTATTCCCTAATCACCTTCTACGGTAGATAAACACCTCAAAACCTATCGGTATCCAGCGTGTCCTGCCCAAGTGACTTTATTATGTTGAATTGATTAGTTTCGATGACGCGCATATTTGGGTGGCAATTTCCCTAGTCATCTAATTACACTTTTCTTAGTATTTTATTATTATTTTTATTACCTTATAAACTTTCATCGTTAAATTCCTCTGCGTGTACTTTTTACAGTTTTCTTATTTTAATTTTAAATCGCATCAGCGTTTTTGGTAAATTATTCATCACTTCCATTGGTAACGTATTCCAATCCCCGACACTTTTACATAGAAAAGAAAAGTTTCCCACTCCATAATGCAGTGCCAACTTGTAGCCATGGTCATCTTTTCCTTTCCATGCACTGCTAATTCTTCGACCAATGTACCTCCAAGCTCCATCATTATACGACTTATACGCTCACACCACTCTCTTCACCCTCGTCCTAATCTTCCAATGATTCCCAATGCATCTCTTTTATGATCTCAGTTCCTGAGTGGGATCTGCACTCTCTTCACCCTCCTCCTGTCTTCCATTGACACCCAAAGCATCTCTTGTATCAAGTCAGTTACTAACTGGGTCCTGCTGCAATTTCCATAAATAAATCATGCTCCTTCAAAGTACTACTCAGCATGTGTAGAATCTCAGTTGAGAGTTAGGCACAGTGGTGTGACGTTGTGCTGTGCTGAGTAGTTGATTAATATTGATCAGGGTCCGAGGCCAGGTGGCCTGAGCGGGGTATCGACCGCGCACAGCTGTCTGGTGGTGTGGGGGGCTCTCACCAACAAGTAGTCGCCACAGGTGAGTGTTACCCGGAGGCTGAGGGTTCGATCTACGGTCATAACATCCACAGTTTGGTCTCCTCCACCTGATTTCTCACCCAGCGATTCTCGACATTTTTCAGCGCGACGACCAGTAAAATATGAGAAATAACACCATGTAACAAAATTTTGTTTAAGTTAATTTTTTTGTTGTTGTTTCTGATGCAGTGTGTTTCTAAACACTATGTAAACACAATTGTTTTTAGGGAAATACCTTCGATTTTATTAATTTTAGGAAAATGCGTTTATTTGGAACAATGAATGCTCGTTTACATATACCAATGGAACAAAACAAAAGAAATTCTTAAATACAAAGTTTGAAAAAAATGTAAATGCAGTAAATATCTATTACAAAAGTTATAATGTAGATGAAAATGTTTTCATGTCATGTAAAGTGTGCTTAAAAATGTGTTGTCTCCCTACATTTCCTCTTATATTTTACATCACTCTCTCTGATCAGTCCCCAGATATAATCATCAAGCATTCGCTCATTATACTGTCCCTGGTACCTTCTTTCAAAAAATTGCAAGTCATGATGGAACCTTTCGCTATGTTCCTCTGAATATGTACTCAAATGAGACTTGAAAACATCTAGATGCTAGTGGAGTATATGCAGATTTAGAGACATTCTGCACCCCATTGTTTTGTAGTTCTTCAAAACACCCTCTACCACATCAGTGTAATTGTCCTTTCTGTGATTACCTAGGAAACCATTCACAACATCCCCGAAGCTCTTCCAGGCCTTTCTTTGAACTTGAAGCTTGCTGATGAATGTGTCCCCACGAAGTAATTTTTTCTCTTGGGGGCCCACAAAAATTCCACCCTTTATCTTACCTTCTGATGGTTTGGGGAACACGTTCTGCAGGTACTTCATTGCATCTGATGTTGTATCTAAGGCCTTTACAAATTGCTTGACGAATCCAAGTTTAATATGGAGGGGAGGCAATAGTATCTTTTCCTGCTCGACAAGGGTTTCCCACTTCACATTTTTCTGGTCAACTACAAATCCCGACCACAATGACCACTCAACAGTCTGAAAATGTCTGCCTGTATCCCTGCTATCTCAAAGACAGGGAAAGCAGGGATTCTTTGTGTTTCCTCCTTGTAATCCTATCAGAAGTGCAATCATTTTGAAATCACCACTTATTTCCCACTGATGTTCGGCATATTTTACCACCTGAAGGAGAAGTTGAACGTTTGAGTATTCTTCCCTTAGGTGAGTCGAATGTGCGATTGGAATTGAGGGATACTTGTTTCCATTATGGAGGAGAACAGCTTTCAGACTCTTGCAGGAGCTAACACATTGTGGCAATTGCACAACTTGTCTTTCAGAGTGAAGTATTGTGAGAAAGTTTCATGGCGTTTCCTCTGGCTGGATATCTTGCAGCTCTTACTCAATAGGTTCCACTGCTTTAGTCTCGATGTTAAAATTTCTGGTTTGGATTTTGTAAGTTCTAGATCCCTGATCAAGTCATTTTACTCATATAGTGTGGGGTAGTGAGATGTAGTATCTTCATCCTCTGAGAAGTCTTATTCATGGTCGATGGCGGTATTTGATTCACTACTGTCTTCACACTCTTTCAGTACTGGAGGATGAGGAGGAATGGGAAGCTCCTCACTATGTGGAATAGGCCTAAGAGATAATAACAAATCTGGATATGCAAAAAACATTTATTTTTTTTTGCACCTTTTATGATGAGACAAGTCTGTAACACAGAAGTAGCAGTTAGGGAGGTGATCTGTTGGTTCTTGCCAAATTCTATTTACACCAAATTTCATTTTTCTGTTTTTTCCTCTATACCAAGCCCTAACGAATGGATCTGCAACACCCACACGCAACATTCTTGCTCTTGTCTTGGTCTCCCACAGGCATACCAAAATAAGACCTGTGCTAAGCAGAAGTTGTTAGCATCCTTTATTCTATGCTTCACTGCTTTCGAGGCCAGGAAGATGCCGCACACATAACAAAAACAGTCTGGATTATGCTTACAGCAACGGGAAGACGCCATTATTCATCAATAACGTCAATCTGAAACAGATTACATACAGTTGAACCGTTCATTCATCTCGCATATGAAGTGTTCTTAGCTAATATAATTTTAACCAATTAATTTCATATTATTGGGCAAAAAAAGCAAATAATTGATTATATAAAAGTAGGAATGTTCAGTGTAGTTTAGTTGTGACCTGATTCATCCAAAACAAGCATAAAATTTACTTAAACAAGCATTTTTTTAAATTTATTTTTGTTTTTGTTTTTTTTGTTTGTTACATTGTGATAATTCTACACGCCACCAAGCTTTGTGTATGTTATTAACATTGGATACATACTGCATTGTATAAGCACAATACAATAAATGTAAAATCGTGTGTTAATTTGCTATATAAAAAGTCATTAAATTGGGAATGAGCTATAAAAAAATGAATTTTATACAGAACACTTTTTATTTGTTTTCCCGTCCAATTTGGCCACTTATGGTTTCCCCAAATCACTCCAGGCAAACGCCAGGATGGTTCCTCCAAAAGGCCATGGCCGAATTCCTTCCCATTCCTTGCCTGGAATCATTTCCCGCCTCTAAGGGAGAGTCCATAAACCACGTAGCATCATTTTGGCCTCCTGCGAACAACTCCTCCCCCACCCCCACCCCCACGTAGCCCGACATGGCTTTTGCCTCTACCCCCCCTCCCTCACGTAGCGCGTGGCTTTTTTCCCCTTTTGATTGCAGAAGACATTTTGTACCGTTTTCTCCAAAGGCTTGGCAGTATAGATGTTTCCCCGTTAATCTCCCTTTAACTGAGCACACCTTTGTTGGCTTGTAGGTCACATGCACCGGTAGTCAACCTCCTGTGTTTGCATTTCTGCAAATGTGAATAACAGGCAGACATTTCCTATGAATTGTTCGCGAGCTACTCTAATTGTTTCGACCCTATGTAACACCACAACAGTGATCAAACCTGAAACTCTAGACGCAAATGAAAATTTGATACTCACCAGAAAAGCGACCTGGAAAACATCCTGAAAGAATAATGAAAACTCATAAGGAAAATTCTTGGCCCAAAGAAAACAGAAAACGAGTACAGACTGCAATACTATTACTATTACTCCGCGATTCACTAAAAGTGTGTGGCGGAGGGTGCATTGCACCTATCCGGGAAGGTAATGGTTTGGAAGGGATATACGGGATATAGGCAGGAGGCGCCCATGGGCTATTGTGAGGAACCATCCCAGCATTCGCGTGGAATGATCTGGGGAAACCATGGAAAACCCAGATCAGGATGGCCGTAAAACAACCTTGCAGCAGAAAACAGGGATTAAAATTTGACCGAAACGTTCAAAGACTCCCAACAACAAGGCTCACACACAAGATCATGACATAAGCCGGAAAGCTGAACAGTATACCGTGGATCAATTAAGTTAAGAACGACCTAGAGAGGGCCCAAGTACATAGTTCGGAAGGTTTAGACAGGAACCTATTCATTCAAAAGGCCAACAGATGCGTAGTGCAGCCAGAGAATGAAGTTCCACGAGACCAGCAATGAAGTTGACTAAAAAAAGGACAGCTCATGGAGGGAAAGTTATTTTTTATTTTTATTTATGGCTTTACACCTATCGACATTGAGGTCATTAGAGGCGTGATGGGACTGGGGACAAGGAACGGTAAGGAATTCGGCTATGGCCTTTTTGAAGGAAGCATCCCGGCATTCGCCTGGAGTGATTTGGGGAAACCATGGAAAACCCAAATCTGGATGCCCGGACGGGGATTCGAACCGGCGTCTTCCCGAATAGGGAGGTCAGAACGTTAACCGTTCACCCACCACGCTTTGTGGGGAAAGTTAGAGCCATATGAAAGATCACAAAGGCGAATCATAAAAGCATCGCTGGTTGCAAAAGGACCTAATAATAATATTCCAGACTGTTTATCAAATACTACTATCTTCTTATTTTGGACAATCTGCACAAGCTCGTACATCATATGAACAGTGTCCACACGAGAATTCAAGTTCATTATCGAAGTGGAAGAAAATGTACATTTACCGTTTCTCGATTTCATGGAAATTAAGGGCGACGATTAACATTTGGATTATACTTGGTTGCTGGAAGGTGAAACGCACGCCAAGTCACGTTCCTCATGAAAGAGGGGCCGACTGACGTCTCAGAGTATAAGGACGAAGGTAGTACGTGACTCGGAAAGGCTGATGGCGGAAATGGCGACTCTCACAAGAATATTCCGGGCCAACGCCCACCGTAAAACTGACATGAGAAGGATTCAACAACTACGAAATCCACGGAGGACGCGAAAGTGTCCCGACTACAATCGTTAGACACCGCAACTTTCTTGAGCTGATACTTTGGACTGACCACTTGCGATTCGAGCACGGCGGAAGTAAAATAAAAAATCATGGCGATGTTGTTGCAGGCCATGTTTCCATAGTTGCTTAATTAATTACCAGTTGAAAGATAACGCCAATGCAACTGTTTAATTTATTTATTGTTGCGTCGTACGCGTTTCACCTCTCATCGAGGCATCATCAGCGACGAATCTGTGTTACAGTTTTTATATACAGTTTCATATACATTTTTTATCCTATTATTACAAATTGTGAGCATATTTTTATGAGATATTTTTATAGCTAATAGTTACTTACTATTTGTTAATATGGTATGCAGCTGCGCATCTCCGTTTCTAGATAGGATACAGGCAAACCATGCTTTGTATAAAGAAACGGAGATGCGTAGCTGCATACCATATTAACAAATGTAAATAGTAAGTAACTATTAGCTATAAAATATCTCATAAAAACATGCTCACAATTTGTAATAATAGGATAAAAAATGTGTATAAAACTGTATATAAAAACTGTAACTCAGATTCATCGCTGATGATGTCTCGATGAGAGGTGAAACGCGTACGACGCAGCAATAAATAAATTAAACAGTTTGCATTGGCGTTATCTTTCAACTGGTAAAAAATCATGGTTTTACTGGCGGCTATGAATAGTCAGTGTGTTGCTGTCTGGTTACCAGGAAAAGGAAGGGCACAACAGATTGAACCTCGGTGATCCAATTCACAGCTCTACTGAATAAGTATTTATTGGCTTTACGCCTAGTCGACGACGAGGTCATTAGAGGCGGGGAAGGACAGGAGGCAAGGAACGGGAAGGTTTCGGCAATGGCCTTTTGAAGGAAGCATCCCGGCATTCGCCTAGAGAGATTTTGGGGAAATAATGGAAAATCCTAATCAGGATGCCCGGACGGTGATTCGAACTCACGTCCTCCCGAATGCAAGACCAGATGCTTACCACCGACTAAGCGACGGATCTACGAGAAAGTCGTAAACTTTAATTACTTTCGTCCTTAGAGATGTTCCCTATTAGGAAAAGCTACGGTTTGGTCTCAGAGGGGAAGAGAACAATATTTCTCTGGATTAATTACGGCATATTTCTTCTTAAATGTTTTCATGTAGAGTTATTACACCTTAATGCTGTACTTAAATATAAATCAAAACTAAAAGCAAGTGAAGTTTGTATCAACGACTTTGAAATGGTCGAAGTTTTTGTTGCTATTCATCTCGACGAAAATACTTCCGTCTTCTTAGCTCTGCGTTGTAGTACCTGTAGAACCTAAACATCAGTTCCTTGTCAGTTCTTTTTATTGGTCCTAGAAAAATCGTTAGTACAAGCTAATTACAGTTTTCTTCTTGCAACATATTTAAAAGCATTGAACTAGGGTTGCACCTGGGAGTAGGATTAATGATTTTTGATGTGGAAACGTCTTTAAAACTGATGACGGATGAAGGAAGGCAATCGCGTCCAGTTTCAAACTTCAATAACTCATCTAAAAATATACATAGCTTCATCATATAGGTCTCGTTTTAATGATGAAGGATGCAAGTTTATGCCGTTACAACAAGGTCCAAAATGCAAGGCAGCAAGACGTCGCTAATTGCGCGTGCTAAGTGAACCCACGATTTTCGATTTTCCGGATTCCCCACGTATACATAAACGGAGTCATATCTCAGAGACTAGTTATCCTACACGACTGACTCAAGTGTCGTTTTGAAGCGAGGAGTGTGTGCTAGAGGTTATTCTGGGCTTCAAGTCTGTACCTCGGAAACTGAAGAAAACATGATGGCATGTATTTGGCTAAGTTTGAAATTCTCAGATTTTATTAAAACGTCGTGATATATAACGGCAAAATACAAGCAGTATTACGAAAATCTGGCACGAATGCAAAGAGCATAAAATTTCGAAGAGAATGATACGAAAAATTCTGGGAGCGAATCCGAAACGAACGCTTAGTACTGCCGCGAATACAGGCCACATCAGCGCGCTCCGACAAATCGGGCAGCATTTGACGAACAGTGTTGCCAACTCTAAAAAATATTTTATTCCAAATCTACGTTTAGAAAATGCCAAAAATATGCTGAAGTTTTTTTAAATGCTGAAAAAAAACCCACAAAGTTAAAGGACACATTAACATGCCTACCAGAAAAATCTCTACCAAAAATAAGCTCTACCATTAAACAGGTCTACCATGAAAGTCACTACTATTCAACACTTCTGTCAAATTGGAATCCTACCAAAAAATTCTACCAATTTTTATTTCTACCTAGTAACATCTATACCATTTACGAACCCTATTACATAAAAACTTTGTCATAAATGTCTTTGCACGGGAATCTCTACCAAACGCTGTGTCCACCATAATTAAGGGGAAAGGTGGCCATTTCCAGAAGCTTGTGCTCGTATTCATGTATAAGGGAGTGTGAAAATTTTCTTTTGTTGGTAAAGGTGTCAGGGATTGGAACAAATTACCAAGTGAAATGATGAATAATTTACCAGAAACGCTTAGTTCAGATGAGACTAAAATAGAGCTACGTAGTTTATGGAAACTCCCACAGGGATCTGGGTAGAAGAATTTTTAAAATGTAGAAAACAGAAAGTTAGGGTAGGAAATGCGGTATCAAAAGAGGTGGAAGTAAAAATGGGCGTGCCGCAGGGAAGCGTATTGGGACCATTGCTATTCATTATTCTAATGAATAATTCTGTTGATTGTTTACTATCTGAAATTAGATTGTTTGCAAATGACATAATGCTGTATAAAAGGATCAAAACGGTAGTGGATTTTAAACAGTTGCAGGGTGATGTGGACAGGATATCTAGTTGGGTTGGTAAACATGGGATGAAGATAAATGCAAAGAAGAGTCAGGCTAATTAGATACACAAATAAAAAACAAAAGGTTAATTATGAATATAAGGTGGGGAAAGAATTGCTTGCTGAAGACTTGAAATGTAAATATCTTGGCATTACATTTAATAACAAGCTTAACTGGGCAGGACACATTGGACAGGTGGTAGGAAAAGGTTTCAAAAACCTGCACTTGTTGGAGAGAATGATGAGGGGATACACGAGAGAAGTAAAGGAATAGGGTTACAAAACTTTGGTCAGACCATTGCTCGAATATGGTAGGTGTAGTATGGGACCTACATTTTGAGTATCAAATACAGGAGTTGGAGAAGGGTGCAAAGAAGGGCTGCTAGATTTGTTTCTGGAAATTATCGTAGAATACAATCAGTGACAGATATGATAAAGGAGCTGTAATGGGATTCATTACAAGACAGGAGGAGGATGACGAGGGTCATGGTAGTGTACAGGGCGTATACTGGCGTTGAGGCATGGAAAGATATTGCAATAGGTATGAAAAGTAGTGCATGGAAGGGAAAAGATGACCATGACCACAAGCTGACACTCGATTTCAGGCACAAGGGTGTAGGAAGATTCTCTTTTTTAGGTAAGGGTGTCAGGGATTGGAATGAGTTACCAAGGAGAATGATGAATAACTTACCGAAAACGTTGAAAGAATTTAAAGATTAAAATTTGTAGAGAGCAAACGTAGGTAGGGAAATTGCCACCGGAGCCTGTGCTCCATTGCAATTAAATTAAATTAAATCACACATCCAACAGGCTGACGCTCAACTCTAATGTCAGTTGTTTACTGGGTCGAGTTCGAGACGTTGGCCTTGTGACGCGCTGATAGCAGCTGTGCGTAGAGCCCGGGGCAGCTGTCCCGGGACGTGACTGTACCTCCACGCGGCGGCACACAGGCAATTAGAAGGCCGGCTGGCCGCGGCCTTATATTATCCGGGGAGTGGCTACCGGACTGGAGTCATCAGCTCCACACAACACAACAGCCTCGCGGTAATCCACTCAAACAAACCAGAACCTCAACTCACTGTCAATGTGATCGCTCACTTGTAGTCCAGTTGCTCCCATTTCTTTATTTTCAGGGTTTTACGATGAGGTCATTGAAAGGCTTAAATAGGGCTGCGGACCAAGAAACTGGAAGGAATTGGCCAATTGGCCTTTTGACGGACCCATCCCGGCATTCGTCTGGGTGATTCGCGAAACCGGGTAGCGTCGATTAACTATGTGGAGTGTTTTTCTGGAATTTCTGAAATCCTCCCCAATCCCCTCTTCATGATTGGACTCCCCCCCCCCCACCTTCGCACCTAAGATGACTGTGAGATTTTGAGGGGACTTGCCCCTGCTGACCGACCTTGTAAGATTCTTTTTGAGACTTCTTTTTAGCTGTCCTGCTTCCGAGAGAGGTCATACCCTATCCAAAAGTCGGTAACCGCGTCGATTATAGACCTTTTCCTTCAAGACTTTAAAAAAATGATGTGAGATTTCCGTTGATCCATTCCCCCTTGGAGAGAGTTGGTGAGATTTAGCTGGACTCCCCCCCCCCTTAAATTCACCTCACGTATTTAATGGACGCACTCCACCCCCCCGTCCCCCATGCAAAAGCGGACGCAGATTTTAATCCCTGTCCTCCAGAATTCCAGGCTAGATCATTACACCATTTCGGTGGCTGCCAAAACTTTCATGAAACTTTCACGTTTGAAAATCTCTTTTTATGTATATGTTAAAATCTATTAGGCAATTCGATTACAAAACTTTGGTCAGACCATTAGTTGAATATGGTGTTGTAGTTTGGGACCCACATTCTGACTATCAAATACAGGAATTGAAGTGCGTGCAAAGAAAAGCAGCTAGATTTATTTGTGCAACTTATCGTAGGACGCAGTCAGTAACTGATATGAAAAAGGAGCTGGGTTGGGGGTCATTGGAGGAAAGGCGAAGAGAGTGCTGGGAAAGTACAGGGCATATGTTGGTGACGGGGCTTGTATGAATATTGGTCAAAGAACTTGGAACAATGCACGGAAGAGGAAAGACAGTCATGACCACAAGCTGGAACTCGATTTCACGGACAAGGGAGTGGGAAAATTTTGTTTTGTTGGTAAGGGTGTCAGGTCTGGAACAAGTTACCAAGTGAAGTGATGAATAATTTAGCAAAAACGCTTAAGGAATTTAAAACTAAAATTTTTAAAATGGAAAAGTAAATGGGGGAAGAATTTAACGCTCCATGTTAAAATATATATATATATATATATATATATATAACAGAAATGGGTAATTAGATGACTAGAGGAATTACCACCGGAGCGTTAGCTCCATTGGAATTAAAATTAATAGTTATAATAATCTCCCTGCTTAGAGCTGTACGGTAAGCCGTCTCTTCACTTGCACCGAGCCCGGTGCTTGTCATACCCGTCAGGCCATACAGGTTTCGGCTTTCCATGGTTTCCCGAAATCACTCCAGGATGGTTCCTTCAGAAAGCCGTTGCCGAATTTCTTCTCGTTACTTATGCCCCGTCCTCTTCCACCTCCGTTGACCACGATGTCGTAAAGTCATTAGAAATAAAAAATCTTCACCCTTAATAAACGCGGAGTGCGTCTAAAATTGTATCTCTGTCAGATACTAATAAACAGCAGACGAAATCGATTTGCTCATGGTACATACCGCGTTGTTTATTTCAGAATAAAAGGCCGCTATCTTCGTTGATGTTGGTATTATTTATAATTTCTGCTGCCTCTTCCACACGCCGAGGCAACCACTGGTCTTCTCTTCACAGCAGCAATGCCATTAACACCGGGTATGAAATAAATTTGAAGAGACGAGGCTGCTGTGGAGAGAAGACCAGTGGTGGCCCTGACTTGTGGAAGAGGCAGCAGAAATTTCAAATAATACCAACAACATCAACGAAGATAGCGCCGTTTTGCTCTGCGATGGTTGGCGGTCCTTGCTATGTCAACATAAACAGTATCTCTGACGAAGGCTGTATGATACCAGCCGAAAGCTCAGGTAATGAAATAAACAACGCGGCGGCATACTCCGAAAATCTATTAATCATGAACAAAGACGGCCGCGGAAGCCTTAGGAATCGAAATCGATATAGTTAATTTGTCTCTTTCTTTCTAGACAATAACTTCTATCTTTAATATTTTGTCCATGGTGGACTTGTGGAATCAGCGACTGTGATATCAAATTTGGTTTATAATTGAATACAGCGACCAGTCACAGTTTATGGTGTTGCTTTATTTTATTTTACCATTACCGGTTTCAAGCATACATTGCTCATCTTCAGATTGTTTTAACAATACAGATGCGAATTGCAGGCGTGTTTTTGTGTCATTAGGTGTCTGCTTATATCCGAGAACAAAACCATCTGAAGATGAGCAATGTATGCTTGAAACCGGTAATGGTAAAATAAAATAAAGCAACACCATAAACTGTGACTGGTCGCTGTATTCAATTATCAACCAAACTTCTATCTTGTTGTTTTGTTTTTATTACTGAGGGGTTCAACAGGGATTGCAACGAATAGTCAGGCTCATGGGACATTTGTTCAAGAAAAGTGAAAAAGGATAGCCGAACCTTGCATGAAATCACCATAGCATTGTTTGCTTGGATTGCTTTAACGGAGCACGAAAAAAAATCAGAATGGCCGGAGTTTATTTCGAAGGCAACGTTTCTCAACGCGGTCCGTGGAACTCTTGGGTCTGCGAAGATGGACCAAGTGGTCAACAGGCAAACATTAAAAATTTAAGTCTAATTGAATAAAAAATAACACAAAAATTGTTCACATAGTGTATATAAATGGTCATATTCCTACTTGCTTTTACTATATACTAAAGAACTGCTGGACCCATGCATATGCGGTATTTTGCTATTTTTTGATCCGTATTATCTGGAGAACGTTTAAAGCTATTGAAATCCTCGATCTGACCCTTAGAAAAAAAAAAGCCATCCCTCACTCACAAGAAAAACCTTTTCAATGTTGACGACAGGTGCCACAACAAATTTTTTCATATTTCAAACGTACTGCTAATCTGTGTATATAAAAGACTATGGCCGCATATGTGTCCTCTATAGACCAAAAATCTAATCATGTATATGTAAAAATCTAATTTTAACAGAATTTAATATCAGCCTTTCAGTTGTGTTCATTTAATCAACGTGTATGCTCACATCTTGCAATGGCGAAGCACTGCCGGATCAGATAGTACTGTATAAGGCTATAAGGAGTTTAGGTTACAAGTTAAACCTTCTAAAACCGATCAATATTTCAACGACCAGCACAAATCTGTCATTTCCAAAAAAACCAGGATATGACCACATTCTTGATGTAACAGTGTCTTTCCCAAAATAAGTTCCCAGCCGGCATCAGAGAGAGCGGCGTTTATTTGAGGATTAAGGACACCACGCCTTTTTCGACTCTCCTTTTCGAGTCTACGAAGGAACAATAGCTGACATTCACGATGTATCAATCAATGTAATTGAATGGATCTAGATCTAGAGATATAATATGTAATCTTGGTAAATATCTTACGATAAATAATAATAACTACGCCAAATTACCAGAGACATTTACATCCCTCTATATATTGTATTGGACCTTCGGTTAGGGAGGGGGGAGCCAATACGTTGATGAAATATAATTATTAATAATATGTATGACATCCAATAAGTTGGTTATTTGGTTAAATGGTGAACTAGAACCATGATTTCTACAAGAAGTTAGTTTCACACAAAATTATACTCAATTTATTTAGTCTTCTGGCTTATACAAGGCCGGGTATAGTTAACGTTACGTTAAACATAATCCAAAGACAACAAATAAGCAATACCCGACATTTACAATCCGCCGGATAAAAGCAAACATAAAACTGATTTAGATATCTCAATGATTTTGCAAAGTCAACCTATGTTTTAAAGTGGCATTACAGGCCAACAACTTAAAGTTAACATTTACAAAAGAATCCTAGGGGCACCGTTTAAAGTTAAAAGCATCGTTTGAATTTAAAACAATGAGCAAGATGCTTCGAATTTGAAGTTATGAACATGAAATATTGGTTAGCTCAGTAATTGTTATGATGGGAGCAGAGTCTTATCTCAGGAGCCGTTTACGGGTTAGCAAGCCTCGTTAAAACCCAATGGAACTGTGGACCTATACGTCGGTACTTTACCGTAATCGCATCTTCTCGACGAGGTGTGACACGCTCTGTGCCACTGCTGCAACGAATGCCAGATTTGCTGATATGTCCGCGCTAGCACATCAGCTTACAATCTCTGGCAGGTGGACCGCTCAGCTTCCAGTCCATCTGAGCCAGACAATGCGACCAGACACAGTCACTGATCAACGGCTAAGGGCGTGTCGGGTGACACGTCCGCACTGTAGCTCGTCTCGGCAACAAGTGAAGTCGAATATGGCGTCGTGTCCTCTTGTCGCGGCAAAGCCAGCTTTCCTCTCCCCGCACATGGAACAGAAGCCTTGAATTAACAACTGTGAACCCCTGTATCCGTTCACGATTGGTGCATCGATATATGTCCATCATCACGTGTTTCGTGTCGTCGCTAACATTTTCTACCCGTTCCCGCACATTTTGCTTGTCGAGGCACTGGGAAGGGATGAGGTGAGTACACTCGGCAGGTAACGGTTCCCGCGCGCCACCCCTTTGTGAGCGGAGTCATCAGCAAGTCGGCGACACTGAGCATTTTCCCGTTCTCTGAACGTTCAAAACTGCGGTTCAAACTTCCCACATTTAATATTTTCTGAATAGCAAGTTTTACACAGAAATTAAATCATATAATAATAAATCTGGCTGCCCGGGTTTAATACATAATTATTCACCTATGAATTAACCCTATTATTTATAATATTTACAATTTAGATAAATGAATATCACAAGGAAATCTGGATATTAATTAATTAATTATTAATATTCATTGTGGATGACTCTGTCATACCACAATATGAGTTTCAAGATTCCTTTATTTATTATTTTTTTTATGCAGATTGACCTATAAGGATCACGCAAAACTTAGTAATTTCCTGCCTGAGTTTATTTTGCCATTACAGTATTCTCGCATCCGTTTACTGAAGGCAAGTTTTCTCTCTTCGGTCCAAGTTGCAACGATCTACTTGGTTTTGGTTTCTGGCATGACTACCCAGTTGTGTATTTTTTGTCTGAAGATTTTGCGATCTAGGATTTCCTTTATTTAAATTTAATGTAATTTCAATAGAAATGGAACACACATGTTCCGGTGGAAATGACCCTAAACAACGATCTTTCCCTTTTCCTGCACCCACCTACATTTGCCCTCTGAAAATTTTAACTTTGAATTCTTTCAATGTTTTCGGTAAATTATTCATCATTTCCCTTGATAACTTATTCCAATCC
Source organism: Vandiemenella viatica (assembly GCA_031002005.1). Taxonomy (NCBI): domain Eukaryota; kingdom Metazoa; phylum Arthropoda; class Insecta; order Orthoptera; family Morabidae; genus Vandiemenella; species Vandiemenella viatica. The sequence continues at coordinate 252,841,736 of CM061919.1, forward strand.
CTGACACACTTGCCTAAAAAAGAGAATCTTCCCACACCCTTGTGCCTGAAATCCAGTGCAAGCTTGTGGACATGTTCATCTTTTCCCTTCCGTGCACTACTTTTCATACCTACACCAATATCTTTCCATGCCTCATCATTAGTATACGCCTAGTACACTCCCATGACCCTCTTCACCCTCCTCCTGTCTTGCAATGAATCTCATTCCAGCTCTTTTATCACATCTGTTACTGAACCATTCTGCGATAATTTCCAGAAACAAATCTAGCAGCCCTTTTTTGCACCCTCTCCAACTCCTGTACTTGATACTCAAAATGTGGGTACCATACTACACTACCATATTCGAGAAACTACTTCTGCCCCTTACGAATTACAACTTTAAACGCATTCAGTGTTTTTGGTAAACTGACCATTATTTTCCTTGGTAATTTATTTCAGTCCGTGACTCCGTTACCTCCTTTCGTCTGAATTCAAGTGCCAGCTGATGGTTATGGCCATTTCTTACCTTCCATGTGGAACACCTAACCCTCCTACTATTGTCCATCCATGCGTTATCATGATTATAAGCCTTGAACAAACCAAACACTCTTTTAACCTGTCTTCCAGTAACTCCCAGCCCAGCTCCTTCAGCATATCAGTTGCTGATTGCATTCTGCAGTAATTTCCGCAAACAAATCTAGCTGCTCTTTGTTATACCCCTTTTGCAACTCCTGAATATGATAATGATCATATTTAACTTGTTTGTAGAGGAAGCAATAAATGAAGTGAAACAAAAATTGCAATGTGGCACAATTGTTTAAGGAAAAAAAAAACAAAAAAAAACAACAACAGTATGATATGATTTGCTGAAGACATTGTCTTGTTGGCAGAATAGGGTGAAGATATTGAGAAGTTATCGAATGGCATGAACAATGTACTGAAAGAAGATTTTGGATTAAATATAAACCAAAGCAAGACAAAAGTGATGAAATGTAGGAGAAGTGATACCAATAATAGTAGATTAAATATAAAACTAAGATAGGATGCAATAGAAGAAGTAAGTGAATTCTGCTACTTGGGAAGTAAAATTACAAGTGATTGCCTAAACAAGAATGTTGTTAAAAGCATAATAGTATTAGCAAAGAGAGTCTTCATGAAAAAGATAAATTTTTTAGCTTCAAATATTTATCTAGGGCTTAGAATGAAGTTTCTTAATCTTTATGTGTGGAGCACAGTACTTTATGGTAGCGAAGCACGGACCTTAGGAATAACAGAAAGAAGGAAAATGGAAGCATTTGAAATGTGGTGCTATAGAAGGATGCGGAAAATTAAGTGGACAGATCAAGTAGTAAATGAACGAGTTTTGGAAATGATGGGTGAGGAATGAAGTTTGTGGAAAAGTCTTACAGAAAGAAGAGACAGGATGGTAGGTCATATTTTGAGACATGCGAGATTGGTTAACTTGTTAGTGGACGGAACAGTCGAAGGTAAGAACTTTGGAGGAAGACAGAGATTAGAATATATGAAGCAGATAATTGAGGACGTGGGTTGTAAGAGGTATGTTGATATGAAGAGGTTAGCACAAGATAGGAAGGGATGGAGGATGAAGTCAAACTAGTCGAGAGACTGATGACAGCAAAAAAATAAAAAAAATGTTCCAATATCATCATATGTAAGCAGTGGTCTGAACTTGGTATTTTAACCCAGTTCCCTAAGTCTCATTGTACAACCCCTCGTAACCGTAAAGAGAAGTTGATAGAAACTTCGAGGTATGGGCTGCTGGCATTTACCTCGAGATCTGTCCTGCACGTGTGGGGGCAGCACTAAACTCGCAAAGTACCGTAAGTGAAATTTTGCAATATGTCGCCTGGGTAAGACATGGAATTTTATCCAGCATACATTCTGAATGTTGTAATACTGATGGCTTTCTCGGCTTAGAATATAAATAAAATCCTGTGGGATAACTAGCCGAGTGAGTCCATCGATAAAACACGACGGTCATAGTCTCTGCCGCCATTGTCAAGATTATGAAGCCAAAACGTCGGGTTTTATCGATGACTCACTCGTCCAGCTACCCCAGAGGATCTTATCCGTATTCTGAATGTTGTGTGTAAGGTGGCCTTGTTGGTGGCGTGCAGTGACCCGTCCTGCTTGGAGCGTCAGGTGGTGGTCGGCTGAGCGCCCGAGGCGCCCGGGGCCAATTAATTACAGCTAACGAGTGCCGGCAGCGACGATTAGAACCGCTCCCAGCGGGCACCTACCATCCGCACACCGCGCCGTGCAGCCTCCCTCTACCACCCTCACTTTCCGCAGTGCCTCCAGTGTACTTGGACTGCCCTTCTTTCTCTCCGCCGTTCATCAGATGGCCCTGACGGGTAATGTAATAAGAGTACTCATTACACATGATTAAAACAGAGTGGTAATTCCAGTAAGTTGATCATTGTGCGAGATCAATGTGTATGGGCTGACCGTCTAGATACTTAGTCAAGACCAAGGGATGCCTACTCCTGAACAAGAACTGTGTGTGGAGAGCGGTAAAACCCCGTTAAGCCGCGTTCCCACGATCTCTTGTAACGAAGGCGATACGGGACGGAACCTCATTAGCCGAAATGTAGGGACGACCGCGGGCCGCAGGTTAGTCCTCGCTTACCTGGCCGCCACCTCCCCACCACGTTGCCTAGTGTCGTTTGGCACAGAGCACTTTACAGCAACAGAAGGGGTGCGCACCGCTGCTGAAAACCGATGACAACACACGCCTGTGATGTTTACCGACTCAGAATGGGTAGCTGCGTCTCATTTCCTCTAGCAGAGGCGGCCCTGTTCCTATGGCGTGTGGTTGAGTATTCGTCCCGTCCCCTCCCGTCCCGTCTCGCCTTCGTTACAAGGGAACGCGGCTTTAGGAGAGGTGGGCCTCACGCCCTAGTTAACACGCCAATTCAGAACGACAGCAGTTGACCAAAGAGAATTAGGGAACTTCATTTTTTTTTTTACTTACGTCTTTACGCCTCGTCGACATCGAGGTCATTAGAGGCGGGATGGGATTGCGGACAAGGAACGGGAAGGAATTCGGTCATGGACTTTTGAATGAAGCATCTTGGCATTCGTCTAGGGTGATTTGGGAAAATCATGGAAAACCCAAATCTGGATGCCGGACGGGGATTCCAACCAGCGTCCTCCAGAATGCGAGGCCAGAACGATAACCGTTCACACACCGAACTCGGCGGGAACTTCCTACTAAGGGGAAAGCGTAATTGCGATGCTGAACGAATTGGGTTGGGGAGACCCGGTACACCGAAGGCATTACTCTCGGCAGAAGCTGTTTGAAAATTTTACGACTGACCTATTTCAGGATGACAGTAACCACATATATCATATCTAGGAACGACCGAGAAAATAAGATAAGAGAAATCAGGGCCAGAACAAACTCATTTCCGTATTCTTTTTTTTTCCATGAGTGACTAGGGAATGGAATAGGAAGGAGTTATCGAGTTATACATTTTCTCAAATAATTCATCCAACTTTCCATAAATCATCAGACAATTTATTTTTTGTGTTTTACATCAACTATACAATTAATACTTATCTTCGGTGCATTTATCGATACATCATTTCCTACTGACACACAATATTCACAGATCATTTACCAGTTTTTTGTCTTTATTCCCTCAGGATGTACACATTTCTCTATAAATTATTCATAAAATTGTCAACTACAAGGAGAGATACAATTTCATTGTAAGCTTCTTGTACTAAAGTCTCCTCTTTTGAATAAATCATCGCATGTTAACGTTTCCATCAAATCATTCTTTTTCATATCTTCCCTTCATTTGTCTACCAAAGCTTCTCTTGCCCGTCACTATCAATTTCTATGACCTATCAACTAAATTGCCAATGTTAATAATACATTCTATGACCTTACTTTTATACACATATATATTGACAAATAGAAACACAAATCTTTAGACCGAGCGTGGCGGTGTAACGGTTAGCGTTCTGGCCTCGCATTCGGGAGGACGGCGGTTCGAATCCCAGTCCGGGCATCCAGATTTGAGTTTTCCATGGTTTCCCAAATCACTCCAGGCAAATGCCGGGATGCTTCCTTCAAAATGCCATGGCCGAATTCCTTCCCATTCCGTGCCCCCCATCCTTTCCCGTCTCTAAAGTCCTCGCTGTTAGAGAGACGTTAAGCAGATTTTTTTTAAAAAACCGAATCTTTAGTAAGGATTTGTTTTAGCAAGAAACTGGCCGCTTGCGTCAGAGTCTACGTCCCTAATTTTAAACAATCTTACAACATCGGACAGTACATCTTATGAAGAAACTGTGGCGCCTCTGTTAGCTCCGCCCATGGTACAATCCTATTCGCGGGTATTTAATTCAGCGCCATCTGTAGTTTAGATAATTCATTTTCTTAACTCAATGCGCGGAACAAAATAGGAACACTCCGCCGACCGACGGGGTAGTACATCAATCTTCCCCTGCATTTCAGTAAAATTCCTAATTCGTCTGATCGAGTGGTTAGCTGTATACGACCGAATATGAAAATCAATGCCGGAACAGGAAACTGCATTATCTGTCTCGGGAATGGTCAGTCATGTTCGGTCGTACACGGCCGACCACTCCATCGGACAAATTCGGCGTTTTACTGAAATGTAGTGGAAGATTGATGAACTACCCCGTTAGTAAGAATCGTCAGTGGGTGGAGTCTTGTATTTTGTTTCCTCCAAAGACGTACTGTCCAATGTTGACAGATTGTTAACAATTAGGGACTTAGACTTTGACGCCAGAGGCCAGTTTTCTTTGCCAAATAGTGTACCTTACGTAATTAATGGACGTCTCTAAATGGGTTCTCTGTGCAGCAACTTACATCAGAATTGCCAAAGAACAGGTGAGCACTCTCGATGCAGATGCTGGCACCAGAATTACAAGTGCTTAAGTGGTATTTATCGCTTCAGACGATCACACGGCTGTACTGCTCAGAAAGCGAGACCTCCCTCTCATTTGCGACGCTCACACCAGAATGTCGACACCACTTGCACTGCTGCGAGGAAACTCTCCTGTCTACACCAGCACAGTCAATCCCCTCAGCTCCGAGTCAACAGACGATTGTAGTTTGCATGAAAAACAGTACAATTGTTACCATTTAACGTTATCATTAACCACCCAATCATTTTTCATAATTAATTTACTATTACGTATTATTGAATTATATAGCTTTTCTTATTCTCTTCGATATCGGCCATCTAGGGACCACGAAAAGTAATCGCTTGCATTCATTTCGATGCTTCTTTTCTTGACTTCCTATAGTTCTTCATCTTCTCACTTTGCTGTTTCCTCCTTTCTTCTGTTTGTATGTTACTACATTTCCTCTTCTCCTTCTCCTGGAAACCCTGGAAATTTTGGATTAATCTCCTAAAAGTTGCTCTATCTTGTATTAAATCTTCTGTTATTTCGATCTCAATCATATCTTTCTTTACTCCTTGGATCCACTGGTTGCCCTTCTTACTCTTGTAAACATGACTGAAAATTCTTTTTGTAAGTCTATTGTTATCCATTCCATTATGCGACCAAAAAAACTGATTCTCCTCTTTCTGATCGTGTCTGCAATCCTTTCAATTTCTTCTTCTTTGTATATGTCTTTATTCCTCCGGTGTCTTAACTCGCAATTTTCAACCTTTATTTTTCCCTATATTTTTCTCAAGATTTTCCTTTCCTTTTTCTCTATCTCTTCTATTTCTCCACTTTTCATAGAGAACAAGCATTATGAGGTATACAGTCCTTCTGGTTTGATTACTGTGTTTTAGTGTCTGATTTTACTTTTCCTTGATAGATTCTTCTTATTGCATGTATCTTTAGTCAATTGGTATGCTACTTCTAGTTTTTTTGCTCTTGATATATTTATTTGCTTCCTTATCAAGCCCATTAATCTGAATTACTTCTCCTAGATATTTAAATTTATTGACCTTGTTTATTTTTACATACTCTGTGTTTAGTACTGTGGGCGAATTCCTAATATTGGTCATGAATTTAGTCTTCTCAAAAGAGATCTGAAGTCCAACTTTTCCTGCTATATAGCTTTTATTGATTATAAATTGCCTGAAAACTGTTTTATTGTTTGAAACTCGGTTTGCAATAGTGTTGGGTTTCTACAGTCTGTAGTTTGTTTAGTAAATGGGGTAGCATAATGTTGTTATGTTTAAGTAAAAATGCTTGACGCTCGCCAGGACAATTGAGTGGTTGTTGTCTGCGCGCCTGCATTGTAGCACGGCAGTACGCGGGAAAATGTGTGTCGCGCCGCTCGGAGAAGGTTGTATGACATGAGCACAGGTTCTTCGTACACAAGCTACTATAGCTTGTGAAATGTATGTGAAACTTGTTTCAATGTACCATAAGCGTCTTAGAAATTGTGTCAAGGAACAGGATTAATCAAATTCACTAATACATCGACCGGAACAGCGAGTTTTTCATTTCCGGACTACGTCGAAATACCTCTCAATTTGTTTATCCGAGCTAACGGCTTGCATGTGTTGAGAGAGGAGAATTGGGCTGCTCACGCCTATATAACACGGTGTAATCCACTAATGGAGTGGTTAACTGATACTTGGCTGATAATTTCCGAGGAAATTGGTAGCTTACGACCATCAAACTCCAGTTTTTCTACTGGCTACACAGTTCTTTCACCCCCATCATTCACTTCTTCATTCACCACAGAAATCTTCGGCCCGTTAAGATGGGGATCCACCAAGCGCAAAACTCAGAATTTGTCCGGTGGAGACGTGAATAGCGCGCACGAACAAAGATTTTCGGGTGTTTGCAGATGTTCCGACCGATGTCGGTACATCAAAGCAATTCCTTGTTCGTGGGCGGACTGTGCGCGTTCAGTGGAGATGGTACAACTGGGGTGCGTGTTCCGAACTGTTTTTGTCTTAAGCGATTTTTAATATCTAGAAATAATATATCTATGGACTGGGATAGTGAAAAGTGTTTACTGTTAATTGAATCATATGAATCAAAGCCTCAGATATGGTAGAGCAGTCACAAATATTGCCATAACAAAATCAAAAAGCACGATGTCTGGAGTAGGGATATTCACTAAACATCGATGCATCGTATCCATTCGATGTTTACCATACGATATATCGGATTGATTCGATGTTTTGACGAAGAATTTTTCTATTCGATGCATCGATGTTTTTTGTAAAAATTGTTACCTGGTACTAGTCAATATTTGGATAAACAATATTTGGGGCAACATCTGATTAACATTTGTCGGGACGTCTGTTGCATCCGAACGTTTATTTTCCAAGGCTGCTCAAATAGTCAGTCAGCAAAGGAACAGAATGAAAGGAACACAATTGAGTAATTTTTTTTGTTTCTGCAAAGTTTGCCTAAACACCATTGGTTAAAGACTTAAAATTAATATTTTTAGTATTTAATGTCTGGTTTTTTGTCGTAATGGTCTGGTATCGTAATAAAATATTTCTGTTAATTTGTATTTTATGTTTCACTCACAAAGCTATACTTCACTCATACAACACTACTCAACTACACACAAAATCATAAAATTAATTTTTTAATGTTGGGTGAAAGGTAACGCTTTGGCCTCGCATTCGGGAGAACGTGGGTTCGAATCCCCGTCCGGGCATCCAGATTTGGGTTTTCCAACATTTCCCCAAACCACACCAGGTGAATGCTTCAAAAGGCAATGGCAGAATTATTTCCCGTTCCTTGACCCTAGTCCTTTCCCACTTCTAATGATCTTGACGTCAACGAGACGTAATGCCTTAAACAAAAAAAAGCATAAAATTAAAGACATAATTACAGCTGCAGCATTACACTGCTGGTGTAGTGTTACCACGTGTTCACACGGAACAAACGAAAGACAACGAACTATTTGCAATCAACTGGAAATGGTGAAAATCAAACTATTGTTTCATTTTCTCTCGGCGATTTTAAAGGAACAGATAAGAGATAAATGAAACGTCACTGACCGACGAATATTGTTGGTTTGTATTTGTTGAGCTAAAAAAAACATAAAAGTATTCGATGTTGAAAAACCATCGATGTTTTTAAGCGATGCATCGAAAAACATCGATGCAGGGTTCCGATGTTTTACATCGAATAAAATCAATGATGTAGTTTCTTAATGGACACCCCTAGTCTGGAGCGATATTGTAACAGATTGGGAATCACTATTGATATTGTTAAGAGGAATGTAAATTCTTTGCTCCCCTCATTCAGAAGAGAAAAAGTTGAACAAGAAAACGTGTGTAATTTTATAAATTCTGTTATTATATTGTTTCAAAGTAAGTAGGGAAATAGTAGTATTTATCTGATAAAATCACTCCTATCATCTGTTCCTAAGCCAGTTGCGTGGAATTTTAAAAAAATGCGATATTCAAAATTTACATTTCCTCTTTTTTAAAAATAATGTCCTCTTCTTCACTTAAAACAGTTATAATTTCACAAGATGCATCACTGGCAATACGTTTTCCTCTCGGAGCCATTTGGACACTGCAGGTAGCAGTTGAAACGACGACAAATGTTCGCACACGAACTGTTGTTTGCGAATATTTGGTTGGTGGAGACAACAAGCCAAACCAACCGACTGCAAACACAACAAACGTTTGCAAACGCCAAAAATGTTTGCAAACTATCGCTTGGTGGATCACATGCTTTACCGTCAGTCTTTCCTGGACACACTATTGTAAACAAGCTGCTTACATGTGACACGATGCCCAATATACACCACTGCCAAATTACTCGACTTGTTGAGTGGGCACGCATCTCCGATCTCTATGCTTCGTCCAACAGATAAAGAGGCCTTTTGTTCTGTCGACAGATTGGCCTTACAGACTTTCAATTGTAAGCTACGGTGTGGATAAAGAACTGCAGGCCAACCTTGAAGGTGCATTCCCACGATCCCTTGTAGGCGAGGTGAGACGGGACGGGACCTCATTAGCCGAAGTGTAGGGACAACCGCGGGCTGCAGGTTAGTCCTAGCTTACTTTGCCGCCACCTCCGCACCACGTTGCCTAGTGTCATTTGGCACAGAGCACTTTACAGCAACAGAAGGGGTGCGCACCGCTGCTGCAAACCGATGGCAACAGCGCACTGATACACACGTTTGTGATGTTTGCCGACTAAGAGTGGGTAGCTCCGTCTCGTCTCCGCTAGCAGAGGCGGCCCTGTTCCCATGGCGTGTGGTTGAGTATTCGTCCCGTCTCGCCTTCGTTTACAAGGGATCGTGGGAATGCACCTTCAGAAGGACGACTGCAGGCAACTCTAGTCTCCCGCGAACGCTGCAGAATTTTTTCTTGTGAAAATACTCATGTAATGTAGTCTATATAAAATCGCGTAATATTCTCAAACCTGACATATTACACTCTATAAAAAAAAAGCGGCAACAACAACAATAACACTAACCTTGGTCATTGTGTAGTGGTGTTCCTCACACTGTGAAGTCACTTATCCAGCCTTCGTTGTTGGATTAACAACGACCAGAGATATTACTTCATAGTAGATGTTATGAGCCTAATTTAATAACCTTTCTATCTAGTTTCGCATCCCCGAATAATATGAATTGTTAAAACACTACAAGAAAATTGTGTATCGCATTTAAACAAACGTATTAATATTATTAGTTACTTTTTATTGATTTATATTCGTTAGCTGTAGATGTTTTCGATGAATTCCTAGCCCATAGATGCCTAAGATAAACGATTTTCTGGCAACAATTTCAATGGAAGTTTTGAATAGATCGAAATTTAACCTTGGTCAGAATGACAACCGGCATTCAAATAACAGTAGAATGCATAATTAATTTTAAAAAAATAATTTAAGTTACTTTCAGGAAGTCCACGTTGCATCCTTTGAATGAAAGTAAATCCACATTGATCGTGGCCTTTACCACTATTAAAACTAATATGTGGCGTAACGTAATTTGTTTAGATTCATTTTTAATATGCTTTGCTTCCACTGAAGCCATATTTCAGCCATATGTAACTGTGTTAGCCGTTCATACATTGTAATTTGGATCTGAATCACGAAAAAGAAAGATGTAAGAACTCGTAAAGGGTTTGACTAAAGGTTAAATAGCAATGCATGATGTCACTAACATGCGATACAGTGTCTGTATTAATACGCGTTTGACTGAAGCTTCGATTTTCTAGCGGTAATATTAGCGTGGTTACATTGAAATACTGTCTGGGCCAGGAAGACAACTGAAACTTTTTGTTACAGCAAAGGCACGAGAAATTGGATTGAGCGTTATGTTATAACAACTAAGCAATTGCGAACAAATGATATTTTAGAACACTTCAATCAACTCGTTATTTTTGACGGGATTTGAGGCTTTCGTAAGAGACGGAAAAGTCGATGATGGGTTATTTATTGCTATGAGATGAAAATAAACGAAAAATTATATGAAACAATGGAAATGTAAGTAAGTTTGTATTTATACCATTATTCGTTGTGTAAATTGTATCATAAAACAAAATAATTGTATCTATACGCACTCAACAGATAGAACTGCTGAAGATGCTTCAGAGTATGAAGTGAAGTGCGAATGCAAAACTAAATAAGAAATGAACTTATTGACGTGATATTAACCCTTTGACTGCCATTTTTTTTCTTAAAACGTAAATCATATTCCCTCATATACATGTTTGGTAGGCTTTGTAAAAGCAGTTCCTGCATAGTAATACTCATATTAGGTAGGTGGAGGGGGCAATTTTTGGGGCTGGGACATATATGTCCCATTGGTATTACCGGTTGGGACAAAAATGTCCCAGTGGTATTCTAGCCACGAAATGAAAAGAGAAATAATAGTTTAGAAAAAGTTACAATGAATTTATTTGTGAAATGGTGTGAAACATTGTTTGCAGAGTGGTAATTGTCATATGGAACAAACAGTTTTTGTCCCTTTTTCGATTTTCTTCTGCACGCATCATGTATATCTTTTCCTTGTACTACCTTCGATGGGCTAGTGTTGAATAAGTTTCCTCCTTATGCTCCTTGTTCTTAGTGTTGGTAACAGACTGATAATTTTCAAGTGAATTTTATGAAGAATTTCCATCTTCACTCTCATCAGAGTTGTCCTGATTGTTCGTTTGATGGATCGTCCCAGTCGGATTCCTCCAATATCCGCTGCAATTCTTCGTCCGAGAGTTTTCTTTTATTGTTCACTTCAAGGGGCCAAAAATATGTTAAAAACCCGTGGTAAGAGCCAGTTTTATTGTGGGCGTGAAAGTACGTGAAACGACCGTAGGAAAACAAAGTTGCGGATGAAGTAAAACTTCTGTCCGGTACCGGTGGAACATATATATCCCACCAGCCAAAATTGATGAAATTATTATATAGTATTATTGTATACTTACCAGGTTCTAATTGGACGAAAGTAATACACTTGGAGACGAATAATTGACAATTATTTTACAAAACAACATGAAATAAACACACAACCATGTCCCTGCAGGACCGCTGGAAAGCAACTGGCGGGAAACATTGTTTTACTTCTCAGTACAATATAACTGATGCCATCTTTGAACGGAATTCCGAACTAAATATCTCATGCTCACTTCTATACTAGTGGGACATCATAGTATAACTTTCAGAATCACTATTGCCCCAGAAAGGAACTCCAACATCCCACCTATTGTGGTTCAATTCGAAGAGAGCTACAAAAAGCTTCATGACTGGGTAACTAATGTTGCCAAAGACCCCTTTCTGGCCAAAACTGCAGGAGGTGATAAAATTAAATTTTCCTTCACAACTACGGAGGACTACATTAACGTGACAAATCTGCTCACTAAAAATGGAATCCCCTATTTTACCTTCCCCTCAGGGGCAGTCAAGTTACTAAAGGTCGTCCTGAGAGGATTACCACGCACCTTTCCAACCCAGGACCTCAAGGACGAACTCCTGGACATGGGCTATGACGTGCAAACTGTGGCCCAACTAAAGAGACCAGGAACAAATATAGCAATGCCACTGTTTCTGGTCGTCGCTCCTGACACACCAGATAACAGAAGACTGTTCGAGGTGGAGTACCTATGTCATATAAGAATTAAAACTGAGACACTCAAGGCGACTTCCGGCCCCCCTCAATGCTTCAACTGTCAATTGTATGGCCATGTCGCCAAAAACTGTAAAATGAAACCTGTATGTGTTAAATGCGCCGGAGCCCACGACTCCAACGAATGTACAACACAGAAAAAATCGCGATGCAGCTAAATGTGGTAACTGCGGAGGTAATCATGTCGCCAGTTATAAAGGCTGCATCGCTTATAAGCTAGCTCGTGATCGACTCAGAGGCACCAAAGCAACGCAGCAGAATCTAGAGAGTAAAGAACTAAAGTCCAACAGTCCAACTGCTGTGGAAAAATCACGAAAATCAAATCAACAGCAACTGCTACACAGCAAAGAGAAAATGATGGATAAAGCTGACAAGAAAAAGAACTTGCTTGAGGCAAATTCAACAACTGCCACCAGAGGAGCTGGAAAGAGCAACTCCTCCCAACATACTACCACCAAACCAACAGAGGAATCTGCAAGCGCAGCCACCCCTGCACCTCCAGTCGTAACTGAAAACTCTTCAGCTCCGGTACTATGTCCAGCAGCACCTAGGAAGCGCACTCGCCGCCGCAACCGTCCCCCTGGCGAACACGCACAGAACGCAGGCCCCTGCGAACATACGCAATATGCCGGTCTCGACAGGCTCTACAATAGCATTGACAAAATCCTCAATACCCTTATGTGCCTCATCGAAAAGATGAACCGCCTGCCTGCAGAAATCCAGGCAGCAGTTACGTCCAGCCTCAGCTATCACCTCAAGTGCTAACCTACCTAACAATGGATAGAAGGCATCACATACACTGCGTCTCCATATGCGTATGGAATGCAAACGGGCTTTATCCTCAACTTACAGAATTTAGACAATTCATTGCAGAGCACAATATTGACTTATGCCTCGTCTGTGAGACCCACCTTAAACCAGGACTACGTGCGTCGATTGCAAATTATGACTGCTATAGAACAGACCGACTCACAGCCAGAGGCGGCGTTGCAATCTACATAAAAAAGGGCCTACCTCACCACGAAACTCCTCTTCCGGCGCTGCAAAACATAGAAGCAGTCGCCATAGAATTAAACCTTAACAATCAGACCTACAACGTCATTTCTGCCTACCGACCTCCCAGACGAATGCCTCTGGATGCAGACTTAGAAGCACTGGCAGCACTGCGAGGCAAACTACTCCTAGGAGGAGACTTTAACGCTAAACATACAGACTGGCTCTGTCATAACACTAACCAGGCGGGAATTGTCATCAGAAGAATCATAAATCGACATAACATGTGTGTATGGGCTCCCGACGAACCCACGCACTATCCTTACAACGGTGGTCGGCCTGACATCCTTGACGTGCTCATTACTAAGAACTCTTCAACGGGTTCATCTCAGCATCCACTGTGGATGAACTATCATCAGACCACTTACCAGTTATATTTCAAGTCAGTATAGGCCAGTGGCAACCAGATGATAGGCTAAATCCCATAATTGATCACAAGTTCACCAACTGGAGGATGTATAAGAATCTTATAACTGAAGCACTAGCGGACCACCCTGCAGACAACAATCCGGAAACAGCGCTGGAGACTTTTGAAAGTGCAGTCTTAAACGCCATCACAGCCTCCACTTTGAAGCACAAGAAAAAAGACAAATCGCTCCAGCTCCCACCTCACCTGTTAGCAGCGATTCGACATAAAAATCGAGTCGCAAAGGAGTGGAGGATCACTAGGAACCCCAATACCAGGAAATTACTCAATCGTCTTCAAAGAGAATTGAAAGTGTCTTTAACTGAACATCGAAATCGTGAATGGGGAGGCCAGACTTTCAATGCTGCGAATGGACGACGGCTCGCTGTGGTTACAGACCAGATGGTTTACTAAAAAGAAAAGTCGAATTCCACCTCTACTTGGAGATCAGGGATACACATATCGCCCTGAAGACAAAGCCAACGCTCTAGCTAAAGCCTTCGAACAAAACTTTCAACCAGCACCCGGCGACCCCGATCTTATCGACGAAGTCAACAATCGACTGAGGGTTTTCCTTGAAGCTGATGACGAAGACGAACACAACATCGAGCACTTTACCCCTCAAGAAGTTTTCACCTGTGTGTCCAGCCTAAACCCAAGAAAAGCCCCAGGCCACGACAGAATCAGTAACATCTGTTTGAGAAACCTGCCTCCAGCGGCAATTAACCACCTCACTATGCTGTTCAATACAATTGTAGACACGAAGAACTTTCCCACCCGGTGGAAACAGGCCGTAGTCGTAGCTATCCATAAGAGTGGGAAAAACCCCTCTCTACCTCAAAATTACCGGCCCATAAGTCTGTTACCATCTATCAGCAAGGTGTTTGAGCGTCTGCTCCTCAAACGCCTAAACCTGTATATCGAGCGACAGAGTATTCTTCCAGACCATCAATTTGGGTTCCGTCAGGGACACTCAACCGCCCAGCAACTGATGAGGGTGGTTGAGACCGCCACGACGGCCTTCACCATAAAGAATACTGTGGACTTGTGCTACTAGATATCTCCCGGGCATTTGACTCGGTATGGCACTCCGGACTGCTACTACGACTCTACGAATTGGGACTCCCGGGACAGCTTGTCAAATTGATAAAATCATACCTGGAAAACCGCTCTTTCAAAGTCAAAATTAGTAACGCCTATTCCACAAGGCGTTGCATTCAGGCAGGAGTACCACAAGGCTCGACCCTAGGACCTCTGCTATACTCCCTATATACAGTCAATGTACCTTCTCAAAACGGAATTCACACCGCCACATATGCTGATGATACAGCTTACTTCACTCGCTGCCGCAGTAAAGCTATCGTCACCCGTCGTCTGCAGGAGATACTGCAGAAGACTGAGGCCTGGGCGAGGAGGTGGCGTATCGGAATCAACCCAACGAAGACCCAAGCCATCTTAATAACTAAAAGGACAGGACCTCGACAGAGACCTCAATTGGATCAACAACTCACAATTCATAACAACTTAATCCCATGGTCAAACACTGTTCGCTACCTTGGAGTCCTGCTTGACTCCAGGTTGACCTGGAGGGCCCACATAAACGACCTCCGCAGAAGAGCTAGCGCGAGACTTCAAGCGTTGTACCCAGTGCTAAACAGGGACAGTAAGCTCTCCGCACCCTTAGGAGTACGGATCTACTGCGCCTTAGTAAGACCAATACTTGAATATGCCTGTCCTGTGTGGGGATACACAGCAAAAACAAGTCTTGACCGACTTCAAATTATTCAAAATCGAGCGTTGAAGAGAGCACTTCATCTCGACTGCAGATTTCCCACAATTGCCCTTCATGAAGCCACAGGGCTACCAACTTTAAAACAACGTTTCAAGGATCTTGCCACCAAATTTTATAATACAGCCCATAAATCCAACAATCCACTAATCAAGAATCTGGGAAATTATCCGGTAGGAATAGGTCCACACATAGGACCTATCTCACTTGTACAATAAATCCCCAAATCATCTGGAAATAGCTACGCCAAACGTTAAGACAAATCTAACCTGAAGCAAGTATTCATCTACAAGACTAGGAGTAAATGTCGCAAGACAAACACTCCACCCTACTCTGCCCAAGGAGGAAATGGGCAGTTAATGGCGTTGCTGCTGCCCCAGTCGTTTGTGAATGCCATTTCATGGGATACATATGTCCCGTTGGTAGTCAAAGGATTAATTGAATGGGTGAGTGGAAGTTGGTGATAAGCTTCTGATTGTATGAAATGACTACAACGAAGAATCACACAAGGTTTTTTTTTTTTTCCGTGACCTCTATAACAACATGACAGAGTATCACAGTACACATAGAGTAGGCATCGACTCGTTTCAAGATACTAAGCACAATCATACAAATATTCCAGAGATTCCAACTTCCAGTTATCTTGCAATTCTCTGATTAACAAAATAACTAACTCATCTAAGCCACTTGTTTATATAGACGCTACAGAAAGATCCAAAATAATTCCGACCGACCGTCGTTTCTCAAATTCTAACGATACTTTAACAGTTAAATCCATACAAAAATAGTTACCTATTGTACAAAATCACTCACAATCTTTAGAAAATACCTTGAAATGAATGTTAATACTGTTTACATACATTTACACACAATCTTATCAACATAAACCACTCCTAACCGTCGCAAATTGTCCTCCAAACAGGTTGCCCACATAAATGCTTAGTATCACAAACTTTTATTTAACGTTTCATACATAACACTGTCCTTGAACACAATACATTTCGTTTACATAGTTTCTCTCTATAAAACGATGTTAATTTACGAGACAAATAAATACAAATTCATAATCACAAGAAAAATATATAAATTCCTATTTAATCAACTCCCATTGTGCTGTTCTTCAAGAAACATTTCATACAAGGGATGGGTCTGAGGGCTGTTAAAATGTTTAACATTCCAACAAAATGACAAAATAAAGTAAGATTTTAACCATTTTTTAGCTGGGAGGTAGTTCTATACGTTGAGCACAAAAAGCGGACTATACAAGTAAAATTACATTGTTACAATTCGAAAATTTTGTTGAACGGAATAAAGATAACATTCCTGGAATATTATTTTTTTCTATCCGCACTGTTCAGATAGGTCCTTATTTAGCTACTAACACGGTTGCATCAATCCCAAAATACTTCAGGTCATTTCAAATGTGACACAATGACATTCCTCAAGAATGCCCTGCATTTTATAAAACTACTGCTACAACTAACAACTTCTAAGGTAGCTAACAGAGTTGATGAAGAAAATATGAACGTTTTAGCCTAAGTGATACGTGAATCCTTCAGATAAAAACAATATCGTTGTGTTCATGAATAAATATAGTAAATTAAAACAAAATCTACATTTATGACTATTTCTTGGGAAACCAACCTAGTAATACAATATAATTTATACACAATATTTCTGTGGCATAAAGCTCCGTCTCCATCTTCAGGTGATTTATGTCGCCGAAATATTGTGTATTAATAATAGAATCACTCATTGGTTTCCCGAGAAACACTCATAAAGAAACTACGCTAAATCTACACTGTAGTCCTTTTTTGCATAAAATACTAGTGTGTGTGAAAAGTATAATATTTCAACTGAAAGAATTTACGTATCAAGCAAACTTTATAAGTTCAAATTTGTGAAAAGTATCTTGAGTATAAGTTCATAAAAAAACGACAAAATAAAACTACAACTACACTTTTTCCAGATTTTTTTTAACCAAAAAGTCTAATTAATTGAAAAAGGATAACATTCCACCGGAAAAAATCTTTTGCCTCTACGAAACTGATAAACATTCTAAGTTTAAATTCTAGGAAGATATACCTTAGCCTACGTCCTACAAAATTGTAAAAGTTATAGCAGGATCAATAAAAAGATTTTTTTTTTTTAGTTTCCCGAAAAGATGGGGTCAAGGAATTTTATTCTTTTTTCAACTCACCAATTCAATTATTCATACAAATTGAATATCAGATTGTATTTAAGGGAGTGACAAAGAATAATGAGAGCGGAGAACGACAAGCATCAAAGAGTGTATATAAAATGTCGATAATGTGAAGACCTATCGAAGGAAAGGGCTAAAAAAACATGTCACGAAGAGAGTCGATGATAAACTTCTCATAGAAAAAAGGGAAGAATTACGAAATATTGTAATAGGCTGAAAAAAAACTTTACTATAAAGTGCTGTAGTTAAAAATATCTGTGATATAAATTGATAGATGTAAAGCTGATCAATAAATAAGGAGCTTAAAAGTGGTTCAAGGCATAATCACTGTTAGCTGAGTAAAGGAGGGCAAACTATTAAAGGAAAAAAAGGTGAATACTGTTTTGTTACTGGAGGAAGACAAACACAGATAGTATACGAGGTGTGTGAGAAAAGTAATGAGAATGGTAATATTGCGAGCGATTAGGAATTGCTGTGTCTAGCGTTCTGTGCTAGACCGGTTTGTTCCTCCCTTCCACATGCTCAGTCCGAGTTTCAACTCCGTTCAGCCAACACATTATTTTTGATAGCACCGTCAGTGAAGTTGTGTTTTTGTTGTGTGTTACGAAAATGATGCATCGGAATTTAGAGCAACATTGTGCAATCAAGTTTTGCGTTAAACTTGGGGAAGCCGCGAGTGTGACCTTTGAAAAAGTTGAAGCAGGCCTATGAGGAACATTACTTCTTAAGAGCACAAGTTTTCCGCTGGCACAAATCTTTTCTGGAAGGCCGAGAACGCGAAGATCGATCTCACTCAGGGAGACCTTCAACTTCAAAAACTGACGAAAACGTTGAGCGTTTGTGTAATGGTGCCAAAAAACCTCACAACTGAATAGAAGAACAATCGAAGAAACGTGTGCACTGATCTTCTCGAGAGGATTGACAGTGACCAAGAATTCATCAATCGTGTGATCACAGGTGATGAATCCTGGATATCTGAGTGCGATCCTGAAACAGAGCGGCAAACCGAAGAGTGGCACACTCCGTCATTTCCTTGACAGAAAAAATGTCAAATGAACAAATCAAAGAACAAAACAATGCTGATTTGCTATTTTGATAGTAGAGATATCGTGCATAAAGAATTTTTTCCTCCAGGACAAACTGTCAACTGTGTTTTACGAAGGTGTCCTTGAAAGGCTCAGGAAAAGAGTGATTCATGTGAGACCAGACATTGCAGACAAGTTGATGCTTCATCATGACAATGCCCCGTGTAACACGGCTTTTTCCATCAGTGAATTGTTACCTCAAAACGCATTCCTGTTGTTCCTCAACATCACCCCCCCTTCAGGGGCGGATCCAGGATTTAGGTTTGGGAGGGGCATGAGCGTACTTTGGTTTGGATGGGGCTTGGCTTGAGTGGATTTTGGCTTCGGGGGGGGGGGGCTTCAATCGGTTCTCAAATCCGTAGAGCTAAGAAAAACAAAGGTCTCTTACAATGTCGGAGATGGACCTAGATACTTTGGGAGGGGGGGAGCTTGAGGACCCCCGCTGGATCCGCTGCAGCCCCCCCCCCCTATTCACCTGTTTTAAGTCCTCGTGACTTCTTCCTTTTCACGCAATTGAAATATGTCTTAAAAGGACGTCATTTTGGAACTCTGGAGAACATTCAAAAGACTGTGGCCGACCAGTTAATAGCCCTACCGGTTGAAGCCTTACAGCGCTGCTACCAAGAGTGGAAACAACTTGTTGTTTGAAAAAAATAAAATACTTTGGTAAGTAAAAAAATCTGTATCACTACTTTCCTCAAATACCTGCTAAGAAGAGCATACGCTCCGAAACATAATAAGCACGCAAAATGTATCCACTGACGTGATGGGAAAGACGTTAAAACAAAGTAATAAAACGAAATTCTAATTAATTTAAATGTCAGTTGTGAGTAGTGACGTAAAAGTAGATAATCTAAAGAATCACTAGCAGAATCTTATATGGTGTTTTAAATTAAACACCGTCTGAACAACTGTTTTATTAACGAATCCACGTCACGCGTTTCGCCATTGTAGTTGGGGCATTTTCAGTGGGAATGTACTGACAACTGTCACATGTTAGTACGGAACAGAATTTTCCACATGTCTCTGGAACCGTATCTACTGTCAAAATTCCATAGTCCAGAGAGAAGCAGAAAGAACTATTCGGGACTGACAAGTGATAGCTGTTACTATGTTCACACTGACGACATCCCAACCACAAGGCCGAAACACGTAATGTGAAAACATTAACAAAACAGTGGTTAATTTAAAATACTTTTGCGTGTCTATGGAAAATGTCTAATAACCAACGAGAGATCTTGTCACTCTGTGTTGATGGCTTTTAATTGGAAATCTAAAGGTCGCCGGTTCGAAACCCGATTTCAGCTGGAATTGTCAGAGACCCTTAATATGATGTTCACATTTGGCACAGCTTGCTGTGTAGTGTGAAATACACCAGAACGTTTCCGCTGTTCGTATTTCACGATAAATTGTAGGTCCCTTTTACCCAGCAGGATTACGATAGGAGCGGATTTCACAGCCAATAAAAACACTGTCACCAGGTCATCAATATCATACTTGATTCCCTTTATACAATGTTATAAACATATCTTTGAGTCCTGATTTTCTGGTACCGCCTATAGACAGAAATTTGACGTCATTTTTCTAATCTCTTGAAGAACAGTAGAGATAAAAATAGCGCTCTAAAAAGTACGATCAGCAGCGAGGTGGGGGATGGATCGCCTCAAGATCTTGAGTCATCATGGGAAGGTCCGACCAGGTCTCACCAAATCTCGCCACGGTGGGAGGGGGGGGGGAAATCCGGAAAATCACTTCACGTAATTAATGGACGCCCCTAAAGTTCAGAAGCCTAGTCATAACAATATAATTTTTCTATCTGTGATCATACGTAGGCCTATGTGAGAAAATTCGTAATGTGGCCCCGCAGGCTCGGTCTCACTGGCTGGATGGCTAACACTGCGGAGGGCCACAGACCTCGTGGGAAGACTGCCACAATGGACGGAAGCAATGAACCCGGCGACCTGCCCACAGCTGCGGAATTGTCTGCTGTCCGGAGGAACAAGAACTCCTCGCCCGACGGACGGCGCGTCGACAGTACTAACTTCATGACCATAAACTGCGACGCAAGTATAGAGTACAGTGCAGCTGATGACGGCTTAGCGTTACTGTCTACTTCGTGGCTAATTAGTTCTGAAAGAAGGCAGCGATGAAATACAGTGCCACAAACATCCTGCCGACCGAAATTACTCACTTAAAAGTTAAGTTATTATTGGGAGCGTCCATAAACTACGTAGCTCCATTCTGTGAAACCCCTCTCTTCCCCACGTATCCAGACGTAGCTTTTGCATCTAGGCCCCTCCACTCCCCAGCATGGCAAGTAAATTTTTTCTCTATTGAGT
>CM061919.1:252863661-252883641 GCA_031002005.1 Vandiemenella viatica
AAAGAATTCCAACAACATCAACGAAGATAGCGGCCTTTTACTCTGCGATGCTTGGCGACTGTTGCTATGTCAACGTCAACATAAACAATATCTCTGAAGAAGACTGTAGGATACCAGCCGAAAGCTCAGGTATTTCAAAAACAACGCGGCATAACCCGAAAAGTTATTAATCATAAATTGTCCAGTGTTTCCACTGGGTAGTTAGAAGCAGGGCTCTTCAGCTTCTGGAGTAATGAGGGGAGTTTAAGTGTAGCCATCAGTCTGTGATAAACTGATAAGATTGGTTACTGTCCCAGCGTTCGCATAGATGACTGCGATACGCAGTGTCTAGGACTCGATTCTTGTTGTACCTCAGTGAATTTCAGTGCATCTGCAAATATAGTTCACCCTGAAATATTAATCCAAGTTCAAAAGTGCGGAGTAAAATGCGCTGTACGATAAACTTTATGGGGCTTGTCGAAATCGTTTTTATAGAGAGTTTTCGATAAGCAAAACGGATTCAATGAGCTACGAAAACGTCTTAAGAAGGACAACGAATCATGCCCTGATAAAGTAGAAAGAAAGGACACAGAACTGCAGCAAAAAAAAAAAAAAAAAAAAAAAAAAAAAATATGCAGCTCTTCTCAGTATTTTACGCGGCGTGTTTAGTTTGTACTATTTTATCAGATAATAAACAATGATGAAGGAGATTAAGAGAATGTTTTTAGTTATACCTCAAGAAAAAAAAAAAGGATCCCTGGCTGTACCCGAAAAAGAGGTTTTCTCCCCAGTATTTGATCATTCGGAGGAGTGATTAGAGTCACCATTTCATTCAGAATATTTAAAATTATAGAAAAGTATGTAAAGCAAATATCGGTAGCGTTCATGACTACGCAATAATTTTAACGATATTCTGGTAAGAGAAAACAGCATAAAATGTCTTCTGGAATTAGTACGAAGAAAACTACATGCGAAACAGGGGGGGGGGGGGGGGCTAGAGTGGTTCGAGGGGGTAAGGGGCTCAAAGGAAGGGGAGGTGTTGTGGCAAAAGCCACGTCAGACTTCGTGGGGGGAAAGTGGAGGGTTAAACGAAGCCAGAATTGTGTCACGTAATTTATAGACCCTCCCTAATAGTCCAAAAAATGAACTCACTCGATATCGAATAACGAAACTCTCCCTACCCACCAGTCAAATGGACTCAGGTATTACCAAGCATGGTTGGTAAGTGGTAATACTCTGCTCAGGCATTTGCGAGGACGCGTGTTCAAATCCCCGTCCTACCAACCACATTTCGGTTTTCCAAGATCTCCCGAAATCACTCCAGGCGAAGCTTGCCAAGGCACTTGACAACTCACTGTAGCCTATATTCTCTAATTAACTTGACGTCGATTGGTCATAAAGCTGGAAGTGTAGTAACACATGGACACTTCACTTAACACACAAGTTCCTTGAGACTGTCACGCAGCTAGAACAAAAGTGGAAAACGGATTATTTTATTATGGATTGAAACACATACAGGGATCCAAGGAAATGAAAGAGCGGATCAGCTGGCAAAGACGGCAACCGTAGAGGGCACAACATTCAAACATATTAAGGCTACTGACCTTCTCTCCAGTCTGCACAATAAAGCAATGTGTGACACATCGTGGCAAGACACGATAAAACGGTACCAATCACCCGATCTTCCCTAAGGCGCAGTGGCACCAGACAAAATACACATCCAGGAAAATGATTGTTACCATTGCGAAACTGAAATTTAACCATGGACTCTTCCCCAAACATTTGCATCGCATCAATTTACGGAACACACCAAGTTGCACCTGTGATGGAATCGGCAAATGCGAACCAATTACCTCTTATTTGTATGGCGAAAATCACGTAATTTATACAGGAACTTACAGGATTAGGGTTATCGTTACCCACCTACTGCAGTTGGAAGACGTCGCCATCTATCAAGCAATAATTAAATTTCTGGAAGAAAACAATATCAGGATATAAAGCAAACTGACGCCTAGTGGCAAAGCGTGAAAGCTGTATCTTTGAAGAAACTATCAATGATTACATTGTAATATCGTGCTAATTTTTAAATGCATTGTCAATGATGAAATACCTTCTACTTCCACTTCATTACATGTGGTTGTTAATCTATGTACTTAATGAATCAAAAAATTGTTAATAGTTTATTGTATTTTGCTACTAATCTGCATATATATATATATGTATAACTTTTGCTGGCTGTATGGAGAAAATCCGAACGCCAATGAAAAAAAAATTAAAAAAAGCTGAAAGTGACTATGAAAACTAAACGTTGAAATTCTGTGACAGAAATTTTGTCAGGATGGAAATCCCTGCCTTTTGAGGCGGAACTGCAGAGCAATATGGGTTTGTCCCATTGTTCGCGAGATATGGTTCTATTGAGAGCATTCGGCGTTGATCAACGAATCTCGGGACTGGTCACTTTCTGGTTTGGTGCAGTGTTGACGGTTGCAGCACTCAGCTGACAGGTCGTAACGGACGGAGTGCAGTGGGCAGCCGTTGCTGCCGCCCGGTCCATCTCCATGGGAACGTCGCCACTGGCTCATCTCGCTTTAAGAGGAGCGTGCGATCCCCGTGACCCCCGCTCCAGCAACCGGTTCTCGAGATGCAGACAATGCCGCAGCCTCTGCTGCAGCCGGGCGCTCCAACTGCCGCCGCTGCAACAGGTAGCGGAAACACGTCATTAACGGACCCACACTTCCTGGTACACAGCCAGTCGCGATCGATACACGTCCTGTCTACAGGTCGCCAAACTAGCAGAAGTGACACTTCGCAAAAATTCGGTCGCCATCACTCATCATGTTCTATTTTCTATGGCTGTACGCCTCGTAGACGTCGAGATCATTAGAGGCTGGATAGGACAAGTAACGGGAAAGAATTCGGCCATGGCCTTTTGAAGGAAGCATCCCGGATTCGCCTGGAATGATTTGGAGAAACCGTGGAATTCCCAAATCTGAATGCCCGGACGGGGATTCGAACCGGCGTCCTCCCGAATGCGAGGCCAGAACGCTAACCGCTCACCAACCACGCTCGTTCCACTCATAATAAACAAGTCGGCCACAAAGAGTGGCTTCATTGCGGCTTGATGGTTGATTTAAGCCCTCGAAGAATTTTTCCTTGGAAACGGACATTCGGAACGGTTTCCAGGCCCGATGACTATGACGTGCAAGGAGGAGGGGGGCGTGAGGAAACGCTTTTGCCAAAATGTATTCCGGGGTTCTGACGCCCCATATCCACAAAAGAAAATTCTGGATGGAATAAGGATTTATACCTCCGTAGGACTTCCAGAGAGGGAAAACCTTCAACTTAGCTGTCCCCGAGCAAATATAATTTTATTAACGGCGTCTTTCAAAGATAAAATTTTTGTCAACGAAGTTTGGAGAGATAACAAAGATGAAAGATCTCAATGATATGAAAAATAGAGATGTTACGTACGTGTTTCAAAACTGAAGTATCTGATAACGTATTCAAAGTAATTTGGTTATGATAGTAGTAAACTAATTATTATTGCTTAAAATTACTATGATAGAGGCTAAGGACTTTTGAGACAATCACCGCCTACACAATGATTGGTTTTCAGACACAGTGCCTCGCTCATGACCTATTAAAGGCACCATCCTGGCATTTGCCTGAAGTGATTTCGGAAAACAATGAAAAATAGCAATAGAAATAATAAAAAAAAAATCAGGAAATCTGGTATAAAAGCCGGAATCGTTCAACAACAAATTATAAAAATACCGTAAATGCTGACACTGAAGGATTCAAATGTTTCACTTTCATGCTCAAACCCATCAGATACGCGTTTCTTACTACAATATCAACAGCGAATATAATTTCACTTCCAAACATCCGAGATAATACCTGTGCGGTCTGGGATCGTAGCTTCAAGAAGCAAAGAAGATACCGAAGGATTTTTTTCATTATATTATTATAATTAATTTACATATTTTCCAGTTTACATCGTTTCCTCTTCACATCCCATACTGCCATCTATAGGATTTAAAGACTAAAAACCAAAATTTAAGGAAGAAAACGATAGATGCAATAATAGACTATTCTTTTTTACGTAGTATGACGTATGCAACTAGTTGGTATTCATCTTTCGTGTTTCACGCAATTCGTTCAGATTTTCACTTACTGCTCCTCGCCATGTTACATCGAAGCGTAAGACATACCAAACAATTCAGGTCTTTAAAATGGTGAAAACCTCATCGAAATATGCGCAGTAGGTTTTCTGGAGACAATATATCAGGTTTTCGTTTTATAGACACAGAAAAAAAAATAATAATCTCCAACCCTCACGTTGAATGGTTTCCTACAGTACAACTTGTTGAAAAGCATCCATATGAGGATCTATGGTATTTGTCTGCAGTTCATATTTTCGCGTAGCACAGATTTCTCCAGCTGTAACAACAGATAAACCATTGCGCGCTACGTGAAACAGTTTGAACACCTACGTGAAACAGTTTGAACACCTACTCGGAATAATTATTCGGGACGGCATTTCGCGTTAAAATTATTTGGGGGCTGTAGAAGATCTGCAGTATTAATTGAGCTTCACTGAAACCACATTGAGTATGGTGGGTGAGCGGTAATGTTCTGGTCTGCTGGGAGGACGCATGCTCGAATCCTCGTCCGGCCATACGGATTTCAGTTTTTACATTATTTCCCGAAATTATTCCAGGAGAATTGCCGGGATGGTTCCTTCAAAAGGCCATGGAGTGATTCCTTCCCGTTCCTTATCCACGATCTTGTCCCTTTTGCATGACTTCCACAGCGACGAAGCATAAAGCCTAAATCTTAACACTATTTAAACTAGCATTGCCGAGTGAGAATTGCTCTTACACATTAACAATTCAAGGTACAGCCTGTATTAAATTAAATACAATTTTTTTGAAAAAACCTTTTATATTCAATATAATTATTTTTAAATAGAATTCATTATAAGTTTTGCGAAATTGTCTACTGGAGAGTATTATAAATAAATAATTAAAAAATCATTTGATAAAATTAATGTGGTTCTTAGAAAATTTTTAAAAACTTTGCATAAACTTTATTTACGACATATTTACTCAATTGAAATATACGTTTAAAATAATATGTGCTGAAGTTTCGAAGTTATTCCAGTGGTTTATCATTGAGATAATCAGCGAAAACCACAATCTCCAGAAAAGTCGCTATAGTTTTCCTGTAAAATGCAAATTTTGAAAGAATTTTACTATCAGAACATTCGAAAATAAAGGGACGGGAATGGAATTTTTACGGTTTTTGCCTAAATCTAAGAAAAAATATAATAAAATCCCAAGGTTTTAAAAGTTGGCGGGTTGCCACTTTACATTTGATATCCATGAAAATTATCTAAGGAAAATTTTTCCTACAGCTCCAATTAAACCCCCTGCAATTATTTATTAGTTCCCCCATGAATTTTCCAGTTGGTTTTATTACAGTCGTACTGAAGTTAGTAAGTATTGCGTAGTTACAATTTTATAAGTTAAGTGGATCAAAATTAATGAGGACGTGACAAAGAACGCAAGGACAAATATACGAATCCATAAGGATTCCATTTTTCATTCGGAAGATACGGAACCCAAATTTTAATTAAAGATGTCAATTTTATTAATACTTCCAAAAATTACGCCATTTTACAACAGAAAAGTATTTTGTGATAAATACAGAGCCTAGGTATTACCTATCGTTGTAAAAATATTTCAGTTCTGACACACGCTATCTCCATTGTACACAAAAGATATAATATGTGGTACAGTTTTTCTTCCTGTTCTTTGCTCTTATCCCGCTATTGTAGGGTCGTCTGCTTTGGGATTTGGCCGGCTTGTCGCTGAGCCTGACGCCTCGCGGGAAGGAAAGTCATGCTGCCACCTGACCACGAATCGTGTAACTATTAGTGTCGTGCAAATGGCCGTCTACTCACGCTCGAACTCGCTCGGTTATTCCTGTGACCGGTCCTCTCTACCCAGGCGAGCTGTGACCGCTGGAGCTAGGTGGACAAACGAAAGCTCGGTGGCCAAACGAACGCTCCGCGGACAAACGAAGGCTCGACAGTGGAGGAATAGCTCATAGTGTCTTCCTCGGCCGCACAGCGCAACGTGAATGTTACATCATACAAAAACCGGACAAGATTGTATGGTAGGGGCGTTCTCGAATATAAAGTGTATCAGTGAGTACTATCATCATTTCGTGTGTGATCTATCGATTGAATCGCCTTAGACACGAAGTGCAACGTTTATGCGTTTGATGAAAAAAAATGTAACGGAAGTATTACAAAACTATGAGATCAGAACATAGTTATTTATTTATAGCTTATGACCATTGCACAAAAATAATACAATTTAACATTAAATTACAATTAAATTTCAAAATTAACATGGTGCAGCCAATCTAAAGCTTCATTTGATATATTGATAAAATCTATCGATGATCCCCTGAAGGCTCGAAGTGGGAAGTCAAATGTCACGTAACGGATGGTTTATGGTTCCTCACTAACAGTCGCATTTCGGTGAATCTCTCACTCCCCATGTGTATAGAGATGAAGCAGACCTGCCGTGGCCAGACCTAACTCTGTTAAGAGCTGCCCAGGTCTTGCGAGGAAGGTCGAGTCCCTTTAATGCCTGTTGACTGTCAAACAGGTAGTGCCATTCTGGTAGGGCTGAGAATATGCACTCCAATTTCCAAACTTCTCTCCAATTAAAATTATCAGATATAATCTGTTTTACAGTTTTTACGCTTGGATTTCTTAATTTAAGTCTCTCAAACTGATTATCCATGTCGTTATGGATGGGCAGATCCAAGTTATGACAGATCTTATTATATTGGGCAACTAGGCGATTGTGTCGTCTTATTGTAGGCGGTTCGATGTTACACAAAACGGGTAGCCAGTACAGTGGAGTGGTCTTGATACATCAGCTAATTATCCGCATTGTCTGGTTCAAAACTGTGTCGATCTTTTTGACGTGGGTGCTACTTATACAGACAGATGAGCAGTACTCAGCTGCAGAATACACAAAGACCATAGCTTAACGAAAACGATAACATAAATAAGTTGTCTATAGTTACCGAGATACATAAAGTATACCCGAATCCACATTTAATGCTTTATAGGTTATCCGGAGGTTCCAAACATTGTAAGGAATTTGTACCTATCAGTGCACAACATTGAACTCTCTTTAACGATAAAACTCATATCACTCTAATAAGTGATTATTAATAACCAAAAGATCATTCATATGTTCAGGGGAATGATTGATTCACTTTTCATGAAATGCCGGAAAAATACCACAGAATGTTGAAATGTGGTGCAATCTGCCGATTTTTACTTTTTCATTAACATGGAGTTGTGATCGGCTTTTAAATATTCGAATTTTCTGATGGTAGACGTATACAATCTAATAAAATGATACAAGAGCACGTAAAAAATAAAACAAATAAATATTCTCCACTCTTCAGTTGCTTCGTTCTTCGATCTAGCGTTTTAAGACTGCGATGCAGTTCGTGGCTGTTCCAATTGTATGGTCGAGTACCAGCGTGGATTCGTCACCACACAGGAAACAGTTAACACACCGAGCCTACTGTCAGGCTGGAGTTTACGTCCAGGCTCGGTCCTCTGCAGTGAATTTACGGTATTTCGCTGACAGAAGTCGCACTGGTAATAATAATGCAGTACAATGATTTACAAAAAGTTAAGAACATAACGATTAGATTCTGAGTACTGGTTAGTGTCTCAAGCTATTTTTTTTCCCTTATTCCATAATAATCATTCGTAAATTGACCCACTTTAAAATCTGTAAAGTATTCCAGGCATTAATTTAATATAACTGCTCAGTTGGCACTTTTCCTAAACCCCCGATATCCCTTTTCTCATTAATTTTTATCTCAAATTCTTTTAGTGCAATTTTTCCACTCGCTTACTTCTTCCCTTTACGAATTTTAACTTTCCTTGCTAAGTTATTCCAACACTTCACTCGCTTAGCAACAAAATATCATGTTCCTAGTCCCTTATGTCTGCTGTGGTTGTGATCAACTTTTCCCTAGCATGCTCCCCTCTTAATTCATCCACCAACATGTTTCCAAGCCTTATCACTATGGTTCCAACCATTATGGCCAAAAAAATAGAGAAATATGCATGCAAATATGACTTTAAAAACGGGAGAAATATTACCTAAAAATAATGAAATATGACCAAACATTTAAATTTACTATAATCAAAACACGCTCAATTATATATCATTTATTTTACTACTTGTGTCGCTTTCATGTAGACAGCATAATTTGTTTCCGTGCACTCACTGCACAACTGGGAAATTAAACTTTAAATAATTCTGTTCGCACAATTTAAAGAATTCTTTAGTCTGTATTAAAATACTCCGCTCCAAATGCCTTTACGTAACTCCATAACTTTGCACCTTCAGAAAATTTTGTTTTCGGCATGGCGGTACTCACTGATCTACAGATTTAACGATGACTGCAGATTATTTTCAGAAGTACTGACACAGGCATGCTGCTGCTGCATTATCTAGATAAAAAGGCGGGCGGAACATTAACGTTTAGAGCAGGGGTGGCCAACCCAAATGATCTTGCGGGCCACTTTGGAAATGCATCATAACTCCGCGGGCCGCATATAAAAATATATATCCCCATATTAGATTTAGACCCACTATAGACTTTTTTCGAGTGAAAAATTGAAACATTATGAGTTATTATTATTGTGTTTACTATTAATCTTACATGTAAACATAGACAATACAATAATAATGATGCTAAACGCACATTTTAAATCAATATTTAACACGAAAAATGATATACAAAAATTTATAAATATAAATTAAATAAATTTTGAAAATATGGATGCACAAATAATATATTTTTAATACATCGGTTTTCAACACTTTGTCCATTATAAAATGAATATATTTTGTAAACGTGTGATGAATCTCGCGGGCCGGAAAAATATTTAAAGCGGGCCACAATCGGCCCGCGGGCCACGGGTTTGACACCCCTGGTTTTGAGAGTTATAGTAATATATAACTGTAATTCTTGACTGGTGAATTCTTGCCAATTCAGTGACAATAATGTTTGTATTTTTCTGCAGTATAAAATGGAGTAATTATATTAATTTATTCTCATCCATAACTTCTAATGAATTCCAGGTACTATTAAAAATTGCCATATTTTTCCTCAAAATATACACTATATGACCTTAAATATTATCGTAATATGGACAAAACTAGGAAACTGGCCTGAATATGCATTTATATGCTATATAAAGTATATTTAAATGCAATCAGAAAGGTTTAATTAGCGTTTAATTCATCATCATAGCTCAAAAGGAAGGCAGGAAAAATATATAACTTGTCATAAACATCGGAACCCTACTCATCACCAAGAAAACCTTTGTTCACTCCATTCACTTCTGCGTATTACAGTTTGCATGGGCAAATACGAACGAAAACAGGCTTGTAACCTGACATTACGTTTTAAATTTGACAGTTTCTTCTAAGTTACAAAATATGACGACGCACCATGGATTAGTGAAGTTTTGTGTGTCGTTATAACACGCATCCTTTCAACCATTGAAATTAAGTGCCAAGGAGAATGGAAAAGTGGTTTTCATAGACTGTGTACCCAATCACTGAAATACCAAACTACAATTTTTACGAAAATTTGTTTACATGTCTACATGCAAACATAACGTCTGCGCGACGTAGTATGAATTAACAATATATGACGGTCAACCTATGCCAGAATTCTTCTTTCCTTTCTCAGTTTTTACTTACTTTGCGTATCACAAATATATTTCCCACTTCAAACCATCTCTCGTTACAAACAAAGTAAAATACTTTACCCCTAGTAGACTGCTCTGCATCCTGGTAGCAAAGAGAGTACATTTTTCGTCTTCTGTTATGCATTAGACCACGACAAATGTGTGTGTTCTTTTATTTTTAGGTTTCATTCCTACCAAATGAAGACTAGGAGGCGAGCTGTTGTAGGATCAAAGATAACTTTTTCAGTGAGTCTAAGTGGGCATCCATTAATTACCTGATGTCAAATAGCCGAGGGATTGGGGAGGGGGGAGCAGCGAAATCTCACCAACTCTCAGCAAGGGGAAAGGGGAAGCGTCTACCGAAATCTCACGTCAGGTTTTGAAATACTTGAAGGACAGTGGAGCTAAAAAAAATGTTCCTCAAAAATACTACGAGGTCGATTAGCAGGGAGGGGGGCCGTCAGAAGTAAAATCTCACGTCATCTTAGGGGGTGTGTGACCAGAACTCACCAGAAAATGGGGGGGGTCCGGAAAAACACCTCACATAATTAATGGACGCCCGTAACATAAGAGGAGGACTGGGAAGGAATTCTGCCACGGTCTTCTATAGAAACCATCCCGGTAGTCGCTTGTGACTACGGAAAAAAACATGAAAAGCCGCAGTCAGGATGACCGAACATGGCTTGTTCTATCGCATCCGACCCTATTTTTATAATTAATACACCATTACTGTTATCATTTCAACCTCCTATAGTTTATACTTAGTTCAAAATCTTCTTTCAATATTTTGTTCATGCTATTCAGTACGTTATGCTAACAGGATAATGCCATCAGCAAATCGTAGCATACTGATTCCTTCTTCTTGAACAATTACGCCACATTCAAATTTTTCTTTCACTCCCGTTATTGTTTCCTCTACATACAAGTTGAATATTAGTGGGGATAGACTACATAAAACCTTGTCTTACATCCTTCTTAACAGATACATATCCTTCATGATTTTCTACTTTTATTATAGCTACTTGATTCTTATACAAATTAAAAGTATTCTTGTACCTCGGTATTTTAGACCTGACTTCTTCAAAAGTTCGAGCAACTTGTCCCTCCTAACGTTATCAAAAGCTTTTTACAAATCAACAAACGCCATAAAAGTATTTTTGTTTTTCTTGATCGGTCTTTCCAGGGTTAATCCTAAAGCCAGAATTGCTTCTCTTGTTCTGCGGCTTTCCCTAAACGCAATTTGATCTTCGCTTACTACCTCTTTAGTAAAATCATGTATTAAGAAAGGAATTTTTCGACATTGGCCCTTAAAGGGCAGAAGTATTAACTATTAAGGCAACGCGTGTGAGACAGTTCAGAGAGCAAGCTGCAAAGGCTTCGTTGGCTTTGATAAGGGTTGTCGTGTTACCTCCAGATAGCTGCACCAAATATCTCAGAGGTATTGGTAAACTTGTGTGGTTTCTACAGTAATAAGCTTTACGCATATTCTTTCTGTTTTATTTTGATATACAATTCCTGTAAAACATTTCATCGGCGAAATTTTTGTACGCGCTATGTTTACATTCCGCTAGTTAGCAGCAGCAGGTATTACCGCGATATCGATATACTGTGTGCATTTTGTTCAGATCAGCTGTATTCCGGTGAGGTCTTTGACAGTTCGGCTTCCGGGAAGGGATAGCTCCAGGTGTTTACGACGAAATAGATGGCTGCAGGATAACATACATCAGGTGAAATCAGAAAGATGTTGTTGATACATATTATTCACGAAATGAAGCAACTAGTTTAAATATAAATATTCTCGGAGGATAGATGTCTTGGATGTTCAAACTTGACTTTCACGCATGGCAAGTTTGACACAGTTCGGAGTTCACCTTAAATGTAAGAAAAGGCCTTACTAGGAATATTCAGTAATCATCAATGCATCGTATCCATTCGATGTTCACCGTACGATACATCGGATTGATTCGATGTTTTGACAAAGAATTTTTCTATTCGATATATCGATTTTTTTTTATAAAAACATCGAATCATTAAGTAATTAACTCTGGCTAATAATGATAAAAATAATAGAAATAAATGTTAAGTTTAGTAAATTTTTACAAGACTATATTAAATTATTTCAATTTGAAGTAACTGTCATTAACAGGTGGTGATACCTGTGAACAACTAGCGGGACAAAACAATGGTGAAGATGAATTTTTATTGCAGATGGCTATCCTGCCCGTATGACTGAATGAATAAAATCAATTTCATAGGTTCACTCCTACTGGTTTTTTATTGTAATGCTCTGGTATCGTAAAAAAAAATATTTCTGTTAATCTGTAGTTTGTCTCACTCACAAAGCTATTATACCTCACTCATACAACACTACTTAAGCAACACCTAGTATCATAAAATTAATATTTTTTGTGTTAAGTTGACGGTAATGCTATGGACTCGCATTCGGGAGGACGCGGGTTCGAATCCCCGTCCGGGCATCCAGATTTGGGTTTTCCATGGTTTTCCCCAAATCACTCTACGTGAATGCCTGGATGTTTCCTTCAAAAGGCCTTGACCGAATTCCTTCCCGTTCCTTGCCCCCAGTCTTCTACCGCCTCTAATGACCTCAGCGTTGACGACGTCGAAAGCTATAAATAAAAAAAAAAACAACATTATAGTTACAGAACTACACAGCTGTAATAGTGCTGGAATAGTGTTCACACAGACCAAGCGAAAGACAATCTGCCTTCAACTGAAAATGATTAATATCAAACTATTGTCACATTTTCTCTTGGCGATTTTAAAGGAAGAGGTAAGAGATAAATGAAACAACAGTTGCCGACGAATATTGTTGGTTTGTATTTGTTGAGGTTAGAAAAACATAAAAAAAAACATCGATGTTTTCAAGCGATGCATCGGAAAACATCGATGCAGGGTACCGATGTTTATATCGAATAAAAGCATCGATGTACTTTCTAAGCGGACACCCCAGACCTGACCACGATACCTACTACCCCTGTGAGGCTACTGGACTAATTGAATTCTTTTTTTTTTTTTTTTTAATAGTGATGGTTACAGTCTCTAGTGCGGAGTTGGTTTTTGAGTGCCTCTTGTTGGTAACTGGGGTGCTCGTCTGTCGCGCTGAGATGTTGCAGTCCGGTAATTACTCGCCGGCCGCCAGTGTCCTAAGTGCTCGGCCGCGCGGCGCGATGCGCATCTGTTTGCGGCTGCCGGCTAACAAGGTACACAAGAAATATCGACCGGCTGCGCTCCGCGTCGCTCATTTGTTAACCCCGACGCGCGGCGCGTTGCGCCTTTGTCACCCCTCGCTCGCTCCCGCCAGGGGGCGACAGCGTCGGTCCCGCAGCGGGGGGAAAAAAAAAAAAAGAGGGGGCGAAGGGGAGACGCGAAGAGGGACGAAAAAGGGCGCACAGCAGAGAGCTGATAGCGACTGCGCAATATCTGATTCCAGGTGCCGGCCGCTGCGTTAACGAGGAAAAAATTAATTTGGCCCCGGAAAGAAAACAGGATTAGGGCGGGCCGACCCGCGACAGCCCTGCCCGTGATTAGGAACGAGAGCCCAGGTCCGAAAACTGAAGCTGTCAGTCCAAGAGGCAGGCCTCCTTCAAACAGCAGAGGTCACCGCCCCGCTTCTAAACAAATTATCTCTGGTGAAGAACGGTGACATTTTTTTTTTACTAGTTTACGCCTTTTCGGCGTCGAATTCGTTAGAGGCGGGATCGGACTGGATACAAGGAATGGGAAGGAATTCGGCCATAGCCTTTTTGAAGGAAGCATCCCGGATTCGCCTGGAGTGATTTGGGGAAACCATGGAAAACCCAAATCTGGATGCGCGGACGGGGATTCGTACCGGCGTCCTTCCGAATGCGAGGCCAGAGCGGTTGACAAGACATTTGGTAGCAATAGAGATAATTCTCATTCCATCATACTGCTCGTCCCACATTATACCTTATAAAACTTATAAATAATTCAGTCTCTGATATAGGAATATACAGGGTGTTACAAAAAGGTACGGCCAAATTTTCAGGAAACATTCCTCACACAGAAACAAAGAAAACATGTTATGTGGACATGTGTCCGGAAACGCTTACTTTCCATGTTAGAGCTCATTTTATTACTTCTCTTCAAATCACATTAAACATGGAATGGAAACACACAGCAACAGAACGTACCAGCGTGACTTCAAATACTTTGTTACAGGAAATGTTCAAAATGTCCTCCGTTAGCGAGGATACATGCATCCACCCTCCGTCGCATGGAATCCCTGATGCGCTGATGGAGCCCTGGAGAATGGCGTATTGTATCACAGCCGTCCACAATACGAGCTCTAACATGGAAAGTAAGCGTTTCCGGACGCATGTCCACATAACATATTTTCTTTGTTTGTGTGTGAGGAATGTTTCCTGAAAGTTTGGCCGTACCTTTTTGTAACACCCTGTATATTTTGAAGAAGGGCGTGCCTGGAAATATTGGGTTTGTTCTGTTTCCTGCCCTCCTCCTCTCATCTTTATTGCGTATTGGATATTATTGTTATTATTTACGTATGTATCCTATCGAGTCATGCAAGGCCTTGATTCTCATCAAGACTCGTAATTAGCAATTTGTTCAATATTTCCACAGGGTAGTTTAAACCGAGGATTGAAGCAGTGGACGAGCTTAAGTGAGTGTTGCCATCTATCTGCGTGTAATTTATGTTTCTATGTGATATGTGTATTTTTGTTTGTGAAATGTATAATTTATGGACGGAGCATGGTGGGTGAGCGGTAAAGCTCTGGTCTCGCATTCGGGAAAAACGAGGGTTGAAATAAGTATTCAAAATGTTTATCTACAGGTCTTAACTTTGGAAATGTCTTATCCTTATCTACAAAAATAAAACATTTTGACCTTAGCAATAGTGTCACGATTTTCAAATTTTAGTCACGATTTCATACTTTTTTTTTTTAATTCGCAATCTGCGCTTGGTTTATGACATGCTATTTTTGCAAATAAGACACTAATGACAATGCTGGGTGAGCGGTAACGTTTTGGCCTCGCATTCGAGAAGACGCTGGTTCGAATCCCGGTCCGGCCATCCAGATTTGGGTTTTCCACGGTTGCTCAAAATCACTCCAGGCGAATGCCGGGATAGTTCCTTCAAATGGTCATGGTCGAATTCCTTCTCGTTCCTTTTCCTCACAGTCCTTTAACGCCTCTAATGACATCGATGTCGACGAGGCGTAAAACCATAAGTGAAAAACAGAAACAACCAATTAATATATTTTATTTTAAAAATTGCATTAAATGCTAAAGCTGAGACAGACTGGAAATTGGATAGTAAGGCTCTTATTCGAGTGGAGTGCTACTAAAACGTGAAAACCGTTAATTTTTGCAAAGTTAGAAACTTTATATTTAGCGGGTAATGATAAGGCCTTTCGATAGCTAAAGGGTTATCCATTATTAACCGAACTTGCTGAATGTTATTTTGATGTTGAGTGATGTTGAGTAGGGGGAGGGGGAGTCACACGAATGTGACTGCTTGTTACGAGGATGGGGAGGGGATTGGAGGGGTAAAAACCATGAAATTTATCTGATGTAATTTATTGATTACTCCTAATCGTCAGACTTGGTGCGACAGCCTGGATGTCACGTTTCAGAATCTGCAGGGGAACATCTTTTTGTTTTAGTTATGAATCCAAGAGTTGATTTGCAGCAACTCTCCATCCATGCTGCTTTTCTGCCTTCCTTTCAGTTTTGTATAAATGCTTGCCATTCATAATTTTGACCATAGAGCTTAATCTTCCGTTGTGTTTTGTTCCAACTACCTTTCCTTCAAGAATCAGCTTTCGCAAATCTCTATATAGCAAATATATCTCCTATCGTTTTGTCTCTTCTTTTCTGTTAGTCCCAGAAACTTCGAATCTGAAACTATTCTGATTGAATGTTT
Source organism: Vandiemenella viatica (assembly GCA_031002005.1). Classification (NCBI taxonomy): domain Eukaryota; kingdom Metazoa; phylum Arthropoda; class Insecta; order Orthoptera; family Morabidae; genus Vandiemenella; species Vandiemenella viatica. The sequence continues at coordinate 252,879,375 of CM061919.1, forward strand.
TAAACACCGTATTTTTACAACTTTTTTTTATTAATGTTCTTTCATCAGACGCGTTTCGCCCTTTTGGAGTGGAGCATCATCAGTGGCTATAAATATACGTAATGTTATAATTATATCTGTGTAAATGATTAAATATTATATCTATTCATTAAACATTGTCTGTATACTATTATGTTGGTTCCCTCTACTGCTATTATTGTACATAGTGCTTTCATATTATCTGTAAAACAAGCATAACCTTGTATAAAAGTCACTTCATAATATTAAATTAGCTGCATGATTAAGAAATTTAATGTATATACACTTTACTTACGAAAATTGTGGTGGCTATCACATGCATAAACATTTATGCAACAACTGTGGAACACGGCCAATCACGAGATTAATCAGATTATTACTCTTCAGAAAACTTTATCACTAGGCCGCGTTTTTATAGTTGACTGCAACGACAGTTGGTCGGACCGTCGGTGGTGGGGGTAAGAGATTTGACTAGCACGCTAGTAATAGGACAGTACTCTACTCCTACATTGTGATCTTGATGAGAATATTATGTCCATATTACAGAAAGGAATTAACATCGTAGCTAATTTGTTGATTACAATGTTGAATGATATGAAGAATAATAAAATAAAACGTAGAAAATGTTTAAAAGAGTGAATATTAAAAAGAAATGCTTTAAATGCCTGGGCGCCTTGTTTTTACTAACGTTGCAAGTGAAAATGTAGAGTTATATCATTTAAGACTAACCGTATAACAATTTGAAGAGCCGTTAAGAAAAATTTTTGCCGATACATAAAAAAATGACACCGTTATGAAGCAATTTTTTGATAGCAGTCTCTAAAATCCTTGTTCTTATAATTTTTATTCTTAAAATTCCACAGAATTTCCTCGCGTTCATGCAGTTCTAAAGATTTTAACGCCTCTGCTTCACTCCGCTTACGCGACTTGTTAGTTGTCGCCATCTTCATTGTTGAACTCGCACGCCAAAAGTTGGTCGTGAACCAAATCCACTATCCTCAGTCGACTGTCTGTCTTGTACCTGCTGACACGAGGAGAGTGGACTATCCAGTGCTGCGCGCGCATCAAGACAGTACACTCGTTCCAGTCAACTCGCACCGTGTAAACGCGGCCTTATTCACACAATCCACCCATCTCATATTCAGCGTTCGTCTGTAATATCTGACTACAGTCATTTCCTTCCCACCATCCGTATCATCCATGATTCACTTCCATAGAGAGCTATACTCCAAACATGTGTTTCTAGAATATTCTTAACCGTTGACAGGCTGTTTGTTTTAGAAGTAAAAAGTTTAACTCGTTTATCACCAGCATGTTTAGCTTGGTTGATTTTAGATAGTATTTCTTTTTCTGCTTCTCCCATCTTCTGTGATTGTACATAAGTTACGATATTGAGGAAAAATGAAATGCTTTTAGGCAATATAAAAATAAGAATGGATAGGGAAAATAACTCATCACTCACCAAAGTTGAAGTCTGCTACGAGTGGAATACATGAGACAAACAAAAACATGTACAATATTTCGGTTTTACACCTTATTCATGTTCTAGAGACTGAGTCATATACAGGGCGTTCGCCGGAAAACGCTACCCTCCCAGTCTGTTACCGTCGGCAACTTGCTCGGTCAGTCGACCCAGCAGTTTCCGCCAACTGCCACCGTGAATCACCGCACTGTTTAACACCTCCGCTGCCCCAACAGTGCATTGCAGTGACCCTTACATTGTTAAGAACGGTTTCTTTGCATTGTAGATAGTTTGTGACTTCAGTCTCTTATTAATCAGTGTTGTGAATAAACGTTTCTTTGCGGTTTGGCTGGTTTGGGGCTTCATACTCTTATTAATCTGTACCGTGTTTGAGTGTGAGTATAATTATGGTACGTTACAGTTTGCAACAAAGAATATTTCTCTACGATACATATGTGAAGAAGAAGTCGTTTAAAAAGTGTCGCAGTAAATTTCGTCGCGAATTTCCTGGCGCTTTACTGCCAGCTAAATCAACAATTCTGCGTCTGGTTAAAAAAGTAAGAGAAACGGGTTCATTTTTTAACAAAAAGAGACTGTCGGTCAACCGTATTCTCACAGAGGAGAAAATTAACGATATCGCTTTTCGACTAGAACAGTCACCCAAAAAATCATTAAGTCAGTTAGGGCAGCGTGTGTCTCGAAATATGTTCAGAAGATGTGAAATGTGCATTACACAAGAGGGTCAACACTTCCAGCATCTTTTATAAGGTAAGCTAATGAATTACGCCATATTTAAATGCTTAGCACACAAGTTTATGAAGTTTATGAAGCGTAATTATTATGAAATAGTCCGCGGCCGACGGTCGAACAATGCCGGGAGCTGATCGCTCGCATGCCGCGAGCAGTTTCTTCCTTGTAGCGCTAACAGTGGGTTGCGTTTCCCGGCGAACGCCCTGTAGTTACCACATGACATTATTGACATGGTAAACTTCGGCGTGTGTACGCCTCCCAAACTAATTGACTCGGTCCCTAGCACATGAATAACGTGTAAAACCGAAATATGGTCCAAGTTTTTGTTTGTCTCATATGTTTTCCACTCGTCGCAGCCTTCAACTTAGGTGAGTCATGAAAATGTTTCCCTATACTTTGTTATTTGTTCGTTTGTTACGAAACACAGGGAATTCCCTTCTACGGTCCAGTCGAAAAACGTTTTTGTCCAGGCTCCTATGAGTATTTAGCTGCATCGGTTGGCAATAGACGATGGCAACTCCCTTCTAACATTGATAAATAAATAACACCAAAGCAAATGAATGTTTGTGCATTTATTGAACTTCCGAACGCGTTTCACTTCTTTTGCAGATGCATCATCAGCTGGTTCTCCTGTTAATTACGTACACATGTTAAAATTTGGTTATATTGTTGTGTTTTGTAGAATGGAATTATAATCTAAATTACAATCTACTTACATTTTTCGGTCTATTGCATTTACTTATGCTCCACTCTCAGCTGCAGTGATTTTTGCTTTCTTTGTGAGGATTGATTCATTTTACAGATAATTATTTCACTAGTGATTATCACAACACTGCACTGCACTGTACAGTACGTTTATTCTGAATGGCCGGTCCGTTTTGTTTACTTTCGACTTTGTGTGGCTATGCGGTGCTGTTCTGTTTTTTAGTCAGTCTTACTTTTGTTTGGAGCGTTTCTCCAAATTTAAATGATTGTCTTCAGATTTTTATGGTTTCGTGTCCTTGTTTAATGTGTCGATATTTTTCCTTTTATTTTAAGTACTGTGGTTAGGTTTGTATATTTGTTTATTATTTGTTTTGCTTCTGTTAGTAACTTCTGTATGTGATAGTTCTTTTGCAATGTTATTGTTTGCGGTTTGTTAATGGTGAGTATTTTCATGTCTGTGCCAATATTTGTTGGGGGGTGGCTGTGTTTCTGCAAGTGTTCTGCAAATGTGGAATGGTTACTATATTTTAGTGATCTTAAGTGTTCCTTGTATCTGGTTTCGAATTTTCTGCATGTTTTTATTCTATGTACTGAGCTTGACATTCGTGCCGTGTAGCGGCGCTAGGCGGTGACGTCACGCCTACTTGCTGTCTGGTGCGGCGCAGGAAGCCGTCCGGCAGCTGCCGCCGCCCCAGGCCGCCCGCCCGCCCGTGACGTCACCTCATTTGCATCGGAGAGCCGCCGCGCCTCGGCCGCGGTCGCCTTTTTGTGCTGGCGCCGAGCGCCGCCGAGCACACCCGATCTGTCCCGAGGGGAGAACAGTCCCGGCCCGGCTCCCCCGACCGGTCCTCTTTTTGTTCGCCGCGTCTGCTCCCCGACCACCCACCCGCCCGACAAACTGGAGCAAGTTTGCGGCGCACAATCTGTTTGGAGAGGCGGCTCCGTTACTACCACCCGCTGACATTAGTGATAAGACCTCTGGCTGTGCATGCGAGAGATCCCCAGTTAGATCCCTTCATTCATCTCTGGTAAATGATGAAATGAGAGCTCTTGCATGATCTGGATTTCACGTTAACTCATAGGCTGGCTTCATCCGTATCAGATATTTATAATAACACTAGCTATACTCAACAATTCAAGCATACACAGACTCACTTGTCAAAACTGTGAAACATAATACATCGATCAGTCATGCAAACAATCCGAAACAAGATACAAAGAGCACTTAAGCGCAATAAAATACACTAACCCACCCCACATTCGCAGAACACCTTCTAGAACACAATCACCAACCGACAGACATTCACACAGACATGCAAATACTCACCATAA
>CM061919.1:252884641-253114399 GCA_031002005.1 Vandiemenella viatica
CGTTAGCGAGAATACATGCATCCACCCTCCGTCGCATGGAATCCCTGATGCGCTGATGCAGCCCTGGAGAATGGCGTATTGTATCACAGCCGTCCACAATATGAGCTCTAACATGGTAAGTAAGCGTTTCCGGACTAATGTTAACATAACATATTTTCTTTGTTTGTGTGTGAGGAATGTTTCCTGAAAGTTTGGCCGTACCTTTTTGTAACACCCTGTATATTTTGAAGAAGGACGTGCCTGGAAATATTGGGTTTGTTCTGCTTCCTGCCCTCCTCCTCTCAGCTTTATTGCGTATTGGATGTTATTGTTATTATATACGTATGTATCCTATCGAGTCACGCAAGTCCTTGATTCTCATCAAGACTCGTAATTAACAATATGTTCAGTATTTCCACAGGGTAGTTTAAACCGAGGATTGAAGCAGTGGACGAGCTTAAGTGAGTGTTGCCATCTAACTGCGTGTAATTTTTGTTTCTATATGTTATGTGTATTTTTGTTTGTGAAATGTATAATTTGTAGATGGAGCGTGGTGGGTGAGTGGTAACGCTCTGGTCTCTCATTCGGGAAAACGAGGGTTGAAATAAGCATTCAAAATGTTTATCTACAGGTTTTCCGGTAAACATTGGATAACGTCTTAACTTTGGAAATGTCTTATCCTTACCTACAAAAATAAAACATTTTGACCTTAGCAATAGTGTCACGATTTTCAAATTTTAGTCACGATTTCATATATTTTTTTTTTAATTGGGCCGCTGCGCTTGGTTTATGACATGCTATTTCTGCAAATAAAGACACTAATGACATTGCTGGGTGAGCGGTAACGTTCTGGCCTAGCATTCGAGAAGACGCTGGTTCGAATCCCGGTCCGGCCATCTAGATTTGGGTTTTCCACGGTTGCTCAAAATCAGGCGAACGCCGGGTTAGTTCCTTCAAATCGCCACGGTCGAATTCCTTCTCGTTCCTTTTCCTCACAGTCCTTTAACGCCTCTAATGACTTCGAAGTCGACGAGCCGTAAAGCCATAAGTAAAAAACAGAAACAACCAATTAATATATTTTATTTTAAAAATTGCATTAAATGCTAAAGCTGAGACAGACTTTAAATTGGATAGTAAGGCTCTTATTCGAGTGGAGTGCTACTAAAACGTGAAAACCGTTAATTTTTGCAAAGTTAGAAACTTTATATTTAGCGGGTAACGATAAGGCCTTTCGATAGCTAAAGGGTTATCCATTATTAACCGAACTTGCTGAATGTTATTTTGATGTTGAGTACGGGGAGTCACATGAATGTGACTGCTTGTTACAAGGATAGGGAGGGGAAAGGGAGTGGGGTAAAAACCATGAAATTTATGTGAAGTAATTTATTGATTGCTCTTTATCATCAGACTTGGTGCGACAGCATGTATGGTTTCGATCATGGATGTCACGTTTCAGACTCTGTAGAGGAAGATCTTTTTGTTTTAGTTATCAATTCAAGAGTTGATTTGCAGAAACTCTCCAACCATGCTGCTTTTCTGCCTTCCTTTCGATTCTGCATAATACTTGTCATTCATAATTTGGGCCATAGAGCTTAAGCTTCCTTTGTTTTTGTTCCAACCACCTTTCCTTCAAGAATTACCTTTAGCAAATCTCTGTGAAGCAAAACACTGCCTATCGTTTTGTCTCTTCTTCTCTGTTAGTCCTTCCAGAAACTTCGTCCCTCGGAAACTATTCTGAGTGAATGTTTTTTAATTAAAAACAATCTTTTTACAACTGTTTTTTGTTAATGTTCTTTCATCAGAGGTGTTTCGCACTTTTGGAGTGGAGCATCATCAGCAGCTATAAATATACGTAGTGTTATAATTATATCTGTACTCATGATTAAATATTATACATATTCATGCTACAATAATGTAATGCCTGCATACTATTATGTTGGTTCCCTCTACTGCTATTATTGTACATAGTGCTTTCATATTATTTGTAAAACAAGCATAATCTTGTATAAATTCATTTCATAATATTAAATTAGCTGCATGATTAAGAAATTTTATGAACATACACTTTACTTACGGAAATTGTGGTGGCTATCACATGCATAAATATTTATGCAACAACTGTGGAACATGGCCAACCACGAGATTATTACTCTTCAGAAAACTTCATCATTATGCCGCGTTTTTATAGTTGACTGCAACGACAGTTGGCCGGACCGTCGCGTCGGTGGGGGTAAGAGAGTCGACTAGCACGCTAGTGATAGGACAGTACTCTACTCCTACATTGTGATCTTGATGAGAATAGTATGTTCATATTACAGAAAGGAATTAACATCGTAGCTAATTTGTTGGTTACAATGTTGAATAATATGAAGAATAACAAAATAAAACGTAGAAAATGGTTAAAAAAGTGGATATTAAAAATAAATGCTTTAAATGCCTGGGCGCCTTGTTTTTAATAAAATTGCAAGTGAAAATGTAGAGTTACATCATTTAAGACTAACTGTATCTCAATTTGAAGAGCTGTTGTGAAACTTTTTTTCCGATACATAAAAAATGACACCGTTATGAATCAATTTTTTGATAGCAGAGTCTCTAAAATCCTCATTCTTAAAATTCCATAGAATTTCCTCACTTTCATGCATTTCAGTCACTCCGCTTACGCGACTTGTTAGTTGTCGCCATCTTGTTTGTTGAACTCGCACGCCAAAAGTTGGTCGTGAACCGAGTCCACTATCCTCAGTCAACTGTCTGTCTTGTAGCGAGATGACTAGATGGGTCATCTCGTACAATGTAAATTAATTATTGTTTGATATAATAACATAAGAAATAAACAGATATTCTTTTCTTGAGTTGGAGACAGAAATCCGCGTCTAGCTAAGGGTTGTGTTAGCGTGAGCGACAATCTGACTTAGCCGGAAGTGTCCGGTAGGTCGAGACAATGCGGCGATTATCTCTGACACTGATACAGGTGCGGTGAGAAAGGCTGGACTCTGGGGAATTTTGCGGAAGGGATCCGTAGATGCGCCGTTTGCTCGGTGTCGTGGGAAAATTATTGCTACGTATCCTCCCGAACAATCCGGACAAAACCCGAAAACTCTTAGCAAATGAGAGGCAATGTATTAGCCGGCAAGAGGGGATACTTTTGCGAAGCCAATCCAATGTGTTTATTTCCACACATGGTTGGAAATATTACAAATTTTGTGTTTTTCATGATACTCACCTAGGAGATGAGAGAGACGAGCTCTGAGGGGCGAGAAGAGGTCATTCCGTCCAGAACGATCGCGCTGGCAACTGCCTGCCAGAGTACTGCTGATGATTTCATTCTGGAGGCTTCGATGACTGAGCGCCTTGTCCGATCGATATTGTCACTTGTGTTGGTTGACGTGACAAGTGCCTAGCATTTCCTGGATGGTGCGCCGTTGAGAGACGATAGCGCTCTTGTTGCGACGCTTGGTGCAGCCAGACAGACACGGTAATTATACCTCCAGAAACAGTGTGTACTCAGACGAATCATTGAGATAGCCCTTTAACGGCCTGATGAGTGAGAGTTCTTATGCCTCCGGACATTAATTCTTGAGCTAGTTGTGTCTAAAAGCCGGTGCTTTTTGGTTTTCGTTATCCAATTTGAATTGAAAGACTGATTTCCATGTTTGGAAACTTTCAATGACTATTATTTGTGGGAACAAATTAACTCACTGGCGCCCTATGTAATCCAGTTAAATCTGATGTTTTCTTGTTATCGTTGTCATACAAGAATCGCTCTCGTTATGTATAAGAGAGTTTTTGCTTCAGTTGCATATGGAATTTGTAACTCTTTGTAATGTACATGTAATTCAATTTCTTAGCTTCAAATAACAATAATTGTTTTTATGCTATTTCGCATCTGTAAGACGAGGTATTGCATTGAATTGTATTTTGCACAGACAGATGTTTAAGATTAATGATAAATATACCTCTGTCTGTAAGCAGTAATGAGTGCCAAATAAACCAATATTTAAGGATCTTTACAAATATTAATAACAGAAGTAATGGTTTCACCTCTGTTTCCTGAAATTAATATATGTGCTTTGCATAAGGTAGTGGAAGGTGGCGATTATAAATCATGCAAGGTAAGCAATTAATCTGCCCCCACAGCAATCCGCTACAGTCTTGTACCTTTTGACAAGAGCGAGTGGACTATCGAGCTGCGCGCGCAGCAAGACAGTACACTCGCTCCAGTCAACTCGCACCGTGTAAACGCAGCCTTATTCACATAATCCACCCCTCTTATATTCAGCGTTCATCTGTAACATCTGACTACACTACGTTTATTCCGAATGGCCGGTTAGTTTTGTTTACTTTCGACTTTGTGTGGCTATGCGATGCTGTTCTGTTTTTTAGTCAGTCTTCCATTTGTTTGGAGCGTTTTTTCCAAATTTAAATGATTGTCTTCAGATTTTTATAGTTTTGTGTCCTTGTTTAATGTGTCGCTATTTTTCCTTTTATTTTCAGTACTGTGTTTTCGGGTGTGTCAGGTTTTTTTACATTCGTTTATTATTTGTTTTGCTTCTGTTAGTAACTTCTGTATGTGATTGTTCTCTTGGAATGTTAGTGTTTGCGGTTTGTTAATGGTGAGTATTTTCATGTCTGTGTCAATGTTTGTTGGGGGGGAGGGGGGGTGGCTGTGTTTCTGTAAGTGTTCTGCAAATGTGGAATGGTTACTATATTATAGTGATCTTGAATTTGGTTTCGAATTTTCTGCATGTGTTTGTTCTATGTACTGAGCTTGACGTTCGTGTCGTGGAGCGGCGCTAGGCGGTGACGTCACGCCTACTTGCTGTCTGGTGCGGCGCAGGAAGCCGTCCGGCAGCTGCCGCCGCCCCAGGCCGCCCGCCCGCCCGTGACGTCACCTCATTTGCATCGGAGAGCCGCCGCGCCTCGGCCGCGGTCGCCTTTTTGTGCTGGCGCCGAGCGCCGCCGAGCACACCCGATCTGTCCCGAGGGGAGAACAGTCCCGGCCCGGCTCCCCCGACCGGTCCTCTTTTTGTTCGCCGCGTCTGCTCCCCGACCACCCACCCGCCCGACAAACTGGAGCAAGTTTGCGGCGCACAATCTGTTTGGAGAGGCGGCTCCGTTACTACCACCCGCTGACATTAGTGATAAGACCTCTGGCTGTGCATGCGGGAGATCCCCAGTTAGATCCCTTCATTCATCTCTGGTAAATGCTGAAATGAGAGCTCTTGCATGATCTGGATTTCACGTTAACTCATAGGCTGCCTTCATCCGTATCAGATAGTTGTAACTCTAGCTATACAATTCAATCATACACAGACTGACTTGTCAAAACTGTGAAAACAATACATCGATCAGTCATGCAAACAATCCGAAACAAATACAAAGAGCACTTAAGTGCAATAAAATACACTAACTCACTCCATATTCGCAGAACACCTTCTAGAACACAATCACAAACCGACAGACATTCACACAGACATGCAAATACCCACCATAAACAATAACAAACCACAGAAATTAATACTTAAAAAATTTTATCACATCCAAAAAGCACTAGTTGAAGAAAAAAAGATAGTGAATGATTACACAACTGGCCTCGCATTCGGGAGGACGCCGGTTTGAATCCCCGTCCGGGCATCCAGATTTGGGCTTTCTATGGTTTCCCAAATCACTCCAGGCAAATGCCGGGATACTTCCTTCAAAAGGCCATGGCCGAATTCCTTCCCATTCCTTGCCCCCCACCCTTTCCCGTCTCGCTGTTAAGAGACGTAAAGCAGTTCAAAAAAAAGATTACACAAACCTGACTAACCAAATACTATATGCGATATTAAAAACGTAATAAATATTCACAAAAAAAATCAAATCCCTCCTTCCATTAAAAATAACACAAAGGAGACTATAAAATCCAAGGAACTGTAAACACAACGAAACCCAAAACATTAACAAACACAGTCTCTATGGACTTGTGAAAAACGTGGTGTTTACATTCACTCGTTAATAATAGTAGATTTAATAGTGATATTGTGAACTTCGGTAAATGCAGTGTAGTGTTGTGTATCTTGGGAAGGTTCCACAACGATTTCCCCCCCCCCCCCCATTTTTCTTCTGGTGAGACTTTTTGAGATTTGGGCGGACCCCCCCCCCCTCCCGTCTGGTGAGATTTGGTTGGACCTGACTCCCCCCCCCTACGAATGTACCTCGCAACTTTTTGAGATCTCATGGTCCCAAGGGCGGTTATACCCCCCCTTAAAGTCGGTTTTCACCCCCCCTATGATCGAATTTCGCTTCCTACGTAGACCTTTTTTTTTAGCTCTACCATTCTACAAAAATTTCAAAACCTCACGTGAGATTTCCGTTGGCCACCCGTCCCCCTTGGTGATATTTCGTGAGATTTCACAGAACCCCCCCCCCCCTATTTCACCTCACGTAATTAATGGACGCCCCCTTACTATAATAGCAATATGTACGTACAAAGAATATAACGGAACCATCTACAATGAATATAATTGCATTAATTTATACTGCTTTCACGTATCTATTCTGCTTTCACTATTATTAGTTCGTTCCGTTTTTTACATGTTTCTTCAGCCTGCAAGAGTTTTTAATTTGTGCCGTTTTCTTCTTCACTATAGCTGTGGCCAGGGAAATTAGCGAGTGAGTGCAAGCGCGCTGTTGCCACACTTCAGAACTTTCTCGCGTAGCGCTCTCTCTCTAATAATATAAAATGACAACGCTGAGCGTTCTGTGTTTCCTAGTACTAGAGTCAACGCACATATTATTACTACAAGCTGAATTTAACCGTTATATGCATGATTTGGTGACAGCGCGTTTGAAGTCACACGCCAATACTTCTGGCCAGAGCTATATCATTAGTTTATGCCTTTTGCTAGTGCAGGATCTAGAGAGAGGAGGAGAATGGGCAACCGGAATATTTGCCCCGGGCAGCAAAATCATGCTTGGGGGTCGGCGAAAATCGTATGGTGGTACACTTTATTTTTTCCCCGGACTGGAAAATTCCTAGACTCGCCATTTCCACTCGCTGATTCACCAGTTAAATATCAATATTATTAAGAGGGAGTGGTTTCGTGGTTAAGGTGTCTGACTGGAAATAGAAAGGTCACCGGTTCGAATCCCTGTCTCGGCGGGGATTCATGTATGTCCTTAACCCGACTTTTACTTCCAGCACAGATTGCTACGCAATATGAAGTACTCCAGAACGCTTCCATGGTTCGGGTTCCAACGTGCTAATTAGAAACCCTGTCACCACATCCCTACGACTACACCGAAATATTATCAATATTGTATTAAGATTTTAATTAGTATTTTTCTAATTAACTTATTTGGCAAAATGTAAAATAAGTATATCTTTCTTCAATTTTTCATGTTTTTATTTTATTTTTGTTTAACGTTTTATGCCTCGTCGATGTCGTGGTCATTAGAGACGAGAAAGGATTCCTACAAGGAACGGGAAACATCCCGACATTCGCCTGGAGTGATTTGCCGATCACTAACAGCCGAAACCAGAGACATTGTATCTCCTAGTAGCTTTAGACGCAAAATGGTGTTATTTAACATTTATTAAGAAATCAGTCTAAACTTTACCGATATAGCACTGAAACGTCGAGCACAAGCGGATGTTGAATAAATTACAGAACCCAGTATGGAGTAACAAAATGCACCAATACCTTTATGAAATCATCAGACAAGTGTTTTTGTTTTTGTTTTTTTCTTCTTCTTCTTCTTTTCTTACGGCTTTACGCCTCGTCGACGGCTAAGGTCATTTGAGGTGCGATGAGACTGGGGACAAGGAATGGGAAGGAATTTGGCCATGGCCTTTTTGAAGGAATCATACCGGCATTCGCCTGGAGTGATTTGGGGAAACCATGGAAAATCCAAATCTGGATGCCCGGACGGGGATTCGAACCCACGTCCTCCCGAATGCGAGGCCAGAACGTTAACCGTTCACCCACCACTCTCGGTCAGACTAGTATCAGAAGGTTCTTCAGATGGCATACAAGTACAGTTTCTCTGGGTCAAAGGTCATACAGCAATACTGCACAGTGAAATCGTCGACCAGCTAACGAAACAGAGCATCAGCGAAGGGTACTTTGCAGTATCCAGCTACCTTGGAGGGATTTTATCCCACTAATCAATAGGGAGGTAAACATTAAGTCGAATGAAGACTGGTCCAAGAACGGAGCTGCTCGGGGTAAAACACTATGCAGCAATACAACCAACAATACCAAAGACAGTGGAGCACCATATAACAAGAAGACACATAACAGCAATGATTAGTATGATACTAAGACACGGTTGCTACCCACACCACTTATGCCACCTCCGTATAATATAATCACCGATATGCAAAACATCTCCGATCTCAACCACATCATGCTCTCCTGTTCGCGGTACCAGCTACAACGCAAGCGATTCTACAGCCGACTAGAACAGCTTCCTATCAAATTTCCGGGGAACGTTACTACCATTTTGCAATCAAAAAATGTACACAGTTCTATAAAGCAACCATCCACTTCCTCAAAGACACCGAAATCAAGATCTGAAGCCCCCAACAGGCTGCAAGAATTCAAGGACAAACATATGAAGGGCCACGGGGAAGAACTATCATAGTCCCACATATCACAATTTCCGAAATTCAATTTTCTAATTACTGAAGAATAGGTAAACAAATATTTTTTAAGCTTTGTTTTGTAACATGACGCGCTTTCGCCACGTTACAAGGTGCATTTTTATTATATATGTCATAATGTTAGAGTAATTTACATAAATCTTGGGCGACCACCTAAATAGATTTTTGTTGTAATTTTATAAAGTACGCAAGATTCCAAGTGAGGACTGTAATGAAATGGTGAACATACAGTGTATCTTGGTAAAGCGAATATTAAAGAATTATTGAGCTATGTGAGCTTGAAGCTAATCTGGTGTTCCCGAACCTTGGCGACAAGAAGTCGCGGATTTGGGGTTTGCCGGACCACACACTCTGCTCCCTAGGGATAGGCGGTCAACAAGGTTACTCACCGGGCGGGAAATGCGTGCCGCCAGAACACAGAGTCGTCCCCGAACGTAACCGAATATGTCCGACCTCTGTTAGATACTCTGGCCAAATCACACATCGGGGATATCACGTGACATTAGGTGCCGACCTGAAGATCCAATCCAAATGAGCGTATAACTTAAAATCCTGGGAATTTTTGTTATATGTGAGCTTCGAGACTACAAATGGGCGGAGCGAGAAGTTTCCTCGTGGACCGAAGAGCGAGGAGCTGGACATTCTGACTTCGATCTTCGAGTCCAAGCTATGCGAGTCTAGTCTGAGGTTGACTTGGAAAGTTGGCTTCTGCCGTTGGAAGACTTCTGGCTGCCAGCTTGCCTTGCTGGAGCAAGCTTATCACGGCAACACAGCCGGTAATGCGATGATGCGCATTGTCAGACCAGAGATGCCTATAGCCGACTTGTGAGATAATCTCACATATCGTGGGTCCGCTACAGTCACCGCAGACATCAGACGCAGAACTACAATGGTAATTTATTACGACCAAGCCATCTGATTGTGCATTCCGTGAAACAGAACCCGTAAGCGACTTTGAGAGGATAGGTCCATGTTCTCACTTTGTAATTGTAAAAACCCCTGAGCTAGCGGCATAATTTGCCAGAACTAGTTGTTTTTGAATGATATATTGTTCATTCTGGCACCCATGATTTTCTTTTTAACTGTAAAGTCACAGTATTATGATACCTTTGTCTGAGGTCGTCATAACTTGTATTTTTCATTGTTTCCAATTGTCATTATTTCTTGCATTTTGATTCTGAGATATATTTAAAAGTAAATATACAATTGTTTGCTTGCTCATGACGGCTAATTGTAACTCTGAGCGTTGCTTTTATGATTTTGCCAATTTGTGTTAATGTTAACGGTAAATTCGCTCAGACTTGTAATCGCCAGTGATAAGAAAATAAATGTCATATTGTGACAATTTTTCCTAAATTCCAACTAACGTCGAGGTTCTTGCAAAATTAATAAATTTTCACTCCTTCATAAAAATTAAAATTAAAAATCCACAATTATTAATCATAAAGGTATGAAAGATAATTGTAACGTAGTTTGCCCACCAAGGCACCCACTACAGTTTATATTAATACATCATTTACTTTATAATCAGCAATAAAAAATGACATTAAATGGATGGAACATGAACAGAAAATTTTCAAAACAAGAGGATGTTTGATCGTTTTTGCCAGTTTTGGGATAGTATCAATTGGTTGGTCGCCTACGTACTCAGAATCAACTTCGTCTGGTTCAACCAAATCAAGGGCAGGAACCAGCGAATGCTTTAAAATTCATATTGGCCGTATAGGCATCGGGCACTTTTTAACATAAATCCCAGATAAAGTGTCTGTCAAAGTTTCAAGTTTCAAATTTGATGTCTGTGGCACAAATTATGACCGTGAAAGGTGTTGGTTTGACTCTGCTATTTCTGATGACGTCCATCCAGTCATTGTGTGTCTCGCTGTAAGATTTAGCATTGAGAAGACTCATATCCTTGTCACCCTCCATATAGGAGTGACCTCTTATTGGAAATACTATGTCATTGACCATGTGACCTTGATCATTCTTGCCAGACGGTGCATGGAGACTGATCGTTATCCACCGTCAGCTCCAATCTTTTCGCTGTTATAACTCAGGCACTATGCTCTTTCTTGCCTGAATGGTATAACAGTTACCAACTGTCTGCTATAAGCTACCAATTCCCAATGTAATCTCAACTTTGAGGAAAAATGGAGTATCATAGTTCTTCCCCGTGGCCCTTCATATGGTAATGTTGAATGCTGACTAAATGGTTTAGACCAAAGGTCAAACAGCTAAATAAAAAAGCGGATATTATGCACACAATACGATCATTGCGATAAAGCAGAAACTGTGGTTTCGAATTCCCAACTATGTTCGCCGGACAGTGCTATGCACCATCGTCGAGTGACATTTTCTAGCTACTGGCGAAAGCCAACGTAAAGTTATGCATCAGACGCCAGAACTGTCTAATGCAGCCTCTACCATTCTGCATTCGCGTTCACAGACCAATTACAAGTTTCGTCGTAACATGGTAATTATCTCTATTAGGCTGAAACGTTGGTTGCTTAAGCACTGACCTGAGCTAACAGAGTGTAACCCTATAATCTGATTAATGCGGCAAACTGACTAAAAGGAAGTTAATTTTTGTCGCAAACAGAACCCGATTCTGTCTGCCGGCTGGAGTTGGCACCTCATGGCTGAACTAATTAAGCACGTGCGTTTTAATTGCTGATGTTGGCTCATGCATCATTGCCGAGATTGTGTTCTGCTTTTCAAAACGTCCAAAGGGATTACTATACGTAAGTTGAACATACGGTTTGTCAGGACTATTTTGGTGGTCTGTGGAAGCAACATGAATGGACTTAACGAATGAGATAAACACAATCTGAGAGGAGCACTGATATAAACTTGAAAACATCAGTGCGCCACCTGAAAAACAGAGCACAGACGCCCAACCCAATTCAAGTGCTTTCTGACAATGATAACACAGCTAAAAAATGGAGAACAGCGTTGTAAAAGATGGGCATATTTTTTTCTAACTAACTGTTTGTGTGAAACTTCGAGGAAGAGTGTGGAGCTATTCTCTCTCTACAGTAGAGGCCTATCAGAGTTCCCTCAATGACTACCAACCGATAGCTCCCAACACGATGACGCCAGGAGCAGGGGCGTAGCTACTATGAGCTAGGGCCCCCGAGCATACCTCTGGGGGTCCCAAAGCGCACCTGTGGGGGGCCCCAAGCGCAGTTCAGAGGCAAACGAGCCTTCATGGCAAATTGGCGACCTTTTTTTTTTTTTTTAGCTCTACAGTCGTTTAAGGAGGCCCCTTGGACACAGGAAGCCCCTCACTAAGGGCCCTCTCACTGCTCAGGGAGCCCCAACCACTGCTCAGGGGGCCCTTACCAGCATTTTTGCACCGGGGCCCTTGTTGACCTAGCTACGCCACTGGCCAGGAGTAACACCGCTGTGACTCTCCACAGCATTGGAAGAATGGAACCTCTCCTCAGGTAGTCACCACACTTGCTGACGATGGTCATCCCAGTTAGTGCAGAATCGCGATTAGTCACTGAACACAATGCGGTGCCATTCATTGTGTTCAACGATTTTGCGCTACAGAGGATGACCATCGAGTGATTTTTTGGAATGTTCAGGTGAATAGTCAGATCAAGTAGTCGAGGCTATGCAGTACAGGGTATCATGGCAAATTAGTATCATTAACCAGAAGAGCGGAACAGAAACAGGTAGGCAGCATTTTAATCTCGATCAGTATGTGGGGATAACAATTAAGCTTATCATCCGATTAGTAATACCAATAGACAGTTTCAAAAAGTATCGTATTCAGTAACTATAACAAGCAATTTTTGTAATAACAAGCTTGGAAGCTATCTATGTATGAGGCATATAATTATCAACAAACACTTCAGAACAGAAGTCCCCATTTGTACGGCAGAAACGCATCACGTAACTGAGAAGTATAATTAGCAATGTTATTTTAAAGAAGGCAAGCGTTCATGACAGAGAAGTCCTTCCTTCTCCATAACATACTGCAATTACCTTATTCTTGGCTACTACTGCCAGGATTTAATTGAGCAATTATTTCAAATATAACTACCGCTGGAAGGTTTCGAATAAGGAGCTTACGATTTGGACAACTAATTAACGCAATTAATCCATCAAATTAAACAATTCATAACCTCTTGTGCAGCACGTATCTAGCACTAAAGTTATAAAAACCGCTTTTCTGTTCTCTTCTCTACTAAAGGACTTCACATACGCTATGGTTGTTTTTGCTATGCCAACAGTGGTAGTAACGTATCAGACACCCCCAAAGGTAGCGGTGAATATGTGCGATGTAGATCAACGACTTAAAGTAGATACGTTGTTACCATTGCTCTCAAATAAGGTAAAATCACGGGGAATTGTGTGATAGAAGTTCACTTTCAGAGAGGCAATAAATGTCTTATACAAATAAGTGTCTTTTCCTCTGAGATGCAGCTACACGAATATGTTGCGTAAACGCTATGAACAAATTTTACACAAAACATGTATTGCACTGGGTGACATCAGCTGAGGGAAAAAATTTCTGTCATTTCTTTTTAAAAAATATATAAAATTTCAATTTTTATAAAGATTGCTTATTTGTCTCGGAATCAGGTAATTGTCGTGTAATTATAACTGAAACATTGTGAATCTTATCCAAACGTCTCTTCAATGTGATATGCAACACCACAAGACTACACTGCATTACGATCAGGTCTTGTATTATTAGCAAGTTAAAAAACTGCGTATCAATGATAATGATAATAATAATTGATAAAATTTCGATGGCAATCTCCGTACACATCCGTCTTTCTCCTTTCCTCTTTCCACCTACTTTTGCCCTCTTCTAATTTTTACTTTAAATTCTTCCACTGTTTTTGGTAAATTACTTATCATTTGGTAATTTATTCCAATCCCTTACACTCTTTCCTAAGAAAGAAAATGTTTCCCACATCCTTATGCTTGAAATCAAGTACCAGCTCGTGGTCACGGTGATCATAAGCTTCCACGCACTCTCTTAATTTCCCCACCAATATCTTTCCATGCTTCATCACCAATATAGGCTATGCCTTGTACGCTCCCATAACTCTCTTCACCCTCCTTCTATCCTTCAATAAATCCCACTCCAGCTCCTTCATCATATTAGTTGCAGATTGTGTTTTGCGGTAATTTCCAAAGATAAATCTAGCAATCCTTTTCTGCACCCCCTCCAGCTCCTGTATTTGATACCCAAAATGTGGGTCCCATACTACACCACCATATTCCAGCTATGGTCTGACCAAAGTTCTGTTCCCCAATTTCCCTAATTCTCTAGTGCATCCCCTCATCACTGTTTCCAACAGGTGAAGGATTTTGAACCCTTCCCCTACTACCTGTCCAATGTGTCCTGTCCAGTTAAGTCTGCTATCCAATGTTATGCAGAGGTATTTACATTTCGAGTCTTTAATATTACATCACTCTGTCTTTTTCGCTATTCCATAGTGTGTATACTGAAGAATTTCTGTTGAGTTTGAGGAGACATGGAAGTATTAAAGAGGTATAGAGGTTATCACGCTACACAGTTTTTAAAAAAAAAAATATAAACAAAAAAACACTGTATAGGGAGAGAGAGAGAAAAGGAAAAAAGGATGGCTCATTATGTTGAAAGAAACAACCCCAGCCAATTTTTTTTTTTTCTCTTTTTTTTTTTCTTTTTTTTTTTTTTTATCACACCGTCCTCTGGGGTCCTAATTTTACGGTACTGCAGGAACTGAACTGATTAATGTTGGCAACATAGATTTTCAATTTTACGTTTATGTAAGCGCTTTGTTTCACTTGTCATTCCTTTGAAGGAGCGGCATATCTTGAGCCAAATTGAACGGAACATCCGTTTAGTGAACCTTCATTCCTTGCGCACAGCGGGCCAATATTTTACCTGCGTTCCTTCCTCCTGCGCTCACGTGAAAAAGAAAATTAAGCTCTTTATGGAAGTCTTTGAAGTTCAGTTCCAAGTTCTTGCTCTATATTTTCCATATTTCTGCCTTCCTTGTAAACCAATATCTTACAATTTGAAGCAAAATGGGGATTTGCAATGTAAAGCTTTCTTGTTTCTCTAGGGGGGGGGCGGTCGTGCATATTGTAACGAAAAGATGCGCCTCTCATTTAATCTCCCATGGTTGATGGCTAGTTTAAAATATTCATTTTTCTAACAGATCAAAAAATAAGAGATTTAACGAAATGTAAAATCATATTTTCTCAACAAAGTTTCTAGTTAATCAAACCGAGCGTAGTGAGTAACCACTAACACTCTGGCCTCGCATTCGGGAGAACATAGGTTCGAATCTCCATCCAGCCATACTGATTTTGATTTTCCATGGATTACCGGTATTATTCAAGGTGAATGTGAATGTTCCTTCAAATGACAGTGGCAGATTTCCTTCCTTCCGAAGTACTTTCCTACCTCTAATGTCGTGGCGTAAAGCCTTAAGAAAAAAAACTTCAACTAATCTTCTGGTGGGTGCACGACTTTCTCCACCTATCAAAAAATTGCACTAACCTCTTTGAATTTGGATTAACTGCTCCACTTACATTTTACGGAAAAATCAATACAAATAAAATTAAAAATCCGTAAGTTTGAGATGTCTTCGAAAATGGCACCAGCACTGCAAAAATAACACAAATCTTTTCGATGCAGGGATCATATCAACCTAAACGGTATTGTTTTCTTATAGACGTAGTTATGTTCAATAACGGCCTGTACAAGAAGAAAAAAGTTTTGTGGAAGGCATTCGTAATTTTCATTCTTCGGTGTGAATAGTTCTCGGGCCTGATACTAGGGAGGACGCGGGTTCGAACAATAGTCTAACCATCCAGATATTGGTTTTCCATGTCGAAATGGACGTTTCATAATGATGGTACGTACAAGAAAGAACAGAACTACTTTTGTGGCTACGAAGACAGTGAGAGATGTTTTCAGTTTGTATTGAGGCAGTCTGATATATCAATTAACATGTCAGAATTGTGACGCAGTTTACATTGGTCAAACAAGAAGACAATTCCAGACAATATATAAGAAACACTTTGAGCATTAAAATACAGTAATCACTCAACTTCTGCCGAACATCTCTTAGACAATGACCATTTCCCCACAAACATAAATACAGACATGAGAATCCTAACAACAAACAACAATTTTAAGACTCAATATTCTTACTCTTCAAGAAAAATATCACATTGAAAAGCCAATAGTTTCAAGAAAATATGTTCTTATTGAGTATGTAAACTTAACTAACCAAATCCTATTCAAATTAATAAACACCTAAACTGACACAAAACGAAATTAAATATAAAAAACTTCACCCAACAGTAATTTTGACGCCACATTGCGTCTTCACACACCACCACACATGCACATTTTGGCTAAAACAAGCAAAGCAAAACACACACACAGAAATGCAATTACAAAATTCAAACTCTCCGCTCACAACACTTCCGACAGAGCACCGTTGGGAAGAAAGGTCTGAAGAGCAGCAACGCGCACACGAAATCTGAATTTTGACAATGACGTCCGTCAAAAACTGTGCATCATAATTGACTACCGGAGAGGTCGTAAGATTCCAAATGTATTAAATTGTGTAATTAAGTGCAATATTACAAGCAGCATGCGGTTATGGTCACACGTGATCAACAACCACAACTCAGAACGAAAATGTAAATGTAAGTTACAATATGAATCATATCTTATTACATCTATGTAAACAAAACTTTCTGCATGATACTTCAAAAAGTGATATGTAAACGTAAGTCACATTATGCTTCCTAACAATAGTTTCATTAGGGGGCGGCCATTAAAGACGTGAGTTTTTTTTCGGAATTCCGGACCCTTCCCCCTCCCCCCCTCCTCTGGTGAGACTTCGTGAGATTTGGTTGGACTCCCCACCCCCCTGTAAAATGAGGTGAGATTTTTACGGAGGACCACCCCCCCCCCCCACTACCAATCGACCTCGCAACTTTTTGACCCTTTTTTTTAGGTTTCATGCTCCGAAGGGTGGTTTACCCCCTCCCCCCAAGGTCGGTTTTTGGACCAAAATACCTCCCTAAAATCGACTTTCGCGTCATTTGTAGAACCTTTTTTTTTAGCTCTACAATTCAACAAGAATTTCAAAATCTGACGTGAGTTTTTCCGTTGACCTCCTCCTCACCCTTGGTGAGTTTTCATCAGATTTCGCCGGATCCCCCTCCCCCCCCCCCCTATTTCACCTCACGTCATCAATCGACGCCCCGTTGTATGTAAACAAAAACCAATCTGTTCAGAAGCTAAAACTAATCACATATTACAAAAAAAAAGTGTACGCTGACGATATCTTGACGAGAGGCTAAACACTTTCGTGAAATAAACGTTATCCAAGAACAGTTGTATTGGTGTTTTTATTCAATAATAATTATTAATTTAAAAAAGAAACTTAAAAAAAATTCTAAAAGATAAAAACAGTACTTAAATTGGTGGTTGTAAGGAGACCACTAATTCATTCTGAAACCTAGGCCGATCTGCCCAAAATGTTTGGGACGAGACCGGAAATACTACAAAATTTTAAAACCTAAGCCACATTGTCACTGTCATTGTTTAAAATAAGGGACAGATCGTTGGCAGGGTCAACGTGTGCCCTAATATACCTGAAATCAGTTACTAATTTACTATCGTGATCCTCTCTTCTTCAACATTCTTCTTCTAAATCTTCCATCAATATTCATCCAGGTTTCATCGCCAGTAGACGCTTTGTACATGCCCATTGTTTTTCTCAAATGCCATCTATCCCGCAATGACTCCAAACCTTTTATCATTTCAGTTGCTGAGTACATTCTTTTGGCAATTTTCACAGACAGTTATCCTCCATTGCACCCCCTCCATCTCCGGTATTTGATAACCAAAATGTTGGTCCCACATAAAGTAAACAGTTCTGTTATTGGCAGGTTGATTCCGTGAAGTATTTCGGCGTAACAGTACAAAGTAACATGAAACGCAGCATGCACATAACGTCCGTTGTAGGTGGAACTAATTCTAGGCTGCGATTCATAAGTCAAATTTTGAAGAATTTTAACGCGCAAAGAAAGGAGACAGCGTACAAAATTCTCGAGCGTTCACATCGGTACTACTGCTGCACCGTTTGGTATCCGTACCGCAATGAATTGATTAACAGTTTAAAGACACTACAGAGAATAGTCGTTCAATTCGTACTTCTTGCCACAGCCCTTACGAAAGCGTCACTGAATTAATACGTAGACAGTGTCGGGATTGTTTGGCAGCCGATTCAGGTTCATTTGAATTTATCGGCAAACAGGCAAACAACTCCTTTAATTTACGAGTGCGATGAAATACTTTGTCGTCCAACCTATTTGTGCCGTAATCACAGCAGAGATGAGATTAGATAAATAAAGTGCCGTAGTGATGAACTGGGTGGTTATAATTAACACGTTATAACACGGAAACTAATTACCGTACGAGTACCAAACTTGGTAGCATTAATGTCAAGGAAATGGGGAAGAAAAATAATGCAGAATCAATTCAATTGAAACACTTTTAATATGCTGCTACGGCACATCATACCATTACATACCGGTACCATTTCTGCTACAAAAGCGGCTCAATATGGCGCCCATCAGTGTCCAGAAGAGTATGAAAACGCAGGATTGCATTGTACACAGCAGAACGAAGCATGTCCGTAGGTGTGCTGGCTACCTCTCTTGATATGCTGCGCTTCAGATCAGCACATGTGTGAATGTTCCCCTGGTAAACACTGTCCTTCAGGTAGCCCCACAACCAGAAATCACAGGGAGTGAGGTCCGGTGATCGCGCCGGCCAAATGTGTTTCGGAGAAGCAGTTGATGATCACGGCACCTGGTATATGTGAATTCTTGCTTTCCTAGTGCTATTTGGTATTGGAACGCACGAAGTTAGTTTTGGAGCAAAGCCCCCCTTGCCACCCACAATTCTGTGAATTGCATAGTATAAATGTATATTTAGAATACCTTTCTTTTCATTTTTGCATAAGTAATAAGTTGACTCTTCTTACCATTTATCTTCATTTCCGGCTTATTCATTGATATGTAGCTACACTGCATACAATGTTTTCCCTCAATCATTGTAGCAGCAACAAGTATGTCTTAGAGACTGTCCGGCTGCATGATTTCTACGTCCATCTGTTATTTGATTGAAATACAATTTTTATGTATAATTATCAGTAGCAGAATACGATTCTACATCTACATATATACTCTGCAATTCACAAAATTGTGGGTGGCAGAGGTTGCTCAGCACCAAAGCTAATCTATTTGCTGTGCATTCCAATCCCTAATGGTTCGAGGGAAAAAAGAATTCATATAAGAATCAGTCCGGCACCTTATTTCTCTAATTTTATCTTTCCTGTCCTTCCGACTCAAATAGGTTGGTGGAAGAAGTATTTCATTACACTCAAAAGTGAAAGTGGGAGTACGCATGTTTTCCAATAAGTTTAAACGAAACGTGTGTCGTCTATCTACCAGAGACTCCCAACCTAATCTACTAATCAGTTCTGTGACGCTTTCATAAGGACTGTAGCAAGCGGTCACGAATCGAGCGGCTCTTCTCTGTACTTTCTCTATACTTTCGATCAATCCCTTACGAAACGGGTCCCAAATGGCACAAAAATAATCCAAATGTGGACGCACAAGAGATTTGTACGCTATCTCCTTTGTTTGTTCATTACAATTTTTCAAGATTCGACCTATGAATCGCAGCCTAGAATTTGCTCTACCTACTAACGAATTAATGTGTATGTCCCATTTCATGTTCCTTTGTACTGTTACTCCCAAATATTTCATAGAATCGACCATATCAATAACTGAACTGTTTACCTTGTATTTCTGAACAATCGGATTCTTTTTGTTAGTTATGCTCATTGTCTTACACTTTTTACAATTTAGAGTAAGTTGCCATTCAGCGCACCAAGCCAAAATAACATCCAGATCGCGCTGAATTTCTAAGCAATCGGCCAAATTTCTTACTTCCCTATAATTCTTCGGATGCCTAACCAAATATGGCCGAAAGTATTTTTAATTAAATTTAAAAAATTATTTTCAAACAATTTCGTTGTTTTTTTTAAAAAATAAATTATAATTAATTACATAGAGAGACATGTGAGAAATATAAAAAGTTTTGGTTGCCTATGTAAAAGTGACTGCAAGTAAGGATTGACAGCTGTTAAAGTTAGTGTCTGACATACGGTGTGGTGCGATAACTCTCTCTAGCTCTTACATAACTTTAACAGCTGGCAACCCCTACATACAGCCAAAACTTTTTATATTTCTCACATGTCTCTCCTTGAAATGAATTATAATTTATCCAAAAATAAAGTGAAAGAATTTTTTTTATATTTTTTTTTTAAATTTAATTAAAAGTACTTGCGGCCATGTTTGTATAGACAAGCCGGCATAATCGTATTCCGCAACTAATAATTAAAACTAAAAATTGCATTTAACAGATGGACGTAGAAATCTTGGACTATTAATAGTCCCAGTCAAGCTGACACTACCTGCTAACAGAGGATCGAGATTCGTGTTCCCTCGCTTAACTGTAATTTTATAAATAATTCCGTCAAAAACAACTGTTTTGGTGAATTTTGTTTTTATTTGATTCCCCAGACGCGTTTCGCCCTTGTGGTGTAGTGCATCTTCAGTGGCTGTAAAGTGTTTTACATGTGTTGTTACAATAATTGTCTATAGTATATATATATATATATATGTACACACTGTACTCACAGCTATATTGGTATTCCTCACATGCCGGTCTGGAACAGCACTTCACACGCTTTCACATCACTATTCATTACAGTTTCACTTGAGTATTATGTCAACAGTTGTTTTTAAATGAATTATTCATATAATTATTGTTCAACAACTGCGGAAATATGGCCTATCACCAGATTAATACTCACTTAACTGTATTGCATTTTCTGGTTACTTCTACGCCACGTCATTTCGCTGTCTCCAGCATACCACTGGTGGAATTCCTGTTTTCGTGGCTACTTGTTTCACTGCTCCTTAGTTAGGAGCAATAGTAATTAATTGACACCCATCACTCGTGCGTTAAGAGAGCTAACCCGGTCGCGTGCCGCCAGGTAAGCAGGGTAATCAACAGGTGCCCGGGCTCCCCTGAGGGCTAAACGAGACTGGAATGTACTGCATTGTATCAGCCACCGACAAAAACAGCGGCGCGTCTCAAGAACTCGTTTAAACAGGTAATTATAAATAGCTGCGTTAAAAATGACTGCGGTTTGAGTAACTTACCCCTCTATTAGAGGCCAACCTTCTAATTGATTACCTTGTCGCAATATTATGACGTCCACTGTAACAATGTTTCGTTTCCGTCTTACGCGTCAGATTTTATTACCGAACAACGTTTATGAAAAAGGGGAGTCTCTTAGTTTAAAATATTGATCTAGGACTCACAAAGACCCTTTTAAAGCTCTATGTGCAGAGCACGGAATTTTATGGCAGCGAAAAATGGACTTTAGGAATACCAGAAGCATCTGAAATGTGGTGCTACAGAAAGATGCTGAAAATTGAGTGGTCAGATAAAGTACGAAATAAACGAGTTTTGGAAATGATGGGTGAGTAAAGAAGTTTGTGGAAGAGTGTTACAGAGAGAAGAGATAGGATGGCAGGTCATATTTTGAGAAATGCAGGTTTGGTTAACTTGTTATTGGATGGAACAGTAGAAGATAAGAACTGCAGAGAAAAACAGAGATTAGAATATATGAAGCAGATAATTGAGGACGTGGGTTGTAAGGGGTATGTAGAGATGAAGAGGTTAGCACAGAATAGGAAGGGATCGAGGATTCCTTCAAACCAGTCGAGAGACTATTAGCAGAAAAAAAGAGCGCTGACATAGCCCTACTTACAAAATAAGTACTGAAATCATCAAAATTGAATTATTAGATAGTCGTGATGTTTTAACTGTTTTTGTGGCCTCCTCTCTTGAGTGTTTGGTGTTGGCACAGCCGTTCGCCTCCCTCCCCCCCCCCTCTCCTCTCTTGCGAGTTCTGCGAACGGTGAGACAAGGCGGGTGCGTTCGCTGCCTTGATATTTAACAAAAGGACACGATCAAGCCATGCTGTTAAGAGGATGTTCAAGCAGTGGGGTGTACTGGTGAGGGACAGCAATTTCTGGAGATACGAAAGCACGCCGGCTTGACTTTAGCAGAAGTGAATGGAGCCACAGAGTTCTCAGGTTTTTTTCCAGGAAGGCGAAGAGCTTTTAAGGTGTTTTTTCTTCTGTTTCCTTTTCTGCTAACGAACTGGGAGTTGGGACGATTTCTGGATGGCAGAGGTTGCGTGTAGGACTGCCAGTTTGTTTAGTTGGATACAAAATGTGTGTAATTTCTTCTGTGTACCTGTTTGTATAGCAGATTTCCTTGCATAACTAGAGAGAGCAATAAGAATTTTAAATTAAAGTACATTCTTGCACCTTGAAAAAGTCATATGTCTCGTTAAGTTATAAAATAAGATAGAATAATATTTGTTTTGCGTGTATCGAATATGAAGTGACATTATAAGATATGAATAAAATGGTTTTGTTAAAAATCTTTATCAGCAAAGAAATAATGTGTGGACTGGTCATGGATAATAAGGAGAGTGAACACATGTGGATGGAATGGAAGTGATTGAGCATGTCTGTTGGATCTGAAATTGGAAATGGTGCCTGTAGGGAGTTGCCTAGCTATAAAAGGATAATGTGTTATGAATAATTTGTTCTATTGGCGGACAAAGAGAAAATTGAGGTTATTGAAGTTTTGAAATGTTAACTGTTCATATTGTGTAAAGTTATGTGTAGTGTGGATTAATACAGGAAGAATTCTATAAAGATATTATAGTATTATAGATTTTATTAAAAAGGAGAAATCGTAAAATAAGTCCAGGTACAGTATAAAAGTTAATTTAAAGTGATAAGCGGGATTGAAAGGAATTATAACCATAATGACGAACGTTGAAATATATCTTAGTATAAAAAGATGCTGAAAGACGTATTTTATCCATTGCGGAAGATGTTAAGGATCACTGTAAGGTAAAAGACAATGCTGTAGAGTAAATTGTAATCGTTAGTAAGTCACCAAAGAGAGAATTTGAGTATTGTTTGATTGAGATAGCAATGGAAATAAGTTATAGTTTATGCAAAAGAATTCTGAAGTCAGGGATACGCCGAAAGGTGCATGTTATAAACTTTTTAATAGGCAGTTAAAGTTATAAACTATTCAGGATAATAATGGTGACTCGTAAAGGTGTGTGATACACAGGGTGGGGCATTTAATATGTTTTCTGGAAATATTTCGGAAAGAAAGCATTTTAACAAACAATAACCTATATAAAAAATAATCGTACAGTAGGGGGCTACAATTATGTGATATTGGTTTTTTCACAGGTGGCGCTGTTGTCGTTACAACAAGGTCAACTTAATTCTTTTAAATGGGAACCCCTATTTTTTTTTTTTTTTTTTTTTTTTGAAGATTCCGATTCCTCATGAAAAAATAAAAATGCTTAACTCACTTTTCTGTTAGCCTCACAGATGGCGCTGTAATCGCGAAAAATGACAATTCGTTTGAATATTCGCGTTTTTTGTGTATAATTTTAATTATTGTTTAAATAATTACATGTAATTTTCATTCTGTAAACAGGGAAGGTAATTTTAAAGGATAATGACGAAATTGATTTTTTAAATGCTTTTTCTTACTTATTTGCAGCCATGTCTACAGCAGGTGCTCAAAAAGGTGACCATTTACTTCCAGACATTTTCTGACCCTTTGCAGAAATGATGCCTGAACAGCTCGAAGTGTGTCAGAAAATGTCTGGAAGTAAATGGTCACCTTTTTGAGCACATGCTGTAGACATGGCTGCAAATAAGTAAGAAAAAGCATTTAAAAATCAATTTCGTCATTATCCTTTAAAATTACCTTCCATGTTTACAGAATGAAAATTACATGTAATTATTTAAACAATAATTAAAATTATACACAAAAAACGCGAATATTCATTTTTCGCGATTACAGCGCCATCTGTGAGGCTAACAGAAAAGTGAGTTAAGCAAACTATTTTTATTTTTTCATGAGGAATCGAAATCTTCAAAAAAAAAAAAAAAATAGGGGTTCCCATTTAAAAGAATTAAGTTGACCTTGTTGTAACGACAACAGCGCCACCTGTGAAAAAACCAATATCACATAATTGTAGCCCCCTACTGTACGATTATTTTTTATATAGGTTATTGTTTGTTAAAATGCTTTCTTTCCGAAATATTTCCAGAAAACATATTAAATGCCCCACCCTGTATATGTATATATATTGTGTAAATGTGTATATAGGACATAACTTTTTACATATATCCTTTTTCAAATTCAATTTTTTTCGTTGCGGCTAGACTGATCTCTTGATATTTTAACAATCAATACAGAAATTTAGTTTTACTCCTATTCAAGTTCAGTAAAAAATAAACAAACTTTATTTGTTACTAACAGTATCTCAACAGTTTTATTAGTTTGAATAATAAAATATGGTTCTGTATAATTTGAAAGACCCAGCGATATTAAATAAGTTGGTTCCAGTGGAAGCACTGGTTGCGGGACATTCAAGTCGTACCTGGGACTCAGGACATTCGGGAGGAGGCGGGTTCGAATCCTCGTCCGGGCATCCAGGTTTTGGTTTTCCATGATTTCCCCAAATCATTCCGGGATGATTCCTTCAAAGGGCCATGACCGAATTCCTTCCCAGTCGATGATCCCAATCCTTTCCCGCCTCTAATGACCTCGACGTCGACGAGGCATAAAGTCATAAGCGAAAAGAAAGGCACTCAGGACTGACGAGGTGCCTGCACATTTGCGCGGTACCAGTG
Organism: Vandiemenella viatica; assembly: GCA_031002005.1. Lineage (NCBI taxonomy): Eukaryota > Metazoa > Arthropoda > Insecta > Orthoptera > Morabidae > Vandiemenella > Vandiemenella viatica. The sequence goes on from CM061919.1 coordinate 252,909,129, forward strand.
GAGTAGGCCTACCTACTTTCATGAGTGAGGACCTGCGTGGATCTGAGCTGGGGAGAGAGACTCGCCAACTACAACAGCCAGTGCGGTTATGGGAAAGTGTGCGTTCCAAAAGTGTTGGATGGAAAAGTTACCATCCCGTATAGCTGAATGGTGAACGGAGAAGCTGTGGTGCTGAGTGACAACAAAACTAGTGTAAATATCCTATAGAAATTCCTAATTGCATTGCACCTCCGTTTTTGTCAAACCTGAGACCATGGCAGGGAGACCTGCATGGTTAAAGAGTTTTATCAGTGCTCTAAGAAAACTGATATCTGAAAATGCTAGCTGAGATGGCGCCTTACCTGAGTGAAAATCATATATTTTAACTGAAAAAAATTTCCAATCGTGAAGGTAATAGTTTTAAACATATTTAAGTTGTCTTTTTTAATAAGTGATAAATTTTGTATCAGTAAACTTTGTTCATTGTCAATAAAAAAATAATCCCTTCTTGATTGTTAAATATAAGATCGTAACTAATTTGAATTCAAATATAATAATCAAGTTCTCTCAAGGTTTATGTCGTATCTTTTATATAACATTATAGTACAGTGGGAAGATGAGGGGAGTTTTACAATAACAGCTATATGTTCTTTTCATATTCTGAATCACTATTTTAATGATATCATGAATGAACGGACATAATAAATATACTAAAATGCTAAATTCATCTTCAAATAACAAGCATCGAGCGTGATGGGTGAACGGTTAAGGGAGCATCCATAAATTACGTGAGGTGTTTTTCCCAACTTTCGGCCCCCCCCTTTCTGGTGAGATCTGGTAAGTAAGACACCCCCCCCCCCTAGAAGTCGCCCTCGCAACTTTTTGAGATCTTTTTTTTTTTTTTTTGATCCCACCGCTTCCAAAACGGGTTGCTTTTCGACGAAATACCCCCCTAAAATCGACTTTCGCGTCGTTTGTAGAACTTTTTCTGAGCTCTACAGTCCAAAAAAATTTCCAAAACCTCACGTGAGATTTCCGTTGACCCCCCCCCTTTCCCCCTTGGTGAGATTTCGCCGGACCCGCCCCCGTTTTCCGCCTCTAATGACCTCGACGTTGACGTTGACGTGGCGTAAACCCACAAGCAAAAAAAAAAAAAAAAAAAAAAAAAAAAAAAAAAAAAAAAAAAAAAAAAAAAAAAAAAAAAAACTTGTTATGCTAACTGCAGACTTTTATAAATTGTTATTCTCAATAGCCTCTTACCTACGGAGTTAACCCACATTCAGTAGGAGTAGAGTTCACGGGAGAGAGAGCAAACTAAACTGGAGAGAGAGAGAGATAACAGTTTGGCTTAGTTCATCTGGAGCTGGACGTGACGTTCAGGTAAGTAGTCCATAGTTGCACTTTTTTTTTTAATTTTAAAAAGTTGATTCATTACTACTGGGTCTTTTCAAAATGCTGATTTCAAGCCGCATATTGTGCCATACAAAAGAGGATCATACACTGCGGGCATATACACTGAGCTAGCCTAAGTCGGAGAGTGTTTTCATGCCATCTTGGCTAACGGTGCACGAAGATCAGCAACCAATATTCTCTTTCTTTCCCGACCAAACTGCATACGGCGCTACCACCCTTAAATCCCAACTCTGAGGGCTCTGCTACACTATATCTGCGTTACGGACTTTCTTGTACAAAAACCAGAGACATTAACCCCTTTCTCAACGGTGAAGATTTTGTTTTCGCAAGTTGTCTCCGCCTTTCAAATACGCCCAGACTCAGTTCCCGCCTTCACACCAGTTGGATCCGCTTCAATCCGCCACGGATCACCTCGCACACGATTCTGCTGGTCGGAACCTTCCTACAAGCAGTCACGAATCACGATGGAAGAGATGGATGTGAAATTTTCGACTATAAAAGTGAAACAAAAATAGTGGGGTCAATGACGGGTGTGATAAAAATCACAGTACAGTATAAGATATTTTATTGGTTCTTTGTGGGGGAAAACTGGTAAAGATTCAAGCATTCCATGTAAGCTTATAATTTCAACATCATTTAATCCGTATTATTTAAACTACCAAAACCAAAGGACATTGTCATTCATAAACACTATTCAGCCTAAATTTGCGGTAGTCAAATTCACTTTTGCCTCTATAGAAATCCTTGAGTGGTCAAAAATAATAATTCAGGATGTCACTTGCTATAATTGCCGCCACAACATGAAAATCAATTTATTAATTTATAGTATGTATCCATATACTATTATGGCAGTGTTGATAATCGTGTTTATCAATATTACTCAAATTGAATCAATACTGTGCAGATTGGTTAGTAAATTTACTTGATATAAATTGCAAGTCTTTCTTCTGCTGTTTTCTGTTTACTTCGTTGCCTTCTACGAAACACAGTAGTATTGATTATTACTGCAGCAATGCTGGAAGATCATGATCAACTGAGGGAAGATACTATATAGGAAAAAAGAGAGGGGATTTCATTCGGATTAAGTTGGATTGTCTCTGCTGGTGTGATGGTTTGGAGACCATGAATCAGATTCATCTCGATTTGGATTGTTTCTTATTTATTCAGATTCGTTTAGTGTGAAGGGAGCCTTGGGGAATCCATATCCCTTGTGTGTGTGTAGGGTGCAACAAAATCCTCTCTGGTGTCCAGCCGGATGGTGTTGTAAAAACACGACGTTTCGACAGCTGGCTCTGCTGTCGTCATCAGGTGTCTTGTAACTGTCGCAAAATGACTGTTACTGCCTAGTCGAGGCATCGATACGCCGGGAAAGTTTCCACACACACGTGTGTGTAGGATGACACGGACGAAACCTCGAGTGTGGCCTGCACGTGTGTGCCTACCTCAAGGCTGTCGGATGCAGTGTGCATCTTAGCGGTGCTGGTAAAGCGTTAATTAATTATGAGACTTACGCGAATAACACGTAAGCACTAATTAGACTCAGGTGACGGAACGCATCCGCTGCAGCCACAGCAGGATGAAATCAGAACAACATGCCTGTAGCAGTATGTTATTCCTTTCCGAGTATACGGTTTCTCCGGTAATCCTCTTCGCGATCTGGTATGAGACAGGTGGTAAAGTGTCTTAGAGTGAATATGTTTGAAACACATTAGACGGAGGGCATGAAAAAAAGCGCTGCTAGATTCTTCTCTGGAAGTTACTATAACACACAATGAGTAACTGATATGGTAAAGGAGATGGAATGGGATTAATTGGAAGACAGGAGGTGGGTAAAGAGAATGCTGGGTGTGTACAAGGTACGTATTGGTTATATGGCGTGGATAGATATTCATGGAACAATTAATAATGGTCGAAGAGAATGAAAATATTATGACCACAAACTGGCGCGCGATTTCAGACATAAGGATGTGGGAAATTATGTTTCGTCGATAAGGCAGTCAGGGATTAGAATAAATTACCAAGGGAAGTTTAGGGTAATATAGAAAAACGCTGAAAGAATTTAAAATTAATAAAGGGCAACAGTAGGAAGATAAGGAAGTATAGGGAAATAGCCACCGGAGCGTGGGTTAGATCGCAATTAAATTAAATTAAATCGTTATTATGTGACATCACCTTGAGCGTTTTCATGCTTTCCAGTATATACACTCCTGGAAATTGAAATAAGAACACCGTGAATTCATTGTCCCAGGAATGGGAAACTTTATATACACATTCCTGGGGTCAGATACAACACATGATCACACAGACAGAACCATAGGCACATAGACACAGGCAACAGAGCATGCACAATGTCGGCACTAGTACCGTGTATATCGTCCTTTCGCAGCAATGCAGGCTGCAATTCTCCCATGGAGACGATCGTAGAGGTGCTGGATGTAGTCCTGTGGAACGGCATGCCAAGCCATTTCCACCTGGCGCCTCAGCTGGACCAGCGTTCGTGCTGGACGTGCAGACCGCGTGAGACGACGTTTCATCCAGTCCCAAACATGCTCAATGGGGGACAGATCCGGAGATCTCGCTGGCCAGGGTAGTTGACTTACACCTTCTAGAGCACGGTGGGTGGCACGGGATACATGTGGACGTGCATTGTCCTGTTGGAACAGCATGTTCCCTTGCCGGTCTAGGAATGGTAGAACGATGGGTTCGATGACGGTTTGAATGTACCGTGCACTGTTCAGTGTCCCCTCGACGATCACCAGAGGTGTACGGCCAGTGTGGGAGATCGCTCCCCACACCATGATGCCGGGTGTTGGCCCTGTGTGCCTCGGTCGTATGCAGTCCTGATTGTGGCGCTCACCTGCACGGCTCCAAACACGCATACGACCATCATTGGCACCAAGGCAGAAGCAACTCTCATCACTGAAGACGACACGTCTCCATTCGTCCCTCCATACATGCCTGTCGCGACACCACTGGAGGCGGGCTGCACGATGTTGGGGCGTGAGTGGAAGACGACCTAACGGTGCGCGGGACCGTTGCCCAGCTTCATGGAGACGGTTGCGAATGGTCCTCTCTGATACCCCAGGAGCAACAGTGTCCCTAATTTGCCGGGAAGTGGCGGTGCGGTCCCCTAAGGCACTGCGTAGGATGCGACGGTCTTGGCGTGCGTCCGTGCGTCGCTGCTGTCCGGACCCAGGTCGACGGGCATGTGCACCTTCCGCCAGCCACTGGCGACAACATCGATGTACTGTGGAGACCTCGCTCCCCACATGTTGAGCAATTCGGCGGTACGTCCACCCGGCCTCCCGCATGCCCACTATACGCCCTCGCTCAAAGTCCTTCAACTGCACATACGGTTCACGTACACGCTGTCGCGGCATGCTACCAGTGTTAAAGACTGAGATGGAGCTCCGTATGCCACGGCAAACTGGCTGACACTGACTGCGGCGGTGCCCAACCGCTGCGCAGATAGCGCCCTTCGACGGCCAACACTGCTGTTCCTGGTGTGTCCGCTGTGCCGTGCGTTTGATCATTGCTTGTACAGCCCTCTCGTAGTGTCCGGAGCAAGTATGGTGGGTCTTACACACCGGCGTCAATGTGTTCTTATTTCAATTTCCAGGAGTGTAGTTGGAAAATTAGACGATGGCACATATTGGTAGCCGGTTTTAGAACTCGCGTCTCGTAAAATTGATTAGGAACATAGTAAAAGAGAAACCCGTTCGGTAAGAGTATAAGAGAGAAAAGTAAGACGGTATGTTAAGAGAATGGAGGTGCAGAGAGTATCAAGGATAAAAGGTAAAGAGAGTACTGGACGAAGGAGGTAGCGGAGAGTTAGTGCGAAGAGAAAGAAAAATGGAAAGGCTTGCATGCATAGGAGACCCAGCCAGTAGGCAGAAACTTTACAGAAAGATGATGATCATGCGAAATAGACATCTAGGTTAAATATTTTCCAAAACAATATCCACTGTAATTTTGAACATTTATTCGACGATGGGTTACGTGGCAAAAAGAAATCTTTCCTGTGTACATGTATGGGGATACAGCATAGTTTTTGTTTGCAGATGTGTTTTTCAGTTTACTGAACATATCTTCCTACGAAATGTGATCATAATCGATGCAAAGGTATCGGAATTAGATGGCCTGATGATACGGAAGCAGTTAGGAGGAAGTTGCTGAAATTATAGAAATACAAGTAGCTGGACCTTTCTCGAAAAGGTTATTTGTACAAAAGTTAGGCGCGAACGTTAAATCAAGGCATCCCTTGTGGCATGACGTATCTGACTTCAATGTCAAGCAAAAATGGCGACAAACCTGGAACTCTGTACCTGTGAAACATCAAGATATTCAAGATCCAACAACTGGACTTCCGGGACTTCATCTGGAGAGAGACCATTGAGCTAAACTAAATCGAATGCAACGCCATTGCCTATAAGTGAAGACTTCGGGATTCTGCTGCCTGTGACTGTGTAGCTCCTACCCATATCGTGCAGCACATCGTTAAGGAATGTCCTCTATGGAAGTATGATGGACAGTGGCAAGATGTTATCAGTGTTACACCTTGCTTCTTAGACTCGCTGCTCTAACTGGACTCCCATTTGTGAATGGTCCGACTTTTTTGTTATTGTATATATTGTATGTATTATGCTAAGCGTGGTCCTCGATCTGAAGATTGGTTGTACCCTCCCGAAAGTACAATAACTGATACAAACCTGGTATCAGAGATAGGACGGCCAGTTCCACTCTTCCTTACCTAACCCAATAATCATACCCGTCAAAGGGAACGTACAGCATAGCATGGAATCTGAATTATTGAACCGTTCTTTTGGACATCGCATTGCATAGCAAGCTGTGTCAAATGCGAAGGACGAGTTAAGCGCTTTTGAAAAATCCTCGCCGTGACTGGGATTCGAACCGGGGATATTTTCGTCTCCAGTAAGACGCCTTAACCACAGAGCCACCAGACCACTCGTATAAAAGTTGAGTGTGTGTAAAAGTTGTGTCGCGTAATTTGTTGAGTATCTTAGAAGCTGCGAAATAAAAGTTTGTTAAAGTTAATTGTAACAAGGAATGGATCAAAGTAGCGTATGCATTTTACTTCAGATAGAGGAAGCAAATCGGAGGAGAAATTGACAACATTGCAATTATAACCGGAGGGACAGACTCAAAAGCGGTCTAGTATGTTTTAAAGATGAAAAGAATGTTTTTCATCTTGGGAGGAAGTTACTAAAAAATATATAAAAAAGTATAAAAGTAGGATAATTATGAAATCCACTATAGTTTTTTTTCCCTTGTTTTATTGTTTTTGTATATATATATATATATATTTGCTTATGGCTTTACGCCCTGTTGACTTCTGGGTAAACAGAGGCTGGAAAGGATTGGGGACAAGAAACGTGAAGGAATTAGACCATTTTCTTTTCAAGGAACTATCCTCGCAATCTCCTAGATCGATTGAGAGAAAACATGGAAATCCAGAATCTGGACGGAGATTCAACGCCATGTGTTCCTGAATGCGTGGCAAGAGTGTTGTCACCAGGTTTCGGATCTTTATGACCAAAAAATAGATAAAGATGCAGGCAAAAAAGACCTTAAAAGCTGGTAAATGTGACCTAAAAATTACATAATATGACCAAACATTTACTACACATCAAAACATGCACCACAATACATCACTTATTTTATCTAGTTGTGTCGCTTTCATGCAGAGAGCATAATTTGCTTCCGTCCACTCACGGCACCATTGGGAAATTCAATTTTAAATCATTTTGTTGAAATGACTTTAATTTCACATAATTTACAGAAATTAACTTTTTCATCTGTACTAAAATACTCTTCTCCAAATTCTTTTTTTTTTTTTTTTTTTTTTTTTGGTAACAGTTTAACGTCTCTTTATAACAACGTGGTCTTTAGAGACGGGAAAGGATGGGGGCAAGGAATGGGAAGGAATTCGGCCATGGCCTTTTGAAGGAAGCATCCCGGCATTCACCTGGAGTGATTTGGGGAAACCATGGAAAACCCAAATCTGGATGCCCGGACGGGGATTCGAACCGCCGTCCTCCCGAATGCGAGGCCAGAACGCTATCCGTTACACCACCACGCTCGGTCCTCCAAATTCCCTTAGGTAACTTGTAACTTCGAACTTTCAGAAAATTTTGTTTTCGGCAAATCGGTACTCACTGATCCACTGCAGATTCAACACTGACTGCGGATTACTTTCTAAAGTATTTAATTGAGACATTGATTGACGCGGATCGACACAGGCATGCTGCTGCTGCGTTGTCGAGATTAAAAGTCGGACGGAACGTTAACGTTTACAGAGTGACAATAGCAGATAACTTTAATTCTTGACTGGTGAATTCTAACCAATTCAGTGACAATTAGTTTGGTTTTTCCTCCAACGTATAATAAGAGTACAGTTCATGAATAATGATACCTTTTTTTTTTTTTTTTTTTTTTTTTTTTTTTTTTTTTTTTTTTTTTTTTTTTTTTTTTTTTTGCTATCGTCAGTCTTTTGACTGGTTTGATGCAATCTTCCATCCTTTCCTATCCTGTGCTAACTTCTTTGTTTCTACATACCCCTTACAGCCCACGTTCTCAATTATCTGCTTCATATATTCTAATCTCTGTCTTCCTCTACAGTTCTTACCTTCGACTGTTCCCTCCACTAACAAATTAACCAATCCAGCATGTCTCACAATATGACCTACTAGCCTGTCTCTTCTTTCCCTAAGCTTCTTCCACAAACTAATTTCTAATTTATATCAATGAATTCCCATTACTACTAAAAAACTGCCAGATTTTTCCTCAAAATATGTCCATATGGCCATAAATATTATCGTAATACGGACAAAAGTAGTAAAATGGCTTAAATGTGCATTTATATATTGTATAAAATAATTTAAATACCATCACAAACGTTCAATCAATGTTTAATTCAGCACTACAGCTCAAAAGGTAGGTAGGAAAAAATATGACTTGTCCTAAATATCGGAACACTAGTTATCACGTTCTTACTACAAGATTGTTATCGTTCAGCCACCACGCTCGGTTAACGGTAGAAAACGATTGGTAGCTAGATACCGTTCTGGCCTCGCATTCGGGAGGATGGCGGTTCGAATCCCCGTCCGGGCATCCAGATTTGGGTTTTCCATGGTTTCCCCAAATCACTCCAGGCAAATGCCGGGATGCTTCCTTAAAAAGGCTATGGCCGAATTCCTTCCCATTCCTTGCCCCCATCCTTTCCCGTCTCTAAGACCTCGCTGTTGAGAGACGTAAAGCAGTTAAAAAAAAAGTAGTTAGATAAAAAGTTAAATAGTATCGTAGCTTCCAAGGGGAAGGTTGTAATCGGAACAATAGAAAATGATGCTATGACACCAACGATTTTTGGAGCCTTGAATCCGGAAAAGGTCAACAGGATGGTCGTTACGGCGGGACGGTTGCATTTCGAGATCTCGTTATTCCGGAGGTCAACGAGTACAATGAGCTCGGCTGTAGTAGGTGATCATCTCGATCCGCAGCCTCTCCCGAACGGGAAGATGCGACAGTCGTATCTGGTTCCTCGAAATACTTGACAGTGCGACCGCGCCCCACCCAGTTCGACCGGTCCGTGTGTCCGCTGGGAGAAGCAGGCCGTTAGTCTGCGGGGGTCCATTTCTCACGATGCAACAACCTGCCACCATCTCCGTGTGGCATTTCAGGTCCTTCCCCTGGACCATCCGCATTATCAGAGGAAGGAAGAGCGCGTATAGAAGAGCGGATCTGGTTTCGCTGCGGACATGATACTGGTATGCGGAAGTCGTTACCCTCCGACTACACAGATCTCAACGGTTCATCTCCGTACCGGCATCAACTAACAACGTTCGGGACGCTATTAATAACTAGTTTCTAGTTTTGGTTCAAAAGGCGTTAGATTTTTAAATGCTTACTTGATATCCTAACGGGTCGGTAGTAGCCTGCAGCTATGCATATATATATATATAAAAATAATAATTATTATTATTATCGGCAATTGGACCCTGTCCGATCACGGAAAGCCTTAACGATTCAGTTTTCGATGTTTCCATACAGCTTTCATTTTTTGTTAATTTTTTCTCTGTATGTTTGTCTGTCTATGATTTCTGACATGGGCGCAGGGAAGGGGGTGCAAGGGGGTTAACTTGCACCCCCTACTATGAAAGAAAAAGATTAAGAAATAAAAATTTTATTATTAAATTCACTGTTTGAATAATAATTAAAGACATCTAGGTTGTTGTCCAAATTTGTTCAACACCTTGTAAATGAATTCAGTATCCTTATTTAATAGGTAATAACTGTTATATATAATAAAATTATAATAAAGATACAGATGCACCTCCCTCAAAGTAATCCTGCCGGCGCCCATGATTTCTGATGTGTTCATTTGAGATTTTTCCAGGTCATTTTTGATCTGCTGGACTCAGGGCATAGATTTTAGCTGTTCTATATACGTCACAATTTTATGAATGATGAGTCTTGTTATATATTTTTACTTATGACTTTACGCCCCGGCTGGATCATGAGAGGTGGGACTGGGAACAAGGAACGGGAAGGAATTCGGCCATGGCCTTTTTGAAGGAAGCATCCGAGCATTCGCCTGGAGTGATTTGGGGAAACCAAGCAAAACCCAAATCTCGATGCCGGGGCGGGGATTCGAACCGCCGTCCTCCCGAATGTGCCCCTATAAAGGAAAAGTCTCTATATTACTGAGGATTTGAAAATGGCAGAGATTTTGAGTGACTGGGTTAAGGAGACTATTACGAACTATTATTATAAGAGCGAAGTTTCTCTAGGCGTTGAGAATTTATGAAATGCTCTCGGGTAAATAGCCGAATTAAAGATGTGTAGTAACACTTCCTTAAGTCGGCCAGTCACCCGAGAACATTTCATAAACTATTATTGTTATTACTAATATAATCGCGATGGAATACGCTGGCAATTCCCTGTCAACTAATTGCCCATTTCTTATTTTATTTTTTTAATTGTCGTATATATATAATTGTAGTGTTAAATTCCTCTCCCATCAACTTTTGCGATTTGTACATTTTTATCTTAAATTCCTTCGCCGTTTTTGATAAATTTTTCGTCACTTGACTTGGTTATTTGTTCCAATTCCTGACACACTTACCCACAAAAGAAAATTTTCCCACTCCCTATGCATGAAATCGAGTGGTCATGGTCATCTTTCCCCTTCCATGCACTATTCCTAATTCTTCTACCAATTTCCCTGCAAGCACCATCACCAACACATGCCCTGTACATTCCCAGCACTCTGATCACACTCCTCCTGTCTTCCAATGACTCCCAATCCAGCTCCCTTATCATATCAGTTACTGACTTGATACAGCGATAATTTCCACAAACAAATCTAGCTGCTCTTCTTTGCACGCCCTCCAACTCCCGTATTTGAGACCCAAAATGTGTATACCAAATTACATCACCATAGTCAAGCAATGACCTGACCAAAGTTTTGTTATGCTGGGATGGGACGGAATAAAACAATCAGCAGCACCGGTCCACAAACTAGGGGCGACAAGTAGGGTTGAAAAATACCGGCCGATCCGTTTGACATCAGTGATAGGCAAAAGTATGGGGAGAGTAACAGGAAACTTCATCATCATTATCTGTGAGGAAAGAAACTGGTTTGCAAATCAACAACGTGGCTTTAGGCAAGGATATTCATGTGACTCTCAGATGGTAGGAGGTCTGGAAGATATTTCGGATGAAATGGACAATGAAAGTCTAGCTGATAGTGTAGCACTAGATCTATCTAAGGTATTTGACTGAATGAGCCATAAATTGGTTAAATAAGTTGATAACTATTGGATTGGATGAATAAAGTGACTTGCTAAGTACAGATGTTCTTAAAAGGCAAAAAGCAAAGCGTCGAGTAGGAAATGCAGTGACAAAAGAGGTGGAAGTTAATATGGGAGTGCCACGGAGTAGTGTATTGAGACCACTGCTATTCGTGATTGAATTAAAATTTAAAAAATGTTGAACCATTAAAGAAACAAAAAAGTAATCTTATTCGTAGATTGCTGTGGGGAGAAAAAAAAAATCTCTAGCCGTTATTGACCGGAAGCGTGACGTCACAGCTTTACTGATACGATGAAACAATTACCAAACACACCTTTTATTAGTGTTGATGATGTTTAACAGTGGTTACCCTTTCGTTTTACAAGGATTTTTCTTTTTGAAAGATTCGTGCTCAACCCATCGTGTTTACACTTAGATACAAGCTCGGTAACCAACGTTTCGAGTTCAACAATGTCGTTAGCCAAAAGTGCAATGTCATTGGCAAATCTCAAGTTGCAAGGTCTTCTGCCATTGATTCCGATTCCTTATTTTTACCTGTTCTAATTTTGATACAGTCATATCCAAGACAACTAAAAATAACTTGCGAGAGATTGACTCACATTACATGACTCCAATTTGCATGGGGAAATTTCTGACTGGTTCACTAGGATGAAGGATTTTTTTTTTTTTCCTTTTGATTTTACGCCTCTTCAACGTCGAGGTTATTAGAGCAGGTACCCGCAGGAATTTTGCCACGGCCTTGTTAAAGGAACCATCCTGTTATTGGAGTGATTTGGCGAAACTATGGAAACCCCAAATGTGGATTGCCGGATAAGGATTCGAACCCGCGTCCTCCCGAATGCGAGGCCAGAGCGTTACCATTCATCCACCATGCTTGGTGAGCTGTGAAGACTGAGGAGATTCCTGCAGACGTTATGAAGCAATCTGATACAGACAGTGTCAAAACTATACTCCGCTAATGGTGCAGTACTGATACCTATATCTATTCTTAGTTCCCTCGCACCGTTGCTGATTGGAATGCATACAAGAGAGATTAGTTCTAGTGCAAACACTTTCTTTCACTTTCTGTGAATTACTGAGTGGAGACGTGTCCAGAGGTGTACTGCCCTTATCCATACCGCTCTGGCTAGCTGCCTAACGCAATTTATTCACAATTAACAGTCAAATGACAAACAATTAAAATCTCTTAGGAAACTTATATTTATCTTCAGAAAGTGATGGACACCAAATTTTGGGGAAATTCCTATTATGGTTTTCTGCTGGCACTGATATCTATGGCTGAGCATAAAAATATTTTGGACCGGGATAATACGCTTTATGACGGAAATATTAAAAGTTCTTATCATCGATAATACAATATATTTAAACTAAACCACGTCCATACCGCCAGTGTAATATTCAGTGTCGTTTTATTAATCTTGAAAACAAATTTCAAGTGGAAATTGAAGTCAGATCAGTATGGGAGATACCCTGAATCACTTTTATCCTAAAAATTTCTTCGGTATAATCAAATCCTAAATAGAACGATAGTCTGCAACGTTTTTATGTTATGAATCATATCGTCTTCAATACAAACTAGCTTTTGATCTATTGATGTACAAGGCAACTGAAAATGCTTATTTAGTAATTTGCATTTTTGTACGTATGTTCGACGTGTTGTATAACAAATATTATTAAACAATAAAAAAATATTTACTACTCCCATTAGTATTGGGTAATTCGTATACGCATATAGTACTCAGCGCTGCCGATTTAGCATTTTTATGGCTAAATTTAGCATATAGCATAGTGTTTAGCATTTTTCTGATAACTCAACGATTTTTTGGAGTAATACAATTTTAGCATTGGTCATTTATTTATTAGAATAATCTGTAACAATGAATTGTTATTAATTATTGTTAGATTAAAGTTGATTATTTTGTTCATTTTTCAATTTAAAGCAAGCTGATCAATAAAGAAAAGTTTTTTCAACAAATTTAAATAATTCAGTTTGCTATAAAACGTGAAACATGTATTGTTTATGCTTATTTTTTAACTAAAATATATTTTTAAGTTTTGTTTCAGATAATTTTCAAGATAAATTTAGATATCACGATACATGTCTTACCGATGCAAGGTATGTAAGATTTTCTACTCTTCTCATACCATGATGCTTATACAAGTTTGCTTTTTCTGGTAGGGTTAGTGCTGCTAGAGTTGTATTTCGGGAGTTTTAGAAAATGGTAGTGTTCTTTTTTTACGTTTGGGGGTATAGAATTATTCTAGTAAAGTTTTATTTTGGTAGATTTACGATTCAGTTGACACGTTAATGGTAGGCTTGTGATTGGTAGGAAGTAAAAGTGGTAGACATATTTATGGTAGATATTGTGCTTGGTAGAGATTCCCGTGCTAGAGTTTTCATTGGGTAGATTTCGTAAATAGTAGAGATGATTTGGTAGAATTGTATATTGGTATAATTAATTTTTGTCAGGATTTACTCTCGATAGAAGTGTTGAGTGGTAGTAATTTTAATGGTAGACCTGTTGACAGTAGAGTTTATTTTGAATAGATTTATTCCCGGTAGGATTTTTAATGTGCACTGTAATTTTGATGACTTTTGTCAGCGTTTTCCGAAAAAAATGGCATAATTTTGGCATTTTCTAAACGTAGATTTGGCATAAAGTATTTTTTAGAGTTGGCAACAATGATTGTACTGTGCGTCGCGCATAAAAACTGCCCCACTGTTACTTGGTAGTTTTTGTTATATATTGTAAACAACTTGAGTCAACCGTATAAAAAGTTCGCGGCCCTTCCGCTCGGGGAACACGTTAAAGCTGATGCGACGTTTCGAAGTCTCTCTACGCCATCATCTTCCGGATGATAAAGCCGAAAAAAGACTTAGAAACGTAGCATCAAATTGACGCGTTTTCCCGGTGAAAGGCCCGAGAATTGTTTAAACGCACTTGATACCCCGGTAAAACTTCCGTTTTTACAACTCGATTCTACTTTGCTAAATTAAGAGAAGTATTGGGTGGATGGCGAACAAATGTCAGGGTTGGTAGAGGGAGGGGAGTGAGATAGCTTCGCTGGTCGTGTGGAAGATACCCTGTCTCTTCACCGTCACAAGTACGATGTCTCCTTCGCCGCTTCTTACAGTTGAACACTTCTATTTTTAACATCACATAATTAGTGAGTTTCCTCTGAGATGTTACTGTCAGTACTTAGAAGTAGACATTTACCTTTTTAATAATAATATTATGGATGGCTTGGAAGCTTAAATGGACTTGGAAGAAAAACAACACCTCGGGGATCGCTTACTGGAAGACATCGCAGTACAGACTATTGTTACCTCACCACCACTAAATTAAAAACTCTTTCATAAATGTTTCAACAGGTTAATTGTCTATCGCAAATACCCTCTGTGGCACGGACTAGTAAAGGAGAAACCAGCTGATTTCTCATCCCGCTCGCCACTGTTCAGTAACACTGGATGAAATATCAGCTCAAAAAACGTTCCTGTAAATACATTTCACTGAAATAATCAAGCTGGGGAGCCAGCGCATTAACAGCGAAACGGTGTCGTCAACCAAAGCCGATATTACATCAGGCAGATCTTCTTATAACACTAAAACTTCCAAGTTACTCATTACCGCATTCGTCGTTAAATATAAACTAGATGATCGAAGAAAATTTTAAAAAAATTAAAAATCCTTGCTTCGCAACCACCTTTTCCAAGTTTAGAATTATTGTTGTGTCTTCAGATTAAATTCCCGCCAGAAGTAAGGCGCCGAAATCTCAGTCATACTAATTTAACTTTTCACGGAAATAATTACCAGCAAGCGAAACTTTTGATAGAGAAGCAATAGCGCCCGTGCTCGTATAAATTAACGGAACACCCAACTCCACCTTGCGGCAACATTAAAGTCTTGTTATAATGATTCCTTTCCTGCCGCAAGGTAGGATAATATGCCGCAACCATACATACAACATATTTTCCAACAATTTAATTGTCTCCGTAATGAGCGGTCTGGTGGCTCAGTGGTTAAGGCGTCTGTCTGGAGATCGAAAGGTTCCAGATTCGAATACCCGGTCTCCGCTGGGATTTTGAAAGGACCTTAACCCGACCTCCACCTCTGGCAGAGATTGCTGTGTAAGTGAAGTACTGCTGAAGTACGGCAGAACGCTTCCGTGGTTCAGATTCTCCATTAAACTGTAGGTACTCTTGGTATGCCCGATAGTAGGCTACTACCGGCTTAGATTATGCGGATAGGGGGCATCCATAAATAACGTGAGGTGTTTTTCCGGATTACCAGACCCCCCTCCTCTCTGGTGAGACTGTGAGATCTGGTCCGACCCCCCACCCCCACTTTTCTGGTGAGATTTGGTCCGTGAGCCCCCCCCCCCCTAGAAATCGTCCTCGCAATTTTGTTGAGACACCTTTTTTTTAATGTCTCACCCTTCTAAAGACGGTTACACCACCATTTTTCGATGAAATACCTCCCTAAAATCTAAAATCGACTTTCGCGTCATTTGTAGACTTTTTTATTTTTTTTATACTCTACAGTCCAAAACAATTTCGAAAACCTATTGAGATTTCCGTTGTCCCCCCCCCCCCCCCATATTTAACCTCACGTAATTTATGGACGCCCCCATACAACAGAGGCGAACCGCGCGGCCGGTCAGAAAACTTGTCGCCAGATCATCACGACCTCGCGACATTACTATTGTCTCTATTACTGTCAAGCCTGCCTCCTTGGCTTTGGTGTTGCTGCACCGTGATGGTGTCCGGCGCTGACACGGGGTTAGCTGGTTCCAGTCCTGGTGGTGGACTTGGCCGGCAGGGTAGCAGAGGTGGTGGAGCACGATTCCTAGTCACCAGATCCTGGATTAAATTCCAAGTCTTTCCGCAGTGCATATGGAGTGAGGGCATACGTCACGTTAAGCTAGCCGCCATCTTCGCTGTCCTTCGGAAGAGTAGGCCTGAATGGTCCGGCAACGGATTTCACTCTCTTCCTTCATTGATCTCTCATCCACTAAGCTCTACACTGAACACGCAGAATCTTCCACACTTTACAACAATACTTACCAACACTGTGAGTGAGGGTGGGGAATGATCTCACAGAAGAGGGAAAGATTGGAAGAGGTGTAAGACAGCGATGTTGTTTGTCACCCATATTATTTAACATATATTTGGAAGAAATTATAAAAAGAAGTTTAAGAAGCAAAAGAGATGTATGCATGGATGGATATAGGATTAGATGCATAACGTTTGCTGATGACGTGTTTTGCTGGTGGAAAGTGTCAAAATACTCAGAAGAAGGTTAGAGGATTTAGTCAAAGGGTGTAAGGAATTCTGAATGAGAATCAATAGGAATAAAACTAAATGTTTGATTGTGGGATGGAGTTAGAAAGAAATGATAATGCTACAAGGAGAAATAATTGAGCAAGTGGAATCCTTCAAATATCTCGGAAGTATTGTGAGTCGTGGTATGAGTTGCAAGAAGGAGGTGAAAACTAGAACCGCAATGGCAAAGGAAGCTTTCAATAGAAAGAAAAATTTATTATGCGGAAGACCGGATAAAAACCTAATGAAAAAACTAGCTAAATGTTTTATATGAACTGTAGTAGTATATGGGGCAGAAACATGGACGCTACGCAAAGAAGATCTAAAGAGGTTGGAAGCTTTCGAAATGTGGATATGGAAGAGGGCAGAGAAAATAAGCTGGAAAGTCAAAATAAGAAATGATGAAGTGCTAGAACGAGTTGGAGAGGAAAGGTCTCTCATAAAAACAATAAGGAACAGAAAAGGGGACTGGATTGGCCATGTGTTGTGGAATGAGTGCCTGCTTAAAACTGCTCTGGAGGATACTGTAAACGGAGGGAAAAGAAGAGGTCGGCGAAGGAAGATAATGATTGATGACATCATGGTGAATGGGGAATATATAGACTAAGAGAATGGCGGAACAGAGGGAGGCGTGGAAGGCTGTCACTGTGCGTGGACCTGCTGTATAGCAGAAAACCGTTGATGATGACTGTCACACTCAGATAGGCGAAGAGAAAACAGTTCATCTTCCCAGACGATCCGACGGAGGGCTAAATATCCCCCATCAAAATCACTCCCTCCTTGACACGGGCAAGATATTCATAAAAGAAGAAGGAAAAGATGTTGGTTATCCTCATGTTAAGGGGTAGGAACATTCCACTCAAGAGTGCTGCAGGGTAAATGTTCGGTCAACACCCTCCGGGTGTTTATCTGGCTATCGTAGTGGTAACTGATGACGACAGCGTGAATAACGGTATACGAAGTCTCGTCCAGAGCAACCGAGGTGAAGCCACACACACACACACACATTATACAGGGTGTCCACAAAGTTCTCTTACCGTGACAATGAAATATAATCCGTAGACTACATGAAATAGAGGCTTGAGATTTTGTGCAACATGTTTCTTATGTATCAAAGTTTTCTTACACGTGTGTTTCATATAGTGATAACACCGCACGAGAAGTGCAGTATGTGCTATGGCATGCTGAGACTCATAAATCACCAATAAGTGATTAGTAACAATTCCGCCGGCGATACAAAAGACATCCTCCATCAAGCTTGCATAACTAGATGGGGCACGAAATTTCTACAGACTGGAAGTTTAATGGACTTGCCACGGTGTGGACGATCAGGTATGTCTGAAAAAAATGTGTAGGTTACATTTCAAAACAGCTCTCAGAAATCGGTGTTTAGTGCTTTATGGAAATTGGATGAACTGAAATCAATAATTCATAAGGATTTCCATAAGCAGCTACATCTTGAGAAATTTAATTTTATTTAATTTTATTTGCAATTTAGTGCCTCCACCGGTGGCAATTTCCCCACAAAGCCATTTTTCCACTTTCCTTTTCCAGTGTACTTATTATGCCCGCTATTAATTTCAATTTTAAATTTTATTAGCGTTTTTTGGTAAATTATTCATCATTTTTCTTGGTAATTTATTTCAATCCCTGACCCCCTTACCTATGAAAGAAAATCTTCCCACACCTCTATGCCTGAAATCTGGTGCCAGTTTGTTGTTATGGCCACCTTTTCCCTTCCAAGCACTACTCCTAATTATTCCACCAATATGTTTCAAAGCCTCACCAATAATATACGCCTTGTACTCTCCCATGACCCTCCTCACCCTCCTCCTGTCTTCCTATGAATTCCATTCCTGTTCCTTTATCATATCAGTTACTGATTGTGTCGATGGTATTTTGCAGAGACAAATCTAACAGCCCTTCTTTGCACCAGCTCCAGCTCCTGTATTTGACACCCAAAATGTGGGTCGCATAGTACACCAACATATTCAGGCAACAGTCTGTCCAACGTTATGTAACCCAGTTCCATAATTTCTCTGGTACAGCCCCTCATCACTGTCTTCAACAAGTGTAGGATTTTGAAATCTTTTCTTACTATCTGACCAATGTATCCTGACGTAGATCGTTCTTTGTGACTGTATTAATTTTGTAAAATAAAAATCCTTATTTTTAAAAAAAAAAATAAAGTAAAAACTCGGCGTTTTTTAAAGGGGTTCATTATTGCCTGGGAAATTTTACAGGGTTACGTGGACCTATAACTTTAAGAAACCTTGCTGTAGGAATACCTCTTTTACCGTGTGTCTTATCATTTCATTCCTTATTCTGTCCAGTCTATTAACACTCATTTTACTTCTTCGAAATTTCATGTCTCTTGCTTGTATCCCGCTGATGTCACACTTCTTCATTGGGATGGTTTCATGCACCGTATGTCAGGACAGGCATATAGTATGTGCGATAAATTACTACCTTGCTGCTTTGTGGCATTTATTACCCGTTTTAATTTAGCTGTATTGCGGTGGTTGTTTTCTAACACACCTACTTTCGCATTTCACGAATATTTCACTGTTTCCGGTAATCTGCTCAGGATTTCGCTCGTTATATTATTCCAGCCCATTACAATTTTCCCCCTTTCCCTTAGGGAGCGTCCATTAAATACGTGAGGTGTTTTTTCTTAAATTTGGAAACCCCCTCCCCCTTGGCGAGATTAGGTGAGATTTTTTGCTCTACTGTACTTTGAAGGGAGACAATCTGAAATAAAAAATTTACGTGAGATGTTTTTCGATCCTCCCTTCCCCATAATGAGATTTGGTGAGATTTTGCCCGATCCCCCTCCCCTAATTAGAGCACACGTAATTAATGAACGCTCCCTTACTTCTGAAATCAAGTGCTAGTTTATGGCCATAGTCATCTTTTCCCTCCCATGCACTTCTCCTTGCGTACATCTAGTTCTCATCGCCAATACGTCTTCTACATTACCAGCATTCTCTTCCCCATCTGATGTCTTTGGAGGCATCCATTAATTACTTGAGGTGAAATAGGGAGAGGGGGGGGGTCAATGGAATTCTCACGTATGAGGTTTTGAAAATCTTAAAGAATAGTAGAGCTAAAAAAAAAAAAAAAGATCTAAAAAAGTTACTAGTTCGATTAACTAGGGGGTGTTTCCGTCAAAATCTCACGTCATTTTAGAGGGGTGGCTCAGACCAGATCTCACGAAGTCTCACTACAGGGGGGGGGGGGGGTCACCCGCTTTCAACACAGCTCCTTCGTGTTATCAGTTTGAGTTCCGCCGTAATTTGTGCGAGGAAATTCAGCTGTCCTTCACACCCCATCCATCTCGTGTATTAGATACTCGTAATGTGTGGCCGATACTGCCCCAACATACCGCAGTAACGGTCTGTTTTGAATCACATTACTGTCAGATCTGCCCTATTTTTCTCGACAATGTGGAATTCACAACTTGTCCACAGCGGCGTCATTACGGCTAAGATAGAATTTTTTAGGAGGGTCGGAAAATGACTCGGACAATTTTTTCATGAGGGAACAATTCTGGTATTAGTCAAAAGAAATTTGTGGAATGTCTGTAAAGGGAAAATATGTGTGTCCAGACCGGCAATCGAACCTACGTCTGTGTTAACTATTGGTGCGAACTTCACGACTCACGCAACAGCCTGATTAACTTCATTCAGTCCAAAATCCAATGATTGGTTGGATTCTCAGGGAGGAGACTTATTAAGCCAATGTGTCAGAGGAGGACGAACAATTTCGTTCATTCAAGACGTACAGCTCAATGTGGAAACCGCGCTTCTTTAGAGCAAGGGTAGGATTTTTGTAGTGAAAATTGATAGAGTGTTGATAGGAAGTTGTGGAAGTTCCGTCAAGTTGATAGTGCGAGTTTTTTTATCAGTTTTACTTATTTATTAACTTGGAGGCCTCGTCGTCTGAGGTCGTAAGGTGGAATGTGGTTCAGGATATGTAGCCAGTATGTTTGTGACGATCTCAGCGCGTCAGAGACAGGGTGCTGTTTAGCTTTGTTTCCACCAGTCCACGTGCGCGCAGTTAAAGAAGGAGAGAGCAGCGCCCGTGGGTGATGTCTGGCGCCAGGCGAGCGGCGCGGCGCGGCGGAAATTGTAGCCCGGGTCCCGCCGCGGTCGACCGCAATCCCGCCACGGGCCAGCCGGGCAGCCGAGGGCCCTGTTCCCGGAACGGGCCGCGGCTGTGCGCCGGCGCGGGGAGTGGGGGGCGCGGGGGGCGGGGCCGGGCGGTGGAGGGGGGGCGGCGTGTCCCGCACAGCACGGCCCGGCCCGACCGCGCGTAATAGGCTGCCGGGCGCCGCGCCAGCGAGCACTGCCATTGTTGCCGGCGCGAGTGACGTCACCCGAGCGCACAGTGTCTCAGCGCCCAGTGTCGTGTCGAGTCCTCGACCTCAACACGAGGATTCTGCGGCGTGGTTGGATATACTGTGAGCAGTGCTTCACCTCTCGTCGCCATCTGAGTGTTGTGCCACCGGATCTCGACCACAAGTGTTACTCTTACTGTGTTTCCAAGTCATTTCGTCACCAGCTTGAAAACCTTGCTACGTTAGACGTGTAGTGATAATTTGCGAAGTTCGTCAGTTAATAATTTCTCGTCATATATCACTCTGCGGAGAGTGATTCATACTTTATTCCTTAATAACAGCTTTTTCAAGACAATATTTAGTGTTTACAGCCGAGGAAATAGGTGTTTAACACTCGATAAAGCAACAAAAGTGTTTGAACTAGTTTCACACGTGTGGATATGTTAAACGAAATTGTTACAACTTTATAGATTGTACTGTTGGAAGAACTTAGTTTGGTAGTGAGTTGAATTAGGGAGCGACTAACATTTCTGCACCACGTATTGTTTCAGAATATCCTCCTACTGAGGCGAATGTTTTGAGGCTCTCGTTAACTCGGTGGCTCGGATCAAGGATGTCTTCTGGAGCTGTCGAAAGAGAACTTCGATCCAGTACGATGATGGCCACCGCCACCTCTCTGCCCAACAACAAGTTGCTCATCACATCGTCACCCGGCAAAGGGCAGGAGCAGGTACAGCAAGAGCCGGCGAGCCCGCGCGTCGCTCAGAAGAGGTCCCGCAAAGCAGCCGCGGCGACGCCTCCCGACGCCACTCCTCAGGCGTCGCCCACCCCCACGCCGCCACCGACGCCGCCACCACCGCCGCCACCACCGCCTCCACCGCCCCCGGCCAAACGCCGACGTCACACTGCCGCCCCCCAGCACCAGCCAAACCCCAACATCCGCGAAGACATGTTCCGCACGTACCAGCCGTGGGTGATCGCCACGTACGGCGACTCGGCCAAGACCAAGACCATCACGCTGCGGAAGCACGCGCGCATCCTGCGCACGCTAAGAGGCGAGGAGACCAACTCGGTGGAGAACTCCAAGTTCCGCTTCTGGGTGAAGGCCAAGGGCTTCCGCATGGGCAGGCCCGCGGGCTACGTGCCCAAGCCCGCAGACTCCATCGTGGGCACGCAGGCACTGCCGGGGCAATCTCCACAGGACGACCCGCCACTGTACGTGCCCACATCCACCACCAAGGTAAGTACTCCGCGCGCTGCCACAGTGGCACCATCAATCAGGTGCTCCAAGTCTTTCACCGCGTCAGTACACCTGATTCCTGAGACAATTATTCTGAAAAACATGCAAGGTGTGATGGAAACGTAACGAGAATTTTGAAATTGTGCAAGCTACGTCTTGTTTATCGACTTGATCCTTTTTTGTGTTTATAGCGATAGCAATAACATGCGTGTTAATTTTTGGGTAGCTGGAATGTTTAGTTTGCGTTTGGCGCACGAATAAGAAAGACGTACGTTAGTGTGTTCGGCGATTTTTTTGCGCGCGAAAATTCGTCAGAGAGTTTGTGTGAAATTTTGTGTTAAAAAAAAGATGCACTGACATAAGTGCCGCGAAGCATTTCTGAGGACTTACGTTTTGTACACAACGCTTTTCTTTTTCTTTTTTTGGTTAAGTTATATAACCTCCGACCGTAGGAAACTGGTGAAATAGCTACATATAAACACAAAATAATAATCTGGTGGAGCTCAAATTTACATATATACTATATAATAATTTGGGTCCCAATATGATCAGATCATTCAAAAACTGAGAGAAAGAAAGCCTGAGTAACCGATGTAACATTACAAAGACTTACACACGCTATCCATCTCTTGTTATCGTTTGGTTGGTATCCAAAATTTTGTGACTTATCTCGAAAAAATATCCTTTTTCCTTCCTAGCGAAACATAGTATTTGATTGTCAAATTTCAAAAAGGTTGGTTTAGCCGTTCCGTTGTCAAATCCTAATAAACAGAGTTACTTTCGCGTTTATTATAGGCCTACTGATGTAGATTGAAGGTAATTTCTTCTGCAGTTGCTTATTGAAACAATGATTTTTATTTAATAAGTATGTCAATGTAACTGATTAAAGTTATTTTTTATTATTATTATTATTTACCGACGAGTTTCGCCTCTAATCGGGGTACTTTCAGCGAACCATTTTTCTGTAATGTATAGGACATGCAGTTTACGTTTTTACACAGGTTTTTCTAACTATTGTTACACTTGCATTTGTATCTGGTATTATAGATTACTTACAGCTACATGTCTGTTGTCAGTAATGTAATCTTCACGGGTATGCAGGCGGATGGAGTAGTGAAAACGTTTCGACGTCTGGATCTGCCGTCTTCATCTGGTGTCGCATGACTTCCGATGGTTGTAAGACTGCAGCTACTGCCTTGGCTGCTTCCGTTCTTCAATAGACATACAAATTAAAATCCAGCTATGACATGACAAGAAAATATGGTCAAATAACAGAATTGCTAGTATTTTCCTGAACGGAAACTTTGATGTAAAACAAAAGTACTTGGGAGTTCCTATGATCATATGATTTTTAATGTCACTATGCTTACTGAATTTATGCCATAAAGCGCAAACTGCAGAGAGTAGATAGCAACCAGGCAATGGACGTAAAGCTTTCAGTCATACATTGCAGCTGTAGACTGACAGATTTAAATAGCGATGGGTTGCTTATATTAATTGTAAAGTTGTTTCGGCAAATAATTGTTCGGCAGCTAGCATCGAAATTGGTTATAATAAATACCTCCACTAAAATCTAAAAATCTTACAAGACAATTGCATACAAGACTGGGATCCACAAAGCAACAGGACATTTTTCCGTAGTTGCTGAGCGATAGATTTCATAAATAAAATGCCGTCTACAAACAGCTGTTGTGACTAATCTTTTTTACTGTATTCTCTAAAGGCGTTTCGGCCATATAGTGTAGGTCATCATCAGGGTCTGTAAATGTATATCTTTACATGTTTATCATTACAATTATTAAATGCATTACAAATCATTCTCTCTCTTTCTCACTATCTCTCTCTCTCTCTTTATATATATATAGGTTCCCAATTCCAACCTCTTCTCTCTATGTCCTCCTTCAGTTCTTCTTCTTGCTCTTCCCACTGGTATTTAGTCTGTTATCCTTTTCTTTCCAAATAAGCTTATGGCAATCTTGTATTCTTCATTCTTTAAACATGCTTAACAGCCAAAATGCATCGCGCGTTATTACAGAATACCTCTTCATTCCTGGACTCTCCCGCTTATTGTTAATATAAAAGAAAGGCAGATTGTTCTAATCAGAGACATCCTAAAAAAACGACGCTACAGACAAATTTAATAACAACAGATTACGTTTGATGTTGAGCAGAAGAAAGTCTCGTGGTTTCCGAAAACCAAGACTAAGACCGATGACGGTGATGTGTCGTGGGAGAAGTAACTTCGACCAACATTTCGCCTGATGAAGACAGCGGAGATGGCTGCCGAAACGTCGTGGCAAAACGTATCCAGCAGAATACTTGTGTAGAATTTTTAAAAGCTGTACACCGGGAAAATTTCAGTGCCTATACCTTTAGTATCATCTGTTATGGAACAGATTTTTCTATGGTGCCCTTTCTGAGGTGGGTAGCAGACTTCTTGAATGGTTGCTCAGTTCGCCTTACATTATCTACGAAAACTATAGACAGTTCTGCAGTATCCAGGACGAACTTCAGTCAGTTTATAATCAGTAGTAGATAGTTTAAATCATACCAGCAGGATTGTTACTAACCATTATATACAACAATGTAACCTTTCTGCGCCATCATTATATATTCATCTGAGTTTGTCCCAACATGTAGGGGATCACATTTTTGTCAAGATGCATCAAATATAATTGAGACTTTTAACTGAGAGCGCAATAATTGTCCGAATGGTCATGCGCTTCTCCAAGTGTTTATTGGGGATATATATATATATAAGCGTGTGTATATGATATAAATTTTTACATATCTACATATTTCCTTTTTCAAATTAAAATTTTACAACCACATTACTAATTTTTTCTTTGCGGTGAGACTGATCTATTAACATTTTAACAATTAACACAATTAATTTACTTTTATTCCTATTCAAGTTAAGTGTTCAAAGTGTAATTATTAAATATCTTACTTGTGAAGTGGAGAAACAGACCGAAATACTGCGGAGATCAAAGGCGCAGTTCAGGGATCGTACACTGTCATGGATTCGTGTTTTTGACTGGCATAAGAAATTCCTGAAAAGGCGTGAAGAGTTCAAAAATGAGAGCCACGATCATCGTTCAAGGTTAGCATTACAGAGCAGAACATTCGCACAATAGGCGACCCTATTGAGGGTTTCCGAAACACTTGTGAGGCCAGAATCAGTTAAAACAGCACTCAAGCAATCATAACAACGGACCCCGAGTGCCGTGAAGTGTGTGCCCTATAGGTGCCTCGACCGAGCGTGGTGGTGTAACGGTTAGCGTTCTCGCCTCGCATTCGGGAGGACGGCGATTCGAATCCCCGTCCGGGCATCCAGATTTGGGTTTTCCATGGTTTCCCCAAATCACTCCAGGCAAATGCCGGGATGCTTCCTTCAAAAGGCCATGGCCGAATTCCGTCCCATTCCTTGCCCCCCCCCCCCCAATCCTTTCCCGTCTCTAAAGACCTCGCTGTTAAGAGACGTTAAGCAGTAAACAAACAAAAAAAAAAAAAAAAAAAAAAAAAAAAATGGTGCCTTGTCTTTTGACTGTGGAACAAAAGTTGGCAGTTTGTAGGTCTGTGAATACTCTCGGCACGGTTTCCGGAAGAAGGAACTCATTTTAAAATTTCGTCATAACCTGTGTTGAAACTTTGATCCACCACTATACACCCGAGTCGGTATAAGCGAGTACTGAGTGGCCAAATAAGAATCAGGCAGCCCCGGCCAAGAGTCAGCGGTCAGCTAGCAAAGTGATTACAAATGCTTTCCCCCCCCCCCCCCCTTCGTGGCATTTTGCACATTTATGTTATACGTTAGCGTCGTAACACCAATGCAGCATACTACTGCAACCATTTGGATCCTGTGACTTTCATCCCTCTGGATCACTGAAAGAAGCCGACGATTTGAAGAGGACAACGCGATGATGGGCTTCCTGCTCAGTTCGTTACTGCACCTTCCTTTTATAATGATGGCAATCAACAGCCTTCGATAGGCTGGGAAAAGTGTATTTCTAAGGCAGGAGATTATGTACTTGGTTCATTTGCTATGGTTAATTTTTTTTTAAATTTTATATTTGATCCTGCCTCGTACTGATAGTGCGAAGGCAGTACACGTTTAACAGTATATTGTTCATGCTGTTGACTCCGGTGTGTAGATCGACAGCTGTTACTGTCGGATTATGAAAAGTAGTGCATTTTTTTCGTAAAACATGAGAAAACTTAGTTCAATTTATCATATTTTCCTAATTTACAGCGACGTAGGAATATTAAAAAACAAGTAAAACAGAAACATAAAAAGTGACACAAAAACCTTCTTGAACTTGGTTTCCCTTTCAAATGGGGATACGTTGTCTTTTTGTAATCATCCAGATTATTCACTTTTACTTCCTCAATCACTGTTTTAATGGAACAGTCTGTCAAGTATTTCCCTACGACTAACTGTTTTGTTGAAACACCCTTATATTATCTCCCAGAACAATACAACGATAGAAACTCTGCTTGTTAACGTCTGATTCCTCTCAATAGCAGCGCTAAGTGGAAGGAAGCACAGAGATTGTGTGATCTCTGTAAGAGAAAACACTGACGACAGTTCTTGAGTGATTCAACTAGATGTGATCGAGTGATTAGAGAATTTTGAACAACTGCACGAATTACTTCAGAGATCGTAGGATAAAAGTAAAATAATGTAACTGATATCTAAAGCAGGGTAGCTATATTTGTTGCAGAAATTACTACCGTTAACAATCAGTAACTGATATGATAAAGAATCTGGGATGGGATTCATTGGAAGACAGGTGGGGCAGTGAAGAGAGTGATGGGAGTGTACAAGGCGTATAATGGTGATGAGGCGTGGAAAGATACGGGGGAAAATAATGATAGGTGCTTGGAATGGAAAAGAAGACAATGAGTATAAGCTGGCACTAGATTCCAGGCACAAGTTTGTAAGACGATTTTCTTTTGTAGGTAAGAGGGTCAGGAATGGGAGTAAGATTCCAAGAGAATTGACGAATAACACTACATAACAATAAAATTGTTTATGGTTATTTTTTGTATTTATTGTATGAACGTTAGGTGCTGAGCGCGCATGTCATTAATTTATTTCAGATATCGATTGTTCTTGAAATTTTATAGGTTTTCGATAATTTTATGTTTAATTTGCCGCTTTTTTTTTGGCAATCGTAGTTATTTAAAATGGTGCCGGTAAATGGCTGTAATGTGATATTTCGAAAGTCGAAGTATTAAAATAAAGCTAGAAAGTAAAAATATCGAATTCTACCAAGTACATAAACCGGTATAATATCGATGTTTGTCACCAAATGTCTTCCTGTTATTTATGGGCGTAGGTGTAGTTCTGAAGTTATAAGTAAAGTTGATTGTTGTCTTTCAAAGTAAAATGTGATAATTAGGTTTTTTTTTTTTTTTTTTTTTTTTTTTTTTTTTTTTTTTTGTAACAGTTTAACGTCCCTTTTTAACAACGTGGTCTTTAGAGACGGGAAAGGATGGGGGCAAGGAATGGGAAGGAATTCGGCCATGGCCTTTTTGAAGGAAGCATCCCGGCATTCACCTGGAGTGATTTGGGGAAACCATGGAAAACCCAAATCTGGATGCCCGGACGGGGATTCGAACCGCCGTCCTCCCGAATGCGAGGCCAGAACGCTATCCGTTACACCACCACGCTCGGTGGATAATTAGGGTTCGGATCTTAAGGACAAGTCATATTTTCTTCTTGCCTTCATTTTGAGCTGTAATGCTGAACTAAACATTAATCAAACGTTTCTGATTGTATTTAAATGTATTTTATGTAGCACATAAATGCATATTCAGACCATTATCATAGTTTTGGTCATATTTCGACAGTATTAATGGTCATATTTAAAGGAAAAATCTGGTACTTTTTAATAGTTCCGGGAATTCACTAGATATAGATGAGAAGAAATTAAGATATTTATTCACAAAACTATAGGCCCTACCTCTGCTACACAAGTGAGGGGGGGGGGGGACTAATTTTCACTGTGTTCAGAATTCATCAGTCAACAATTAAAGTTGTACATTAGTGTCACTCTCTAAACGTAATGTTCCGCCCGCCTTTTAATCTCGACATTGCACCAGAAGCATGCCTGTGTCGATCCGCGTCAATCAATATGTCAAAAAAATATCCCCAGTCATCATTAAATCTGCAGTGGATCAGTGAGTAGACCTACCCCTCATGCAAAAAGTAACATTTTCTGAAATTACAAAGTTACGTAAGGGAATTTTAGACAAGTACTTTAGTACAGATGAAAGAGTTCTAATCTGTAAATTATCTTAAATTAAAGTGACTTCAACAAACAGATTTAAAATTTAATTTCCCAATGGTGCAGCGAGTGGACGAAAGCAAATTATGCCCTCTACATGAAAGAGACACTACTAGATAAAATAAATGATGTATAATTGAGCATGTTTTGATGTGTAGTAAATTTAATTGTTTGGTCATATTTTGTAATTTTTAGGTCATATTTACCCATTTTTAAGGTCATATTTGCTTGCAGATTTCTCTGGTTTCTTTTTTTTTTTTTTTTTTTTTTTTTTGTCACAAAGATTCGAACCCTAGTCATCATTCAGAAATTGTAAATATGTTTGCTGACATTAAATTATAAAACTATGTTTTGCACAAAATTCAGTGAGACGTACCATGCTTATTTTGGTGTGCATGCACAAGACCAACATGTTACATGGGCTCTGCATGTGACTTGTGGCAGCTGCCGCTCTACTTTTGAGTGTTGGCTACCTGGAACAAGAAAATGTTCGCCATTTGAAATTCCTAGAATACGAAGGAAGATTACAGATCATCACAACAACTATTACTTTTGTATGTTGGATATTATACATTACAAAAGTACCAGGAGCAAACTCTTACATATTCTGCTTCAGTAGCACATAGTGATGTGCTGCCAATTCCAGAGTAGTGAAGAGGGGTCAGAAAAAACAATAGAGGAAAAATTATGATGTACGTTTTTAAAAGACAATATTGTTGTATGAATATTCGATGTTATTCAATGTTTTTGCACTTATTGCTACCAACTCCTG
Source organism: Vandiemenella viatica (assembly GCA_031002005.1). Taxonomy (NCBI): domain Eukaryota; kingdom Metazoa; phylum Arthropoda; class Insecta; order Orthoptera; family Morabidae; genus Vandiemenella; species Vandiemenella viatica. Next base: position 252,938,319 of record CM061919.1, read on the forward strand.
AGGTAGTGTACGTTAAATTTTTGTTATTGGACTGTAATAAACATGTAAAATTAGTAGTTTTTAAGAATACCGAAAAATTTATTACTACAACCAAAATATTGTCATTTAAGAAAAACTACTTATATATTCATAATCAGCATCATCAAATCAAGTAATAAACACTAAAAAACTAACTTGATCAAATTTTGCTATTAGTGTAATTTACAAAAAGCACTGAAAGAATTTAACATTAAAATTCGTAAAGGACAAAAGTAGCTGTTTGGGGAAATTATATTCAAGAAGATAAAAATTAATATGAAAAGGGAAAATAGGTGAGTGGGGAAATTGCCACCGGAACATGGCTCCATCATAATTAAATTAAATAAATATTTTCCATGCATTTTCTCGACTAAATTCACACAAATTTAAGCTAGTAAATAAAACTAACCAGTGTCATACATTAAGTCAGCGCTCTATGATCAAGGATCTGTATGTTCTTCTTCCTTTCCCACTTACAAGAATCACTGCATATAAAAAGATGTGACAACAATAAGTGTTATTATTTTAACGTCTCACATAACAGAGTGGAGCAAAAAGTAACGGAAAAAAATTTATGTCCTGTCTTTGCAATCACTTAATTGTGGCTCCGTAGCACACTTACAAATTACAGCCAGCTACACTTCATTTTCCCCTTTTTCCCATAAATTTGCACTTGTTAGAGCATTAAGTTCGTAGGCGAGCGATTAATCGAAAACAAATGTTCTGGTCACCTTTTTCCATAACCTGCGGTCATAAATACGAGATTATCAAGACTATGAGGCGAGGCTCTGTCCAACGCGTTAGAAACCAGTTTTATAGCGCACATCTCTTGTTTACTTTTTTTTTTAAATCTGGAATTAAACTATAAATTATTGTTACTGTTGTTATAAAAAGATGGGCCATTCAGCTCTCTAAGACGTCTGTTACCTGCTAGATAAACTTGAGTCAATCCAATCCACATAATCTTTGTCAGGTAGAGCTTCTTGCACTCATTTCAAACAACCTGTTCCATTGGTAATATTTTCCACTATACTGAAATACTACCATGAGTTGTTACGGCACTTCTGCCCGATAAGCAGTTTCACTTACGATCTAGCCACCGTGGTATGGAGGAGAGCTAACACTCGGATCTCATATTCCAGGTGACGCGGGTTCGAATTCCCGTGGGGTCATAAAGATTTACGTTTTCTATGGTTACCCGAAATCACTCCAAGCAAATGCCGGGATGTTTCCTAAAAAAAACTCCATGTCCGAATTTCTTTCAGTTCCTTGTCCCCTCCCTCTTCTCCCAGTTCTCACGAGCCTCTAATGACCACGACGTAGAGCAGGATGAAAAATAAATAAATAGAAAAAAACCTTGCAAGCCCTATGCTCATTTGTACTTGCTCTTCAGCTACAACAAAAAAATTTCTGAAAATGTTTGTATGTGCACCGTTCATTGAAATAGATGCATGAAGCAACAATAAATAAATTTATAGAATTACTTGAATTTGTTCCCACAGAATTTTCTCGGCAACTTCTTTTTTATATATATATTTTGTAACCCCTCGTCAACGTAGAAGCCTTTAGAGTCTGGAAAGGACTGGGAGCAAGGAATTCAGCCATAACCTTTTAAAGGAACCATCCCAGCATCCACCTGGAGTGATTTGGAGAATCCATGGAAAACCCAAATCAGGATGGGTGGACGGTATTCGAACCCACGTCCTCCCGAATACGAGGCCAGAGCGTTATCGCCCACTCACCACATTCTGTGCCAATTTCTTCGTGAAATTACGTATTCTGCATCATACAAGTTTTTTAATTAAAGATTTGCAAATCATCGACATTAAGGTCGTCAGAGACCGGAAAGAATTGGGGAAAAGAACAGGAAGGAATTCGGCTATCTATTAACTTAAGAAAAAGGTGGAAAACCTTATTCTGTACCGGGAATCGAACCACGTCACACTGAATGCGAGGCCCGAGTGTTAAACGCTCACCCGTTTCAGTGTAACTGCCCGACTGTTGCTTGCTTACGAAATATACCAATTACAAAGTATAAAAAAATGACTGATGCCTCGCGCCTCAGAAATATATCAAAGAATATTTGCTAGGCATGTCGACTAATTTGGAAGATTATTTTACCCCAGTCATTATTGACAAAGAATAGATAAGGAATCCACTTGCATTTAACGTAGAATTAGACAGATTCAAATGTTTAGAGTATGAATAAACCGTCGTGCGACACATCACTAAAACACATAATTACACCAGAGAATTCCACTGATGCATTTTTAGCTGTCTGATTTGTCAGGAGGGGTAAATAAGGATTTACCGGGCGAGTAATCTTAAAATCCGACAGGAGTAGCTTTCGATAAAGCTCTCCGGCCATCCTGATCTGGGTTTTCCATGGTTTTCCCAGATCACTCCACGCGAATGCTGGGATGGTTCCTCACAATAGCCCATGGGCACCTCCTGCCATATCCCGTATATCCCTTCCAAACTATTACCCTTTCGGATAGGTGCAATGCACCCTCTACCACACACTTTTAGTGAATCGCAGAGTAATAGTAATAGTAAGTAAGACTATACAATATCTGATGGCTTTTGTCGAGACTCCATGTTTTCAACAATGGTTTTCCAAAAAATTAAATGTAGAAACAAACTGGAACAGATAACTATGCTATCATATTTTCCCTAAATGTAATTTTTTTTAGCTACCCAGAAACATTCTCGTTAATAATTTGATGTTATTTTAATTTAATTTAAATATTTTTCCTATAAGATTTATATACACTTATATACACTTACTTATATATCCTTCATTTATTGGAGAGGGAGACGAGGGTATGTAGCTGGGAAGTGAGGAAACTTGGTTACGAAACCTTGTTAAGACCGCTGCTTGAATATGGTGGAGTGGTGTGCGCCCACATTATTGGTATCAAATTCAGGGATTGGAGGAGGTACAAAGGGGAGCTCTTAGATTTATTTGCGGAAATTACCGCAGAATGCAATCAGCAACTGATATGATGAAGGAGACGGGTTGGGGACTCAATGGAAGACGGAAGGAGGATGAAGAGAAGGTTAGGTTTATCCAAGGTTAATAAGGGAGCGTCCTTAAAGTACCTGCTTCGGGTTAGGAAGGGAGGAAAAGGGGACTGGAGCATCATCAGTGACTGAAAATGAATATACATCGTGTTGGTCAAAAATTTGCGTTATTTGCATACATGAATAAATATTAACAAGTACGCTCTACTTACGATTTTTGATACAAACAATCACATGGTCAGGAAAATAGTTCTAGTACACTGAAAATTAACAATCACAAAAAATACATTAAGTTGGCACTACTGTATATTTAAAAGTAAAATAAAAATAATAAAACCTGGCCCCTAGCTGTGTATAAACAAAACGTGATCAAGAAGTGTGACCATTTAAAAACAGTGAAATAGTGATGCCGTCAAAAAGGGAAAAATGCAAAACGGCAACAAGATGTGTTATACGAAAATGTGCAGCTAGAACTATTTCCTGGGCGACATGTGATTGCTTGTATCAAAATCGTAAGAAGAGTGTACTTTGTTAATATTTATTTACATATACAATTGATGCAAGTTTCGTAACAACACAATGTATGTACATTTACAGTCACTGATGATGCGTCTCAGCCTACAGGAATAAAATAACACTTGTTAAGAGACGATATTTTTATTTACAAATCTTTAACAAACAACGGCGGAAGAATGGGCACTAACCAATTGATCGCACCAATTTACTTTATTGTACGTTGGCAGTACGGTAGAGACGTTTGAATTAGCGATGTAACGGAGCTCCGCTTCCGCAAGTGCGGAACTTTCGCGTTTTGTTTACATTGTAATAGATATTATTATTTTCTCACTATACGAGATTAGGCCCATCGTCGCTTAGCTAGCAACAACGTGTTTATGAGAGAGGAGATTTTCCCGGCGTATTGATGAAATGAAATCTTCACAAGAGTTCGGCCTGATGTCATCGTAAAAAGACAACGTTTCGACAGCTGTCTTCATCAGGTCTACTGCTTCAGATATTGCTACCTGAATATCACAAACTAGACTGGCTTAGCAGTCGTCGAAAAACTGATTCCATCTACTGAGGCTTGTTTTTTGTCTTACAATCTTGCAATAAGAATAACAGTGAACTGAATGATGTTATTACCTAAGCGACGAGATTACAAGTTTGAACTTGCATGTTAAATAAAGCGGCCTATTGACGGTCCAACTTATAGGAAATCCGTGTAGAACTATCGTAGGATGCGATCACCCATTCACACTACTAGAAGGGGTCCAACAAAATATTACAAGCAAATCCTTTCCACTCGCACTTTTTCACAGCACACCATGTGTCCATATCACACATTTAGTTGGATGTTTTCTCCAATCATAATCGAACACCATAGCTTATTGGACGGCAGCGACTGGTGATTGTCTGGGGGTCTAATAACATCCAACACTTCCTGCAACCCCATCCAAAACCCAGCAAGTGTCCTTTATCGGAAAATCGGATCATCATAGGTCCTACAAACTGTACTGTGAATGGGCTGCTTGAATGGTGGAATAAGGCGGGTTGCGGGCACGGAGATGTGCGTTGGCGTGGCCTTGTACTTGACGCTTGAATTAGTCAGGCCGCAAATTCTGCAAATTTCATATAACAAAGTTTTTTTTTTTTTTTTTTTTTTTTTTTTTTTTTTTTTTTTTTTTACGCTTGCATAGTTAGGCCTAATGTAAATACTTTAATTCACTTGTGAAATCATCTCACTTTTTCGTTATTGAAAGAAGAGGCAAAAAATAATTTAATATGGCAGTATTATATACAAATATATTTTGCTTATGAAAAACTGTTGATTTTGGGAGAATATACTTATGTTTAACAAAATAATAAAATCTAAGTAATTATAAATTTATTAATTATTTTGAACATCAGCGTCTTCATCCGCAAAGTTGACCTCCGTTAACGCTCTATTTTGAGCCGACCACAACTGTTGGTTCCCGCGTCCTAGACGTCGTAACGAGGGGCTCGGATGTGGTCGGCTCTGGCTGATACGAGTGTCCCGGTTTCTTGGCGGCCGCAGACTGGTGAGACGCGAAGTCGCACATTCCCGACATTCCCCACTTATCCAGCGGCGCCGCCCAGGAATGCGTGTCTGTCTCCCGCTACCGTCTCGCCCCCTCCCCCCCCCCACCCGGCCTCATTAATACTCCGCTCTGCTCCACCCTCCTCGAAGCCATGCCAGCGAACTAACGGCTAACTTTCTGGGTCACAGGCTCCGAGGGTCGCTGGTTCGTAGCCGGCCAATACACACGGGGGTGTCAGCTGTTGGCTCTAGTGTCATCAGGCTGGTAAAGCGGGGTCCATCAATTACGTGAGGTGAAATAGGAAGCGGGGGTTCAATGAAATCTCACGAAATATCACCAATTGGGAGGGGGAGGGGTCAACGGAAACCTCACGTGAGGTTTTGAAATACTTGTAGAATGATAGAGTTAAAAAAAAATGGTCTACAAATCGCACGAAAGTCGATTTTAGGGGAGTATTTTCGTCCAAAAACCGACTTTAGGGAGGATATAGCAGCCCTTGGGAGCATGAGACTTAAAAGAAAAAAAGGTCTCAAAAAGTTGCGAGGCCGATTGGAAAGGGGGGTGGGGGTCTCCGTCAAAATCTCAGGTCATTTTAGAGGGGGGTCCCACCAAATCTCACGAAGTCTCACCAGAGGTGGGGGGGGGGGGGGGTTCGGAATTCCGGAAAAACACCTCACGTAATTAATGGACGCCCCCTAATAAATTTTTTGCTGTCGTCAGTCTTTCGACTGGTTTGATGCAAGCCTCCATCCCTTCCTATCTTGCACTAATCTCTTCATCCCTACATACTCCTTATCTCGTTCATATATTCTAATCTCTGTCTTCCTCTACACTTCTATCCTCGGGGGCGTCCATTAATTACGTGAAATAAAGGGGGAGGGGGGGGAGGTCAATGGAATCTCTCACGTCATCTGTTTAATTTCTCAAAGAAGAACTTAAAAAAAAATCACTTCACCATAAAGGAGGGGGAAGCGTGGAGTCCCACTTCACGCAAGTAATGACCGCTCCGCCTTCGATTGTTCCCTCCACTAACAAATTAACCATGTCTCAAAATATTACCCACCATCCTGTCTCTTCTTTCTGTTAGACTCTTCCTCGCCCATCTTTTCAAAAAACTGGCTCATTTCGTACTTTTTCTGTCCACTTAATTTTCAGCATCTTTCTATAACATCACATTTCAAATGCTTGAAATTTTCTTCTTTCTGATCTACTTGAAGTCCATGCTTCGCTACCGTAGAGCGCTGTGCTCCAGACATAGAGTTTTAAAAACTTCTTTCCGAGTCCTATATCTGAAACTAAAAGATTTTTCTTTTTCATGAAGGCTATTTTTGCTAGAACTATTTCTACTTTTAACATCATTCCTACTTCGGCCATCATTTGTGATTTCACTTCCTAGCTAGCAGAATTCATTTACTTCTCCTTTCGCACCCGGTCCTACTTTTATTTTTAATATACTGTTATGCATATCATTTCTGCTACGTGGCAAATACTTTCAAATTATTGAAGAATTTGTGGTGAGGGAAGAAATACAGGAAATGAACGTATGGCTTCAAGGTATCTGTGTGTCAAACAGGATTGACAAGGTAAAGAAACAGGTTGCGACATACTGTACTTATTTATCACTTATTACCTTCCGTTTGCTTCTATTATTCTTCTTCCTACCCACCTGTTGCCAACATCAGGGGTCGGCTGGCTTCGATGAGTTTTACCCATCATTGGCATCATCAAATTTGGAGCTGTGGTTTTTCAGCCGCATGCCATTGCTGACATCAAGCTTTTTATACCTACTAATGGAGGAAGTGGAATGTTGCCATCTGTCCGCCAAATGTATAACTATACTCTGTATGTTATAAGTGTATCTTTTGTTTTTAAAATGTGTAGTTTATAAGGCGGAGAGTGGGGACTGTTTCCAGCATTCGTTTTCGTGACTGCTGCAAAACGCCTAAAAATCGCAGTCAAGACAGCTAGTACACTAGTGCCTAGGCTCGTGCCCGGACCCGTTGTACGTACCTCCACGAACCAGAGTGCGGCGCCTCAGCGCACTCAGCCACGCTAGTGGGTTTCATTTACTTCTATTCATTTAACGTAAATATGGAGAAAAATTTATTTATAGCGTTTTGTGGATGATTAGTTTGTTGGCCCTGAGGCATTCAGTGCGTCGTGCCGCTTGGAAAAGGTTGTTTGCCGCGAGTACAGTCTCTTCGTACACAAGCTAAAATACCACGTGAAATGTATGGGAAACTTGTGTCAATGTAACATAAGTGTCCTAGAAGATGTGACAGTGAACGTTATTAATTAAATTAACTCTTATTTCGTCCAGAACCTTGAGTTTTTCATTACCAGACTATGTCAAAATACCTTTCAATTTGTTTATCCGAGCTAACTGCTTGCATGTGTTGAAACAAGAGAATTTGGGCTGATCTCCTATAAGTACCAAGCCATCATCGAATGTCTGAATATCTTACATATGACTACCACTTCAGGATAAGCTCACACGTTTGCCTCCTTTAATGATCTAGACGTCGATCGAGGTGTAAAGTCATTAGGATAAAACCCAGGGAAAAAGAAAACAATCAGTAAGTAGCAAAAAAAGGCATGTAGCTCAGGCGTTAGAGCTTCTGTTACTCTGGTCTGGACGGCTGGGGTTCCTTCCCCGAAGAGGTCGAGCAATTTTCTTCCAAGCTGAACGTCCGGAACGGCTCCCTAGACCTATACAACCTGTTCTCAAATGAGTACTCTTATGGAAACTACGCGGAAAAGAATGTATTTGGTAGCTGATAACATCAGCTCCCTTCCTAGAGAGAGAGAAAATAGTTGCAAACAAGTATAAAACTAATTTTCAAAAACTTCAAACTAAGCGTTAATTTTCAATTTAAAATCGTACCTGATGATATCACCACGCACACGTCAACAAAAATATTACAAAGCATTAACATCAGCGTTATTTAGCGATTATCGTGCAGGGCAGGGAAGATTAATTACTTACTAAATACTAGAAGCAACAGTATTGTTTTAGTATTTTTATGAAGTTGTGCAAATTATGGAAATATACCGAGATACTGAATCGTTGGATTATGAAAGATGTGTTCAGTTTTGTAGTTAAATAAATTCATCTGAAGAAGTAGTATATATATATATATACATATATATATATATATATATATATATATATATATGTGTATAGATTTTTTTTTAAATTTTTTTTAGCGAGAACTAAGACCTGTTTGTCAAACGTACGAGGGTTATTTTCAAATAAGGTCCGTTTGTGAATGAGAGTGAGAAAGACGCACTATCACCAAATTGCGCATGTGCGTCTGCTCCCAGCATGCTTTGTGCGCGTCTAGAAGCATCGTATTTTCACCTGCCGACTGTGAGATACGATATGTATTTTAATAACTCAGTGCATAAAACGTGGCATCAGCAGAAACGGCCACACTTTTTATTCCCCCAAAGACAGTCTTACAGCGTCCACAACCGTATTGACGTTGGATCTTCTCCGTGTTGGTGTAGAAAACCAGTCTTCCATTCCCCAATCAGAATACTGCGTTAATATTTGTGACTTATATGAAACAGATGGAGAGACTCGACTCTAAGTGAAGCTAGCGGTGTAGCGCGACAAAGTGATCGCAGGTGTGGTCGCGTCGAGATGCGAGCGGTCCAACAGGTGGGAGGAGCGGCTTGAGGCGGTGGCAACCTGCCCAGGCGACCGACAAGTATCCCGTCGCGTCGTTACCACCTGGCCGACTCGTTCCAAGTTGCAGTACTTCTGGTAAGGTGGCCCAGTAAATTGATAAACCACTGGGATCTCAACTACCGGTTCGATTTCCTAGGACAGTTTAACACGGAATCCCCATTGCTGAAGCCGGGGTCTCATCAAATACCAGAAAGCAAATGTAACATTCCTACCCCCACCTTAAATAATTCTGGTTAATTTATTATCCATCAGACATCTTACTGAAGATTGTCTGCATTCAGTTTGTGAAATCTCTGGAAAAGGGGATAAGAATAATCCAAAAAGAAATATGTGTATATTCTGAACATATAGTTGCACCACGCTATTCAAAGCAAAGTCAGTTATATTCAAGTTGGAATACGTATGCTATTGAGTAAGTTCGTAGACTTGTCCAGCAACCAACAGCCCTACATTTATATCCTCTCCCTTGCCACAATTATTTTCAATAACTTGTATAGTTCAGCAAGTTCATGAAAAATATTCCAAATAGATATTCCAAATACTATCGATTTTTCTGGTCATAATGAGTTTCCTTTTTTTTTATTTTTAAATATATTTTATTCACAATAAAATGTTACATTTATAATACATAAAATTACTTGCAATTCATTAGTAACATGATTAACGCAAGTCAAAGATACTGGTCTCTCATCCTTATCCTTGATCTGTACGCACAAATATGTAATTTAGATTTATATATTTTATCATCGTGTAATTTGTGAGGTTATAGCATTTTCCAAAAAAACTCCGAACTTTTCTTTGTATTTTGTTGACCTTTTCACCGTCCACATCTTAATTTTCATTGTGGACAAGTAATCTTCTAAATTTTTCGTCTTGCTCTGTAGAATATATAACATGGTTTGTCCCAGTATCCATATGTACGAGTTGTGTTTTTCCTTAGGAGCTATCTTGATGTCTGGTCGTACTACTATCCTGGTGTCTACATTGATCGGTGATACCTGTAAAAGGGCTGCTATAGCATGCTTTGTCCACAGCCATATTTGCTAGGCCTCACCACATTGAAAACGATGTAGAAGTGAGTCGATGTTTCCACAATTTTCACATCTATCAGTTGCTTTGAACAGTCGCAGTAGCAGGAGTGAGCAATAGTACAGAGGCATCGAGAGAGAAAAATGTACTTACGTCATTGCTGGGCAGGCTTCCGATGCAGGCAGTTACAGCAATAGATCACACTGAGAAAAACTGAGTAAAACTGTGATCCCTATTGTGTTCGGTGGGCCTTAAATACTCCCAAACTAACTGTAGTTTGGATCATTCTGTCTTTTTCTCACGTTCTTGTTACCAACCCTGACTTTACCAATTTATTTTACGTTTTCCAACCCATGTACCTTACGGACGAACCCAAAGATAATACCACTCCCTCCCGGGGACTTCAGGTCCGATGAAGTTGGCAGGGACCAGGTAGACGAGCTGGCGGGAAGACGGGGTTGAACGTCCCCTAAACTTCATATTCTTGCCATAGTGGCTGCCACAGCAGAGTGCTTAAATTCTGTAGAAAATATTGCTAATGCCTCACTCCCACTACGGCAATCTTTAGGTCCTCAATTATATTTCTTATTACTTATTTAATACTGTTTTGACCCTGTTAGACTACCTAATTATAATTGTTTACAATATTATCATATCTATACGCCTCGTGACACCACATAAAGGACCAGTGTTATCAACAATGACCATCAGAATACTAGGAACCGGCAATCCAGATTTCGGTTTTCCATGGTTTAACGAAATCATTTCAACCGAATGCAGTGATAGTTCCTTGAAAAGGCCATGGCTGAATTTCGCATCTTCCATCTCCCCAATCCTCTCTTGTCTCTAACCACCTCGATGTCGATGTTACCTAAAGTCCATAGCAAAAAAAAAAAAAGTTTTAACCCGCTAACCTGCAAACAATAAGCTTATAATATTGGTGCAAGTAATTTTGAGGCTCTACTTGGCATTAGATAGTTACAATAATTTTACCATGTTGAAGTGATAAATAAATAATTGTACCAGTAGCACTACTGTTCATTGATGACACTGGATCTTGTTATAATGCATTTTGTTTTGCCTTACGCATTCCGATGCAAGGAGTTAAAAGAAAATCTTGTAACGTATTAACACAGGTTCTTGGTTAATGGCACTACTGTAAAAGTGGGCGAACAGTTAAGTTAAAATAATAATAAATATTCGTACAGGGGTCATAAAGAGAGTTGGTTGCAGTTATCAATATGCTTGCACCAACATTCTGTTAGAAACAGTCGTACAAATTTGTTTTCATAGATAATTAGATACAAGATCCCACTATTGTTTGCTCATGTAAGTGTCGTTCAACTGGAAGACTCCTAACAACCTTCGAACAAAGAAGGATCTTCACTTTTTTGCCACTTCTCCGCTCTCCTCATTCCACGAACTACGCCGAATGCCTTGTGCGAACGCTGAATGATTCCTGGTATCTGCTTTGTCTGTTTGATGTCTCGATGGTTTCCACCACATTTCCACTTCTCTCTGTCTGAGTAGCGAATCCGCGTTATACTTGGCGTATCGTATATCACGTCCCACCTGGCCTGAAAAGTTCTAGGCCTTAGCTGTATTTGGCGGTGCTATCAGCAACTTATTAAATGTAAACTTTAATGAAATTTTTTTAATCATAACTCTCGACAAACGAACAAAAGTTAGTTTCCACAGAAAACTCTATTCATCTAAGCTTAGTGTTGTCATCATTGACTGAATTTCTTTTCAGTCGTCAGTTTCTCACCTGGTTTGATGTTATCCTCCATCTCCTTGTACCCTGACACTACCTTTTCATCCCAACATACCCATTACAACCAACGTCCTTAATTGTGCAACTCTCATCTTCAATTGTTCCCTGAAAACGCAATAATCTAAGGTCTCCAACGGCTCGGAACAGCCAACAGTTGCTTAGCGCTTGCCACCTGGTCAAGCAGAGGATTGGAACGTCTGGAAGTCCTTCATTCGATTACAAACAAGACTGGGCAGGTCCAATGCAAATCTGGTGAAATGGGGTTATATTGACGCTACAGAGATTAAGTGTGAATGAGGTAAAGCTCAAACCTTGAAACATATTCTCCATTGCCCTGTCTGCCCATATCCCTGCAACGAAGATGATCTATTTCGAGCAACGCCGAATGCACTTGATGTTGTGAAGAACTAAGCGAAATTGGATTAAAGTGATAATTTCTACAATGTGAGTCGAGAATAATAATAACTGTTTCATCAACTTAGGAATTAACCATTACCTGATGTCCATTTTCAGTCCAAAATTTTCTCCTATTATCATGTTTTTTTTTTTACCTGTTTAACGTTTCTCTAACAGCGAAGTCTTTAGAGACTGGAAAGGATGGGGGGGGGGGGCAAGGAATGGGAAGGAATTCGGCCATGGCCTTTTGAAGGAAGCATCCCGGCATTTGCCTGGAGTGATTTGGGAAACCATGGAAAACCCAAATCTGGATGCCCGGACGGGGATTCGAACCGCCGTCCTCCCGAATGTATTATGATGTTAACGTGGTTAACTATATTAACCGCATAGTAATCACAAGAAGGAAATGCCCTTTCACCTCTTCTGTTCATAGCAGTGATGGATAATATCTTAAAAGAACTAAAAGATATCTACAGGCATTTGTGTTTGCGGATGATTTGGCAGTATGGGATGAAACCGAAGAAGCAATAAAAAACAAACTGAAAATGTGGAATAATACGTTTGAAGAATATGAAATGAAATTGAGTAAAAAAAAAAAAAAACCGTAGCACTAAAAATAAGCCGAAAGAGTACAAACTGCCATATAAAACTACAAGACCAGCAAGTTGAAGTTGTTGATCAGCTCAGCTACGTGGGTAGCATAATTGCTAGTAACGGTAGAAGTGAATTAGAAATAATGAATAAAGTTACCAGAGGAGCCAACTTCTACAGTACCTAACGTGCAGGTCTTACTATGGGACATCAAGGTTCCCAGAAGCATAAAAATTGTCTTGTACAAATCATATCTCATTCCTATTCTCACGTATGCTTTGGAAACATGTACACTAACATCAAAGGACCTTAGCAAGATTCAAGCCTCATATAAATAATGATGAAATTACATCAAACCTAGAGCTAAGGGAATCCATGGAAGAGAGACTTAGGTCATCAAGGTTTGGGCATGTCAAGAGAGTGAATAGTACAAGGCTACCAAAAACTTATTTGGAAAAAAGTATAGTGGGCAAAAGCCCAGTAGGAAGACCAAGAAGAAGATGGACAGACCAACAGAAGGAGGACATAGAGAGAAGAGGCTGAATATATCACGGACAGAGAAACTTTTCTTGATAGGAGGCAGTGGAAGACGATCGTCTATAACAACCAAGACAGAAACACAAGAAGGCTCGTAAACCACATCCGGGAAAATGGAGATGACCCCAGCGATAATCATGATGAGTGAACACAAAAATCATTAAACAAACAGTAACATTAAGATGATCTAAAAGTATTTTTTTTTCACCTGTTAGATGCTGTATTCTTTTTAACCAGCGTAATTATGATCTGTCGTGATTATCTCTCTAGTGACCAGACAAAGCAGCGGCGAAACACTGTGCCCCGCTCAATCTGACCACTCAGAAGCCTCGTCCATCATAATTATCACCAACATTGCACCGACCTCTCGGTCGTGTGACCCAGTATCGGACCGGACAGCCGCGCATATTTTATGCTTTAATTACGGTCCGGTTACACCGAATAGTTTCTTATCAACCTCCCTTTCCGTAAAATTCAGTGACAAGACCCTTACTGCATGACACTGTATGTTTAAAAATAATAGTCCGATACCACTTTTTCTTTTTTGTTGATCAGAAGAGTTTAACCAGTTGTTATTTTCAACTGAAAATATTCGCTACCGAAAATTATTAGTATTTTATGGTTTGCAGAGGATTTATAGTGATTTTTAATAAATGCGATACTATGAATGTTAGACAAAACAGAGGCAAAGAAACGTTTGTGAGCTCCAGGCTCTGGTCCATTTACGAGTCCTGTCCAAGGGTCGCCATATAAGATAATTGTTACTCTTGTTAGTTGATTTGGGGAAACAAGCAGCTTTCACTATACTCCTTCCCTTATTTCTATAAAAGTCCTTAATTTGCCATCAAGATCTTAAGCACTTAATCAAGTTATCCAACAGAACAACGAACGAAGCTCTTTAGTAGTTTCAGTACCTTTCTTCATTTTACTTTAACAAGTAGCCTCTCTGTAAGAGCTTCAAACATGTACGTATTGTCTTCTATATGACGGAGGCCACACTGCCTCTGTCTTGAGAGGGTAGCAGATCATCAGCACAGCTGAGGCGAGTTCACACTGTCGTGTTAGTTCCCCCAGCCACCCTCACCACAATCCCAGTCAGCTGAGGACTTCGGAAAAAACAATATATATATGTATTCGTTGAGGCCAACTAGTACCACGTTAAGCCTCCTTGCAATTGGCAGCGAGTTTCATCTTCTTTTGGGCCCAGAAGTCCTTTATTCGTTTTGAATGAGTCTGTCTGCCCTCTTCTGTCCAAGGGGTACCGCGTCTTCTTTTGGTGTTTTCGTCTCGGTTTGTCCCACTTATCATTCATTTCTTCCGTTAAAGATATCTATCGAAAGAATCTTCGAGTTTTAATCCCATTAAATGAAGGTTTTGGGTTTTGAATCAAATCATTTAAATATTTTTTAGTTAACCCATTTTCTTCTATTCGTTTGAGGTGGCCATAGACACGTACCCGTCTTTTGCGAACTGTTTCGGTGATTTTTTCTATTTTGCTGCAGACTTCTTTGATGGATCTCTTTTGATGGACGCCATTCTTGAATTTGGAATCCAGATCTCCTCTAATAACTTTACGCTCTTTTTTTCTCCAGTTCCCGCAAGAGTCCTTTATCAACATTCAGGTACAAGGTTTCGGCTGCATACAAAACTACGGTTTCGGAACTGTTTCATAAATGACGTATGTTAGTACTTTGTGAAAGACTTTTCTTTTGTAGATCTCTCGCGAAATTTGGTAGGATATGTTCAGTTTGTGAATCCTTTCCCAAATAGCTTCTTTGTCCAATCGATTTTTCATGATGCTTTCACCAAGCTACTTGAATTTTTCCACTGGATTAATGTCTCCGTACTTGGTTTGAAGTTTAGGTCTAGCATTTTTGAATTTAGTCATTACTTCCGTTTTTTCAGAAGATACCTGTAAATTGGTATGGTCGGCAATTTCTTTCAGCAAGTCAATTTGGATCCTAGCAGCTCTTAAGTCATTTGATAGGATAGCGATGTCATCGACAAACGATAGTGTCTGTTGTGATGCCTTTAGATTGTTCCCATTCACCAGTATATAATCCTAAACAAAATATTGTTACTCAGAGCCAGTATACGTAACATTCAAATGTCCTCATACGGCTACCTATGATGACAATAAAAGGGACGTGGTTGTTTTGTGAAGTATTATTTTTTTCACAACAGACTTAGGAAATAAAATTCATATTCCATTATAAAGATCTAAATTGGACCTGTATGAGGAATGGTAGATGAAAAAACTAAAATATGAAATTTAATTACTTTTAAAAATATAAAAATGAGGTAAAATCACAATTGACAGTTAAAATGACATATCATTTTTTTAAATACATTTTGGAGGTATTTCTGGTAGAAATTGTGGTTAAAATTATCGTCTAGATAGTTTATAATCTGGAAAGACATTTTTCTAACGATATTTTCCAATAAGTCATTAATCAGCTTTGATTAATTGTACTAACAACCTTAAAAAATATTTAACGCAAGCCACCAGCTTAGGAAGCTAACACGGATATTTCCGATAATGTTTCCCACTGGCTTAATATCGTCTGCAGGCTACTGATATGTGAGCTGTGAAATTGTTAATGAAATTATTTTGTACATTTAATGCGCCACTGTTTTTCTACCTAATACCTAATTAGTGGAAGTTAATTACTTCTGGCTAAACAGTTGAAGGGGAATCTGACAATATTGCTGAAACTCAACGTGGAAATAGTATCCGCAAGATGAAAGGAGAAATATTTTTATCATTTTAAAATTACAATACTAATTAAAATTTTACAAAACAATCAATTGTATTTTCTTTTTAAAAGAAAAAGAAAAAATACATGAATAAATTCAACTTGAAACGACATGAACAATATTCTCAGTCACTAGCAATAAAGTTAGACGAAACTTTTAAAAAAATTCATTTAATCGCATTGCAGCGTACGCTCCAGTGGAAATATCCCTTCACACCCATTTTTCCTCTTTCTTGTACTCCACTACTTTCTTCCTCTACGAATTTTAGTTTTAAAATGATTAAGCATTTTTTGGTAATTTATTCATCATTTCTCTGGGTAATTTATTCCAATCCCTGATTTCTTTTTCTACGAATGAAAATTTTCCCCCACCCTTGTGCCCGAAACCGAGTGCCAGTTTGCAGTCATGATCATCTTTTCCCCTCCATACACTACTCTCTACTATTACACCAATATCTAACCACGCCTCATCATGAATATACGTCTTCTATATTATTAGCATGCTCTTCACCCTCCTCATATCTTCCAGTGAATCACATTCCAGCTCCTTAACCATATCAGTTACTGATTATTATCTGCCGTAATTTCGAAAGCCAAATCTAGCTGCGCTATTTTGAATCCACTCCAACTCTTGTATTTGATACCTAACCTGTGGTCCCAAACTACACCACCATGTTAAAGCAAAGGTGTGAGCAAAGTTTTGTAACTGTCACTTACTCTTATCACCCTCTCCAACAAATGAGGGATTTTTACATCTTCTCCTACCACCTGCCGAATGAGTCCTGCCCAGTGTGGTTTATTATAAAACGTCATGCCATGATGTTTACATTTCAAATATTCTATAAATAATTCATAATATAACATAATAATAGCAGAAAAGGCTGAGGATATTGAGAAATTACTGAATGGCATGAATAAAATACTGAAGGAAGATTTTGGACTGAATATAAATCAAAGCAAGACTAAAGTGATGAAATGTAGCAAAAATTATACCAAGACTAGTAGATTAAATATAAAAATAGGTTGGAATACAATTGGAGAAGTAAGTGAATTCTGTTACTATAGAAACAAAATTACAACCGATGACCGAAGCAGGAATGATGTTAAAAATAGAATAGCACTAGCAAAAAGAGCCTTCATGACAAAGAGAAATCTTTTTAGTTTCAAATATTGAGCTACGAATTAGAATAAACTTTTTAAAATTCTTTGTGTGGAGCACAGCACTTTATAGTAACGAAACATGGACTTTAGGAATACCGGAAATAATGAAAACTGAAGCATTTGAAATGTGGTGCTACAGAAGAATGCTGAAAATTAAGTGGACAGACAAAGTAAGAAATGAACGAGTTTTGGAAATGATGGGTGAGGAAAGAAGGTTACAGAAAGAAGAGACAGGCTGGTAGGTCATATTTTGAAACATGCTGGATTGGTTAATTTGCTGGTGGAGGGAACCGTCGAAGGTAAGAACTGTAGAGGAAGACAGAGGTTAGATTAAATGAAGCAGATACAATAATTGAGGACGTGGGTTGTAAGGAATATGTAGAGATGAAGAGGTTAGCACGGGATAGGAAGGGATGGAGGATTGCATCAAGCCAGTCGAAAGACTGATTGCAGAAAAAAAAAGCATAATATAACAGTTAAGCTTTTAAATACTGTATAAGTTTCCAAGGAAGCTTCGCAGAACAGTAACTATCTTGAAATTTTTCGATCGTCAAGAATTCTGCGTGATCGTCAATCATCTACATTTTTATTTTTTCTGTTCCTTAGCTGAAATTAGCACTGAAAGCATCAATGTTTGAAATTTTTGAACATAAACAAAAATTTTGAGAGGTAGGTAGAAAGAGAAAGAAAAAAAGGAAAACTTGAATTACGCAGTACAACATATTTATCAAACCAGATAGTTTTTAAGCGTCAGATTGTATGTTCTCTATGAAAATAGAAAAATAGAGTAGTGTGTAATATTCTACCCTCCCGCCGCCTTCATCGTTAATTCCTTTAACCTGATTTCTGTCAACTTCTCCTTAAGTAATAGTTTAGTGGACTCGATAGTAAATATTGTCTACGTTCGTTGTGGAGTGAACCGTATCGATGAAATCAGAAGAAGGCTACACTACACAGCTCTCCATTACAAATAATTTGCATTTATTATAAAAAAAATATCTCGCACGACTGCGTAGTAAAAGATAGTAGGTACTTCTCAAATACTCCACAACTTAATAGTTAGGTACTTCCTAAGTATTATGCACTCTTAGATGAATATTGTTTATTAAATAAATTTCAGTTTATCCACGCATGAGAAAGAGAAAGAAAGATAATATTGTTCAGGTCACTACTCACATTATGCCCACCTGTAGTACCGCAGGCTACACACTAAGGTAGGTCGTCCATTGGCACCGAATTTCGTCCGAAGCTCATTCTGCCAAATAACGTCCGACTTGACGGCCGACCATTTCGGCCGATTAACCTTGTCCACTGTGACCGAATAACGTCCCACACACATTGCCGATCCGTGAGTGTCGCTTAAACACCAAGGGTACAGAGTGTTTTTATAAAATGTGTAGTGACTTACATTTCGTAAAAATAGACTTTTCCTTGCCCCCGCGAAATATCACAAGAGTCAGGGCCTTATTTAAGAAATTGAAATTGAACCTCGCATTTTATAGTTATTTTCTAACAAAAATTCTAAAATAAACATTTGAAATTTATTATTTAACTGTAGAATATTTTACTATATCGTATGTAAAAGAATATAGAATTGTTGACATAAAATGAAAACAATTGAACATCACTAAGATATTGAATACAATTTATTAACTTTGCTCTGAACAATTACCATATACATAAAACAAAAAGTGAAGTTGAGAGTTATGTGCTTGTTGCCAATTTCGCAAAAGTCATAATTTCAATTAAAAATAAAATAAATGAACATACAAGAAAAAAAAAAAAAAGATACAAAAAAGAAGATTTGTAAGAAACAATAAAATTTTATTTTTGTAATGCAGGCTCATAGGCTGCCTAAATGCGGTCCGGACAAGAGTGATACCTCATAATCTTTTGAGAATATTCCAGTACGAAATTCAAATAATTGTCTTTACTATATAAATTCTTGATAAAATAATTATTATAACTGCGTAGACGCACTTGCAATAATTGTCCTTTACGAAGATATTTTTATTAAAATATCTATAGTGATTGCGTACCACCACAGTCTATGATAAGAGTTTGGAAAAATACAAATCAAGATAAAAAATGAAGACTTGTTCATTAGGAGCGCAACATTCGTTTGCCATTCGGCCGAATACGTCCGACTGATCCCATTTCAATGGGATCGTTCCGTCACTCGGCCGTATAGCAGGTCGTGTCCAGTGGACGCGTGACAATGTCTTTATCTGTCAGTCGCGATTATTCGGCCATATTCTGCCGAACAGTTGGTCGGACGAATTCCGTGCTAGTGTACGACAGGTCTAATGTACAGACCCGGTCACTTCAACAGCTGCAAACAGGAAGAAGTCCCCTTTGTTCTGAAGGGCTCTTTATAAGTTCAAAAGTTACGGGATTTTAGCTTGAGGTGTCCCTCATGGTATCAACATTAACATTTTAACCTGAGAGATTCACGACCAATAGTATCTGTGCCTTGTGGAAGTTTCTGTGCGCAGGTCAGCGATAATCTTTAAGACTCTCTGCTGCCAGCCCTGTTTCCGGCTTTCCACAGTTGGCACCAAGACGCCTGTGCCAACTGTCTAAACCATCTGTCCCGCCAAGCAAGCGAGATGTCTGCCTACTTATATCCTCTCTGTCACCTCCTTAATATTAAATATTTCTATAGTAAAATGATCAAGTTATCAGTAAATTTACACCTTATTACACTAAAAATACACATATAAAATTGTTACATGCATTGGCATTTTACAAGAGAAAAAGGAAAATTTTGAGGAAAATTCTGAGACCATTGAAAACTGATAAATAAGAGTTTATTTAGGCACCGGAAGAATAAAGATCTATAGAATTAAAAAGAAAATTAAAAAAATGTAAGACACGATCAGGAAGATAAGAATCAGTTTTTATGGTCACGTAATGATCATGTGTAATAGGAGACTCATTTTCAGCCACGTTTAGAAGAGTTAGAATCGCAACCAATGGATCGAAGCGGTAAAGAAATGTACGATAGAAATAGGAATAACAGAAGATATAAGACACAGATTAACTTTCAGATGATTGATTGAAAATTTCAAGAGTTTTCAAGAAAAGGAGAAGAGAAAAGGTAATACTCGTAACATATGGACCCAAGAAAGTAGGAAACAACAAAGTGAAAGGATGAAGAACTATTGGAAGTCAAGAATAGAAGCATCGAAATCGACGTACGGGATTGCTTTCCGTAGCCTGTAGATGGCTAAAATCGAAGAGAAGAGAAAAAATGAGACGTTCAGAGAGCTGTCCAATCTTTGTTCCACTCAGGTGTTCGCCCTATTGATACTGGACGCGTGTGGCTTACTTCTTTTTTACTTGTGGCTTTACGCCTCGTCGACGTCGAGGTCATTAGAGGCGGGATGGGACTGAGGACAAGGAACGGGAAGGAATTCGACCATCGCCTTTTGAAGGAAGCATCCCGGCATTCGCCTGGAGTGATTTGGGGGAAACCATGTAAAATGCATATTTGGGTGCCCGGACGGGGATTCGAACCACCGTCCTCCCAATGTGAGGCCAGAGCGTTAACCACTCAACCACCACGCTCGGTGCGTGTGGTTTAGCTAAAACATAAGTTGTACCCAAGCCTTAAGGCTTTAAGTTGTTGGAATACAACAGTGCTCAGAATATAATTTTCGCAGTGTCTTCAAGTAAGAGAAAGCGACGAGTATTTCGCTTTCCGTATTTCTCGACTGATAAGGGGGCGTCAATTAATTACGTGAAGTGTTCTTTTTTTCGGAATTTCGGAGCCCCCCTCTGGTGGGACTTCGTGAGTTCTGTTGCCCCCCCCCCCCCCCAAGTCAACTTTCGTGTCATTTGTAGACTTTTTTTTAGCTCTACAATCCTTCTAGAATTTCAAAACCTCATGTGAGATTTCAGTTAACTCCTCCTTCGTGAGATTTCGCCCTACACCCCCCCCCCCATTTCCCCTCACGTAGTTAATGGACGCCCCCACGACGTGTGACTGGGCTCCTCGACCCCTGAGTCTTGGCCCCTCTGCTACCTGCTGAGGCAGGCGCCACTCCGATAAGGCCGCATAAAGCGGAGGACTGTTTTTTGCTTCGCTCGCCGTTGCGAGCAGGCCTGGCGGGGAACTCTTACTTGTCTCCGACAAGTGTTCGCCTTCTGAAAAGAAAGAACAGTGACACACTTGACGTAGCTTTGACAACCGTCTCACACGCACCGGAATATCGATTTCAAACCCATAGCACGTAACAAGATGAAATGATCATCCCCCGTGTGTCCTACTACCGCTGCCTGGGGGTGGTAATTGACAAAAAACTAATTTACAAAGACCATTTTCTCACCAGGCGAAGAAGAGGATTAGGTTTGTCAATTGCCGTAACGAGCATGGTGGGCGAGCAGCAACGCTCTGTCCTCCCATTTAGAAGGACGCGGGTTCGAATCCACGTCCGGCCTTGGTTTTCCCAAATCACTCCAGGCGAATGCCAGGATGGTTACTTCAAAAGGACATGACCGAATTCCTACCCGTTCCTTGCCTCGCTTGTGATGACCCCTCTCGACGTTGACGAAACATAATGCCAAGAAAAAAGCTTAGCAGTAAAACTCAGCGTTAACAATACCAAGTGCTAATTTAATAGTGGAAACAAAATTACGGTAATATAAGATAGTCACACTTCCGTACTCGTTGTATGGCTGTCAGATATATGGAACATCAAACAAAACAAGTATGTTGCGCCTTCAAAATCGATATGACAAATTATGAACGCAAAAAGATTCATGCCACAAATATTCCGTTCATAGCAGAAGAGACTAGGTACCAAAACACACCTAGCGTGCTGGTGTAACGGCTAGCGTTCTGGCCTTGCATTCGGGAGGACGGTGGTTCGAATCCCCGTCCGGGCATCCAGATTTGGGTTTTCCATGGTTTCCCAAATCATTCCAGGCAAATGCCGGGATGCTTCCTTCAAAAGACCATGGCCGAATTCCTTCCCATTTCTTGCGACCCATTCTTTCCCGTCTCTAAAGACCTCGCTGTTAAAACCTGTTCCCACGATCCCTTGTAACGAAGGCGAGACGGTATGGGACGGGATGAATACTCGACCACACGCCATGGGAACAGGGCCGCCTCTGCTAGCGGAGACGAGACGCAGCTTTGTCGGTAAACATCATAGGCGTGTGTAGCGGGGCGCTGTTGCCATCGGTTTGCAGCAGCTGTGCGCATCCCTTCTGTTGCTGTACAGTGCACTGTGCCAAACGAAACTAGGCAACGTGATGTGGAGGTGGCGGCGAGGTAAGCTAGGACTAACCTGCGGCCCGCGGTCGTCCCTACACTTCGG
This sequence comes from Vandiemenella viatica, assembly GCA_031002005.1. Taxonomy (NCBI): domain Eukaryota; kingdom Metazoa; phylum Arthropoda; class Insecta; order Orthoptera; family Morabidae; genus Vandiemenella; species Vandiemenella viatica. The sequence goes on from CM061919.1 coordinate 252,960,683, forward strand.
CTAATGAGTTCCCGTCTCTTCTCCCCTTGGTTACAAGGGATCGTGGGAACACGCCTTTAGAGAGACGTTAAGCAGATAAAAAAAAATAAACAGTAGTGATCGGAGAAGACGTATTCACGTAAATAAAAGTAAAAGTGTATTACTGTCTTCTGAGGCATATGTTTGTAGTACTAGTCGTTTCAAAACGGGCAGTTTTCATGTAGGATGAATAGTTAATTTGAAACTGACCATAGTAAGTTTTGTTTAATATCTGAAGTTTTGGCCTTAGGATTTTTTTCCTCGGATACGGCAAGGGTGGTATGATATTTTCTACGGCTACTATATATAATGTTTCAATTAATACCCCATATTTTAAAATTATTACACTTAACACGTTCAGCAAAAGTACAAATATATAACCATTTCTCCAATAGCAAACAAATGTTTTTCTTGGCGAATCATACATGTAGTTCATTATTAACTTCAAACGCTTCAACGTACTTTAATAGCAAGGATAGCACAGATTCAGAAGTCATTTCATATCATTTCCATTTACCAACAGTGTATCATGTGAAATCCGGGGTTCCCGAACGCGTCGACTAGAACAAACCGATTTTCGCAGTGCCGAGTTTCCCTGTAGAGTGAGAGGTTATGACGTCAGCGAGGAGCAGGTATCTCGCCCTCTCGTCGCTGCGTGGGCTGACGCCTGTCCTTGCGGTGCCTTTGAGCGGCTGCCGACACTCTGGTCGTATCGCAATCGATCGATCGCTACTCCTCCCCTCTGTCCCGCACGCCACAGAAGGTCGACTCCGGCAGGCGCTGCTTTTTACCTTCCATGTCAGAACAAGCGCGCGTCACAGACGCCGCAAGAAGTCAATCGACCATCAGCGAAACAGACGTCAAGACTCGTAGGGAGCCACCCGTAAATTACGACACACCTTAATTGGGAGGCAGGGCGTCAACAAAGTGTGACAAGGGGGAGGGAACGACGAGTCATAAACTTCGTGACGTCAAATGTATCTTTTCTATCCCTTTTTCTCACGTGGAATATGTGACAATCGCGCACAGCGACAATCGCGCACAGCCAGGTCGTCTCTTGCTACCTGCTTTTAGCTACCAATTAGTCACCGCTACAACAGCATGCTGGATTCTAGGAATTCCAACCCCCATCCTATCCTAACCGGTCCGCACACCACTGTTCGCATTCACTGCTGCCTTGAATATCACAGTTTTAATCATGGAAGTTACTTCAACTACACATGGAAAGCCGTGTGCGCATTATGACGGGTACAGTTATCGAGAGTTTAGAAAGAAAGAAGATGGAACGATAACCTGGTGCTGTCCCAAATAAAGATCAAAACAATGTCGTAGAATTTTGAAGAGTAAAGCCAGCCACACACAGAACCGGGCGGGGCAGGGCGGGGCGGGGCGCGACGAGTCGCCTGACTTGCCCTGTCGTGCTGCTGTCACACACAGAACGAGGCGGGGCACGACAAGTCAAACACTTAGCAAATTTTCTTCATTGCCCCAGTCACCTGTCAGTGAACTCAGTGGGAGCATACTGGTGTGTAGTGTATCATTTTGAAATGGATGAAGATGAGGAGACCGTTTTGTTAATTTGGAACTATCTGCAGCTCTTGGACCACAATGTTAACAACAGAGAGATGTGGGTACACCCTATAAACCTGAAAAGGAATATAGGAAGTTTTATTTCTGAGTTTCGAGCCGAACCCAGACAAGTTTTTTAATTATTGTCGCATGTCAATTTCGACATTCGACTTTGTACTTGAGAGCATTCGGAGCAGAATAGAAAAGCAAAATACCAACTGGAGAACAGCTTTTGATAACCTTAAGGTCCTCTTTTTCCTGACCATTAGTTATTCAACCATATAATAACCCTGTATAGCCATATACATTTTAAATCTTACAGTCACACATGGCACACATACAAATCAGTCGAATATTCTAAACACAACACAACCGCGCGTTCAACACAACCAGACCGCGAGATAGTGGAGCCCGGGGAGGGAGGGTGGGTCCCGTGACAGCGCATGCGCAGAACGTTCTGCCCGGCAGCGACTTGCCCCGGGGCATAATTTGTTTCAGCTTCGCATTTTGCCCCGGGGCGTCTTTTCGACGTGCCCTGCCCCGCCTGGTCCTGTGTGTGGTGCTCCATATGCACCCGTGCGTTTCCCGTCGCACAAGACGCCCCGGGGCAAAATGCCCTGCCCAGCCCTGCCTCGCCCGGTTCTGTGTGTGGCCGGCCTAAGGATGCTGCCATACTGAATGTTACAGAGCATATATGTGGACCCCATGACGACGCACGCGTTGAAGTACATCAGAAACTTCATGAGGCAAAGAAGAGAGCTCGAGCGGAAGATAGTTCAATTCCAAAAATTTGCTCTGAGGAACTAGGAGATCTCCATAATAAAAGCTACGAATTTGTAACTGAAATGCCAGCCCAGTCAACTGTCAAGAGAAACTTGTACCGTCAGAGGAGTATATCGCAAGGTAGATTGCGGAAATTTCTAGTCCTTTACGACCAAATTTTATTTTGATGTTACTGATTAACTTACAAAAGTGTCTTTCTTCTCTTCAACCTCACTTCCAGGTTCATAAGATTTTCTTGAAATGCACCCCGTAAGCAGGCAAATCTAAGATTACATTTGTGTTTTACGATAGCAAAAATAAATTGTAGAGAAAAAGAGTACGTTTGTTTTATTATTTTTGAATGTTTATTTTCCATTTCGTGTATATTCGGTCTGGTTACTCACAGTGTTACGGCGCACGATTTGGGTACTGAAGGTCCTCGCTCCAAGTACCCGGCTCCGTTGTATGTAATTATTACAGGCCTTAAAATTGACGTTCAGCTCTGGCAAGGCTTTAGTGTGATGATGATTTGTCAATACTGCGTTCCGTAAATAATAAAGTACACGGGAGAGGGGAGAGTGTGGCCTGAGCGTCTGACCTTTAAACTGTGCGCGATTGTCGCTGTGCGCGATTGTCACTGTGCGCGATTGTCACGACACCAATTTAAGCTCGCTGTACTTAGGGACAGTCCATTAATTACGTGAGGTGAAATAGGGGGGGGGCTAGCGAAAACGCACGAAATCTCACCAAGGGGTAAAAAGGGGATGGTTCAACGGAAATCTGACGTGAGGTTTCGAAATTCTTGTTGGACTGTCGAGCTAAAAAAAAAGTCTAAATATGAAAACCCTAAGAAATTCTGGTCGTATATAAAAAAAGTTAGTTGTAGTGGGAACAATAAGCCAGTTCTAATAAAAGACGAACGGGAGGTTGAAGACAGCCGCGACAAGGCTACCTTATTTAACACCGAATTCAAAAATTCATTCACGCAAGAAAACTTGGAAAACATCCCCACTTTACCACATCGTGTGGAATTAGAGATGGATCCGATAGAAATTGATAGCGTAGGAATTGTAAAGCAATTAAAACTCCTGAAGTGGGGTAAAGCGCCGGGTCCCGATGGTATACCGGTAAGAGTATTTTCTGAATACGCGGAGGATATTGAACCATTTCTGTCAGATATATTCCGTAAATCACTAGAAGAGAGAAAAGTACCTTCTAGCTGGAAAATAGCCCAGGTAATTCCCGTTTTTAAGAAAGGAGATCGGAGTGATCCTAGGAATTATCGACCCATATCTCTAACATCGGTCTGCAGCAGAATTCTGGAACATGTCATATGCTCGAACGTAATGAAGTTTCTAGATGAGAACGAGTTACTTACACCATGCCAACACGGATTTCGGAAGAAGCGATCGTGTGAAACACAATTGGCCCTATTTTCCCACGACATAATGAAAGTTATCGATGCAGGTTCGCAAGTTGATGCGGTTTTTTTGGATTTTCAGAAAGCTTTTGATTCTGTGCCACACAACCGACTTTTAGCGAAGATTCGAGCTTACGGTATTTCGGCTCAGATTTGCGAGTGGATACGTCATTTTCTAACTGGTCGATCACAATATGTCGTTGTTGACGGGGAAGCCACATCTAAGATAAATGTTACTTCGGGCGTTCCTCAGGGAAGTGTAATAGGTCCACTTCTTTTCTTAATATTTATAAACGATCTAGGTGACAACGTCAAATGCTGGTTGCGATTGTTTGCCGACGATGCGGTTATCTATAGGGAAATAAGGTGCTCCGACGACTGCTTAGAAATTCAGCGTGATTTGGATGCTATTTTCGATTGGTGCCGTAAATGGCAGCTTACACTTAATTGCAAAAAGTGCAAGGCAATGCGGATAAGTAACAAGAAGAATCAGGTTGTTCACGAGTACAAAATAAACAATTCACCTATTGACACGGTTGATTCCGTGAAGTATCTGGGGGTGATAGTACAAAGCAACATGAAATGGGACATGCACATAACTTCCGTCGTAGGCAAGGCAAATTCTAAATTACGATTCATAGGTCGTATTTTGAGGAATTGTAATGCTCAAACAAAGGAGATAGCGTATAAAACACTGGTGCGTCCGCATCTGGATTACTGTTGTGGGGTTTGGGATCCGTAGCACAAGGTTCTGATTGACTCAGTTGAGAGGGTGCAGAGGAGAGCCGCTAGATTCGTGACTTGTTGTTACAGCCCTTATGAAAGCGTCACAGAATTGATACATAGATTGGGCTGGGATAGTTTGGAAGACAGACGACGTAGCTTGCGTTCGAATTTACTGGAGAATATGCGAAAAAATTTAAATTTCGAGTGCAATGAAATACTTCTTCCGCCAACCTATTTAGGTCGCAATGACCGGAGGGATAAGATTAGGGAAATAAGATGCCGTACTGATACTTATATGTATTCCTTCTTTCCTCGCACTATTCGGGATTGGAATGGGCGGGTTTAGGATTGGTGCTTAGCACCCTCTGCCACCCACAATGTTTGTGATTTGCAGAGTATGGATGTAGATGTAGATGACGCGAAAGTCGATTTTACTGGTGTATTTCGTCGACAAGTGGGGGTGTAACCGCCTTTGGAAGAGTGAGACCTAAAAAAAAAGGTCACAAAAAGTTTCGAGGGCTATTTCTAGGGGGGGGGGGGGTCTCACGGACCAGATCTCACCAGACGGGGAGGGGGGGTCGGACTTGATCTCACGAAGTCTCACCAGAGGGAGTTGGGGGGGGGGGGGTCCAGAAAACCGGAAAAACACCTCACATAATTTATGGATGCCCCCTTACGATGCCGCACGTCGGCCGCCTTTGACATACGCCGAAACGCAAATACCGCCTTTGAGGTTTTGACGAAATATGACTTCCGCATACTTATTTAAACGATAGTGAGGCATCTGTGGTCTATATCTTTCATCATACAAAGTCACTAACAAAACAAGCAATTACATAAGAGGCGATGTTTTGCCTATCACGAAAATCCGTCTTCAAAAAACTACTCGTGACAGGAAAGTTTTTTTTTTTTTTTTTTTTTTTTTTTTTTTTTTTTTTTTTTTTTTTTTTTTAAATGGCTTTCGGTGGCTAAGCCATTCAGCCAGCTCAATGTGTTTACGATATCTCTTGATGTGAATTAGTTTCGCCAGTACGTTTTCATGACTTCTAAGTATAGACACCACAGGACGGACAGAACATTCACACAGACCCACAACACTTAACATCCATGCCCGCGGCCGGATTCGAACCGGCGACCTTCGGCACGCGGAGCAAGCACGCTAGCCCCTACGCTACCGAGGCCGGCGACAGGAAAGTTCTTTGTTTGATAAACGATAATGATGCTGTATGGATGCATGAACAAAGTGTTGACATGTCAAATGTTCCTAACAGTATCCAAATGGAGAACTAAGTGACTTCTATGCCAGTCGTAAATTATATAAAAGAATACGTTCAAAGTGAACGGACACAAGATGATTAAATTTTGTATCGTTCATTTGATTTTCTATTTTTGGCAATTTTCTAAAATGTTTGATTTATTGTTGATGTTGTGATAAAAAAAAATATATATGTTTTCAATAGAAATATATAAATAATTTTGAAAATGCTGTTTTAATTTAATAATTTTCAGATTAAAATTGCAAAATATGTGACGTCACACCAGGGAATAAGAAATATTTATTTTAAATAGAGGTACGGTATATAAATAATTTTGAAAGCGCTGTTTTAATTTAATAACTTCTAAATTTAAAACTGCAAAGTATGTAACGTCACACCAGGGGTGGGGGTCACACAAATGTGACCACCTGTGACAAGGACGGTTGGGGGGGGGGGGGGACTTCAAAACTCATGATATAGTGTGACGTCATTTATGGATACCCACTAAGAAAAGAGATGTCTCGAAACGAGCAGTTTGAGCGTTAAAGCGCTGCAATGCCGAATACTCGGAGGTACTTGAAGTCCTCGTTCAATCCCCGTTCGTGGCGAATAGGCCCTAATGATTACGGTTGAGAGGATACTGACCCTGTTTGTCAGTTACGGGCAGGTAAGATTCTCCCTCGCATGGGAAAGAACGACTGTAACTCTGTCTGAACTCCTGGGCCAAATGACGTCTGCAGCCACCTTCGCTACACGACAGGCTTTTGACGCTTTTTTTTTTTTTTTTTCTTCCAATAAAGTAACTTAGCGAGCTGTTTCAGCGGAATATTCCATTGACCTAAGACGCGGAGTTTTTAAGATGGCTGGGCCGATTGTCGAGGATTTGTAAATGAAAATATCGTCTCTTAACAACGATTTTTTTCCCCCCCTGTTCGGTCGGATACGATTCGCCTTTGTTGGGCGGGGATCATCGGTGTGATTTATGATACAAACATTTACATATTGTTTATGAAATGCTAGCTGCAAGTTTTTTAAAACGCAGCCTCATGCTGCCATTCTACATTGCCTTTTTTTTTTTGGCAACTTCACTATTCGATTGCTTATTCTCGTTTTGTAAATCAAACGAGATTAAGCAGTTTTACCATTTAAAAACAGTGAAACAATGACGTTGAAAAAACAAAAAGGAACAATGCAGAACAGCAGAATGAGGTTGTGTTCTACAAAAAAAGTGCAACTAGAGCTATTTCATAGCCAACATCTGACTGACTGTTTGTATCATAAATCTCGCTGATATACCCCACTCAACAATTGACAAAGGAACGGGGAGGAGTTCGGTCATGGCCTTTTGAAGGAAGCATCCCGACGTTCGCCTGGAGTGATTTGGGAAAACCATGGAAAACCCAAATCTGGATGCCCGGACGGGGATTCGAACCCGCGTCCTCCCGAATGCGAGGCCAGAATGATAACCGTTAACCCACCATTCTCAGTACGAAATGCGTCTGACAGTATAGGAATAAAAGTAACAGTTGTTAAGAGAAGGTATTTTCATTTACAAATCTTTAACAAACAACTGTCGAAGAATGACCAATAACCAGTTAACTGTCGAAGAGTTTACTTTAGCGATTTAAATAGAGCCAATAAGAAAAGCAAGATTGTGTACCAAAATATTCTATACGTTAAGTAAATGACAGTTTTCTTATGAACCTGTAGAAGGTGTGAAGAACCCCTTATACGTCGTCGGTGTTGGTAACATAAGAGTGGTGAGCTTAGTAAAAATAGAAGGTGTAAGGTCTAGTGTTCTATTTCATTTTGATGTTTGGTCAATATGTAATTAACTTTTAATAGTTGGCTTCCAGTTCCAGTTTTCGTAGGTATTCAAAACATGTATTTAGATTTTATATGTATTTATGTTTTTTGTGTCTACTACGACCACGTTAGGCCGTCTTTGTGGCTTGAAATTGCTTTGGATGTGTGCTCATCCCCGTTGTAACAAGGGTTGTTAGTCCTCGAGGAGACCTATAGTATAACAAGTAGTCCGAACGACGGAAGCGTTCACATTACACAGCAAGCTGTGCATGAGGTGAAGGCAGGGTTAATGGCTTATGAAAATCTCCGTCGAGACAGGGATTCGAACCGGAACCTTTCAGTCTCCAGTCAAAAGCCTTAACTACTCAGTCACCAGGCCGCTCTTTACATTTATTTATTACTAGCCAAAAAAATGACGGGTTTAACAGAGTGTTATGGTAATTTATTTCTCTGCAGTTGCTTAACTAAATAGAATTGTTATAAAATAAAGCTCATTGTAATTTATCGTCTCTTGTGCTGTAGCAAAAAGCTTCAGTTGTCAACTTGGTCCAGGCTGCATTTCAGCCTAACCACAATCTCCGCTAATATTGCTGCTAGAAAAGTAAAGTTTCAATCACGTGCGAATTAATACATTCCCTGTATCGCATGTCAGTGTCATCATGCATCGCGAAATAAACTTGATCCCAAATCTTTACAGGTTATGACACCTTTCTTTCTTAATACCTATGATGAAGATCGATATTTTAATAGCTGAGACAGCTTACATCGGCTGAAATAATGACCCCAGTGAGAACGAAACATGCTGAAAATAAATCTTAACAACTTACGCTATGCCACGTAATATTTAATTGTGGTTTAGGCCACATATATTGCGATCAATTTGGAACTTCTTTCATTCGAACCATCTAATGATTTTAGTAAAAAAAAACCTTATAATTAATATGCCAATTTAAACGCAATACATACTTTTCTTTCATTGTTCTGACAATTCATGTCTTACCAATTGCTTAATTAAAAGAATTTTTATAAAATAAGATTCAAAATAATTCCTAGAATGTACTAAAATGTTCTTGAATAAACACGAATGTTTTAAACACGACTCAGTTTTCATCATTTTGAGCTATTATCAAATATAAATAATTTATATGCAACATATTAAGTATGTGAACCGATTTTTACGTGACTTTCAGTGGCGGGTTGCTGATTTGGCAGGGAGTAATATAGGCTACTTTTTATCCTGGAAATATTTAAGATTCAGTACAAAAACATAAAAACCTTCAAAATTCTTGACTACCACGAACGACGTCGTTGGCACCAGCTAGCAGTACGATAAAATATGATCCAGGTATTTGAAACGCACACATAGGTTAAAAATTAATTCATGTAAGTTAGTGCTAAGCAGCATTATTTTTGACAATTTAGTGGAACGTTTACGGTGACCCATCGTGGTCTGTCGAATTATCTTTTCATAATGATTCAACGAGCAGAGGTCACTTTAGAAATGCGGCGACACAAGGCTGTTGATGCGACGCCGAAGCTGAGGTGTTATTATCCACTGCGACCGTCTTGTGGCGCGGAGCAGCGGACTTAAATAATTACGCGCGGCCTCTCGGCAGCCCGGGCGCAATTTACGAGCGGGCGGGCGGCTGGCGGTCGCGCCGAGGCAGAAGGCCACTCGGCCGGAAAGGCAGCGGCGCGCGGCGGCGGCGGGCGGGCCAGTAATAGCCGGGACGGGGCGGCCGGATCGATAGCGGGCGGACAGCGCCGCAGGTGCCCGCTCGCCGCCAGCTGGCGCTCCCGCACGCGGCTTCGAGTGCCGCACCTCCACAACACTAACTTCACATCTGCCCCACGAAAACTCATACATCATCATTTCTGCTTACCAACTCTAGTTTCCAGGGCGTGGTTTACAAGACTTCCAGTGTTTCGGTTTTGCTGTTTACAGACGATCATCTTCCACTTTATCTTGTCTAAACAAGTTTTATTGTCCATAGCAGATTCCCAATTCCATCATCTTCTCTCTATATCTTCCTTCAGTTGATCCATATATCTTTTTCTTTGTCTTCCAACTGGTCTTTTGTCCGTTATCCTTTATTTAAAAAAATAATTTTTCGATTATCTTGTGCTATTCATTATTTCAACATGACCAAATCATTTAAGTCTAGATGATCTAAGTCTTTAAGTATCGTAGGTCAAAATTTCAAGAGTTGTATAGTAAAAACAAGGAGAACTGTTTCTTTCCCGGCGTAGGGAAAACTCTTCTCAGGTGGTTAGCAGGATTTATTGTGCGTGACTGACGTTGCGACAGCTGTTATCTTCGCTGTCTTCTTCAGGTGAATAATGACTGCTGCGACGGCATGTCATCGACAGTAACTCTTCTCGTGTATCAGCCGGAAAAGTTCTGCACGACGTTTCGAAGGTTACCTTCGTCATCTTCTTCAGATGAAGTAATAGGCCAGAGTGGTTACTGCAACATCACGTCACCGACAGTAATTCTTCTCGTGTATCTACCGGATAAGTTCGGTCACGCACGACGTTTCGACAGCTACCTCCGCCTTCTTCAGATGACATAGTAGGTGTAAGTGGTTACTGCAACAACACTTCACAGACAGTAATTATTCACGGTGTTCAAACTTCTACCTTGCACGACGTTTCAACAATTGTCTTCAGTCGTCTTCAGGTGAAGTACTAGGTCAAAAAGGTTTTTTGTGATAACACGTCATTGAAAGCAACCACTTCGGATTATTACTTCTCCTGGTGAAGACAGTGAAGATAGTTGTCTAAACGTCTTACGTGGCAGAAGGTATCCGGCTGAACAAACGAGAATAATTTTTAGAATAGCGAGGAGATCAGCCTATAAAACTACTGAACGCCCTTAACTATTTTGCCGAAAAACTAACGAACGAAATTCAACGAAACCACACAGCAATAACTTTTGTCATCGGTTAAGGTTCATTCTGGCTTCCAAAACTCATATCCCAGCATTAGGTGTGTAAATTCACTACTAGCATCGGACGATTATGTTGAAAGAGATATTCAAGACATCCAATAGCGTGATTCCCTCAGGATGAAACTTGAAAGCTGCAGAGAAGAATGAGCAAAAAGTGGATTGAAACAAGGAAGGAAGACCACCGAAAGCGAATGCGAGAATACTGGGATAAGTAAAATACCGCGGAATAAAACACTGTCCGCAATGAGGGTAACTGAATCATTACGGAGTTCTTAAATAGTATTGGACTAATTAGTTAGCTTGTCCCGTATATGTACACGGGAATAGTGTTGATACTTCATGATATAGAGTACTTTTCTTTTGATACAAATACTTTTGCACTTGATACTTTCACTCATTTCAAAACTTTTAGGTAGGTATTGATACCAAAATGAAGCTGGAAAAGTTAGTGACAGTTCTACAATGACACTAAAAGAAACAAGTTAAGTGGAAATATAATGTACGATGTATAGCCACCAAGACAAGAATAGGTAGGCTACATATCAAGACAAGAATCGAGATATGTTTTTATGTTGGTAGCTTTGTCGATTATAAAACTTGATAATGTTATAAGAGTAGTTTTTGATATTTCTCTATTTTTTTAATTTTAGAAAAAAAGTAAGGATTCTCTAACACTGGAGTTAGGTGTTAGATTATATTGTCTTTGATTTTAAAAATGCCGCTTTGGTTGTTTGGAGTGAGCGTGAAGTACACATTGAAGTTAATCATTCATGTCCTGTTTGCCAGACCCTAGTTTTAAAAACTTTTTCTTCAATGTTGCTACAGCTCGTTCCAAGGCGTTTAGTAGAAGTAAACACTGATATCACTTCCTCCAGTGATCCAGATAGTGACTGTACTATTGACACGTTAGCAGCGTATAATTTTCGGTGTCATCACAAGACCTTATTACATACAGAACACAAAAGTAAAAGTCGGACATCAGGCTCCTCTTCGCAGCCTACCTTCGCTAGCGAAAAGGATGTAATGAAACTTTCTGCCACTGTCCAATGATCCTTAGGAGCAATGGTAAGAGAAGAATGTGAGATTCCTTTACTAATGTTGGTTATCTCTTGAGTACCTGACAGCTTCGTCAATGTCAGTCTCCTCCGAACGTTTATTTTCGAAGGCAGGCAGGCAGCACAGTGTCAAAGACAAGAGACAGATCATCCTCGGAGCGTTTGGATAAATCATTATCTTTAAGAGACTGTACAGAGGAAGGGCAGGAAGTGAAAGATTAATATGATTATTATATATTTTAGAGTCTTACTGCCTTTTTTTGTTTATTTATTATTATTATTATTATTAGTTTACAATATAATTTTAAATCATTACAGAAACAAAAATTATCCTGAACTCTTAGCTTGCTACAATATCGACTTCTATAACCACGCATTGCTAAGATATGTGGCCCGTCGATCAAGGCAGGAGGCATGACGTTATCGTGCCCGGAGCCGATGTCGCGATGACCCAGTAGCCGGTAATTATCCTTAACAGACGAAGCCAGTCTGGTTTTACATCCTCCTACAGAAAATTATAAAGTTTTTCCCGTCGCGGAGTTGTAGTGACATTACTGTATCTCCTCTCTCAAAATTCTTGGCTTTCCTTTTTTTTTTTAATCGACTCAAATTCACGCAGCCATTCTTCTTTTAATTATTTATTTAAACGGTATAATTTCATCTAAGTAGTTTGCGAAGGGAATTTTCTCATTTTTTTTCCTTCCTCTTGAATCTGTGGTAGTCCGCTACAAGTTGGACCCAATAGTCCTCTACATTTGCATTCTTATGAGAAAAAAATATAATATATAGTGTTTCCCAGTAGCCATATTAAGGCGTTTCTTTTATGTTTCGAGCCAGATGTCATATCCGGTTTAAGTATAAGTTCAGGAGTTATTCTTGTCGTGGTGCTATCTAATATAGGTGTTGCAGTACGCCTTAACGAGTCATGGCATTTTGCTGTTGATTTGACTTATGAGTAAAATAAAAGTTTAATATGATTAATTTTAACTTTGTTTTGATTTAATTAATTTACAATAAATTTTTTCGCATAGTAGGACTACAGAAAGGAACATCATTTACTGATGAAAATTTCACTATCAGAAAAAAATTGGTGATTTTTTTTTTTTTTTTAAAAAAAAGGTTTAAAATTTTAAATTAATCCGCAGGTACAGGCCTTTAACCTTAAAATAAAAAATTATTATTACTCTTTGTTTATGAAATGCTCTCGGGTAACTAGACTAGTTAACGAAATGTGGTCACACGATATTTCGGCCATCACATACACTGTCGCCATCTTCTGGTGAAGTGACAACACTTCGTTAACTCCGCTAGTTACCGGAGTGCATTTTATAAATTCTTAATGCCTAGAAAAACTTCGTTATTATTATTACTATAGCTTTTGGGTTTATGCCTCGTAGACAGAGAGGTCATTAGAGATGGGATGGGACTGTGGCCTAGGAACAGGAATGAATTCGGTCATGGTCATTTGAAGGACCCATCCTCGCATTTGCCTGGAGTGATTTGGGGAAACCATGGAAAACCGTAATCTGGATGCACGGACGGGGATTCAAACGCGCGTCTTCCCGAATGCGAGGCCAGGGCGTTTCCACTCACCCACCACGCTCGGTAAAATTAATAAAAGAAAATCTCAATCCCAACGAATGATTTAAAAAATATCATGTTATCCATGATTTCTTTTCGATACCTCGAGATATCGATGCTTTTGTTGAGTGCTTTAGTGAGTCGATACTTTTTCATCCGATACCGTGTGCCTACTCCCTGGTGTTGTAGTCGTACCTGCAGCGCTGTTGTTCCCCCGGGCCGTTTGTCATGGCGGCTGTTTGTTTGTGGTGGGCGGTGGCGCGCTGTGGTCCCCACAGCTGCCTTCACACACACACAGACCAAGGACGGGACAGCACTGTGCTGATGCTAACCGCACAGATCAAACATCAGCCTGCAGCCTTCGGAGTATCTTTTTTGTCTTTTCTCAGAGACAACACTAGCTGTCGATTCGCTATAGATTCCGTTCGTACATCCTTTGGAGAGTCAAGTTGTCAAGTCAGACACCCAACCTCCTGCACACTGCTCCTTTAAACTGACTACGCTACTTGTTGGCAAAAACTAATTGTTGCTCGATACCTTGAACTTCCATCAGATTCGCTCTCGTCCACGACCAAGGACGCTTAGTTTGGAGAGTGCCAGCCTGTCTTCATCGAACTGTCATTCAGAGACAGTGGTATCTCTCGATTCACTTTCATTTTCGTTGAGGCAGTGTCTCAGCAGCGAAATAGTCACCTACACTTTGGTTGCTGTAATTAGACTGACTCCTGCTGAAAGATTGCTTCTTGTTTTTCTTCATCTAGGAACGTCTTGTCCATTGGAGGTGCTTATCTCTCTTTGGAAACGTCTGGTAAAATGTATTGGGGTGGTTCCCAGTAGACTTCCCCAGAGTGACACTGTTCGCATGTGTTGATGGCTGAAGTAGTTTTTGTGTTCAATGTGTAACATAATCACTAACTCCCAATCATTTTTATTATTAATTTACTATTGCTGTTATTAATAATATTGAATTACATATCATTTATTAAATGTAAGTATCCAGAATAACTATAACAATGTTTGTAACTTAATTTGATAGTCTGTAGTTTATTTTTAATCTAAGCTGTGTAACAATCTTTGACACTGACCAGCACAACTGTGCTGACAACGTTCGTTGATTGGGTGCTTGCATTGACACATGGCAGGGCCCGAGGCAGCGTGTGTGTCGCGGTGCTTGGAGAAGGTTGTATGTCGCGAGTACAGGCTCTTCGTACACCAGCTAACCTAGATTATGAAATGTACGGGAAATTTGTTTTAATGTAACACAAGTGTTAAAAGTTGTGTCAGCAAATGATATTAATTAAATTCAATAATATTTCTACAATAAGTGAGTTTTTCATTTCCAGAATATGTCAAAATACCTGTGAATTTTAGTATCCTATGTGTTGAAAGAGGAGAATTTGGGCCGTTCTGAAACGACGTAATCCACTAACGGAGTGGTTAGCTAACACTTGGCTGACCATTTACCAGGATAATTGGCATTGTAGAGTGTTGTTTGTATTGTGGATGACGGATGAAACAAGAAGAGTGTGAAACCCGGTGTCGGTCCATTCAGGCCTACATCAGGTACCTACTGGCTTAACGTCCTTAGCCGACGGACGAATCACTTTCAACAGTGCCGTATGCCCTCACTCCATACCCAATGCGGAGAGGTTTAGGATTTAACGCAGGACTTTGGCGTACAATCTGGTGATTGGTATATGTTCACCACCACCTCTGCTACTGTGCCGGCCAAGTCCACCACCAGGACTGGTACCAGCTAACCCCATGTCAGCGCCGGACACTATCATGGTGCCGCGACCAGTGAACCATCATAATGGGCACTTTTCCAATAACAGCTCCTAAAAACGTTATTTACACTCAAAAACCGTAGTCCGCTTCACAACAACCTTGGTATCATATCAAGACTTCATAGCCTGCTTTCTCCAGGTATTCTTAATTTCTTACTAGTCTTCGTATCCAATAGTAACCAAAGTCTAGAGGCCACTACAGTTTCTACAATAGGTGCTAGACCAAGAGGGTCTTCATTTGTGCATTGTCTTTCGTGTTATCTTTGAAGTAACAACGTAATTGTAACTAAAAAGACTATAGAAAGCGATATCAGCCTTATTGCAATCGGCTGTGTATGTTTAGTACTCATATGCCATTCAGATACGAGAAAAATAAGGTGAAAGACGAAAAGCAAAGTATTTGAATATGCTTAAAACAAATAATTTTTTATATCTGGTGAAGCTAAAGAGCAAAACTGAAATTAGAAATATCTTGTGATTTGGCCCCATGGCAGAAACAGTCTTGACCAATTCCTTGCGCATCTCAATTCTATCCATGAAAATATTCAGTTCACAATGGAATTGGAGGAGGACGGTTGCCTGCCGTTTCTTGATGTGCTTGTTATTAAACGTGCCGATGGTTCGCTGGGACACACTGTGTATCGGAAGCCTACCCATACCGACTTATATTTAAATGCCAACAGCTGTCATCATCCGGCACAACGAAACTCTGTATTAACTACCTTGGCACACAGAGCACAAAGGATTTGTGACAAACATAGCCTGGCTGGTGAATTGGACTATCTCCGGAAAACGTTTTTAAATAATGGTTATAATCAGGGACAGATTACTCGTGAGTTTAAACAGAAGGAAAATCGACGGAGAGATCAGATTGATACCAATTACCAAGGGCCTTGCGTTTCTGCCGTTTGTGGGTGCCCTAAGTTTCAAAATAGGTAGACTGCTATCACAACACGGAGTCAAGAAAATTTATAGACCACCCACTAAAATTAGTAACTTGGTCGGCAGCGTTAAAGATGACCTAGGTTTACGAACCCCTGGTGTATATTATATACCATGTGAATGTGGCCGCGGCTACATTGGACAGACACAGCGATGCATTATGCAGCGATGTATAGAGCACGCCAGAAATGTTCGTCTTGGGCAAGAAGAAAAATCTGCGGTGGCCGAACATAGTGTGCAAGAGGGTCACACTTTTGAATTTGAAAAAAAAACAACCATTTTAGCCCGGGTCAAAGATTTTTGGGCCAGCGTTATTACAGAGGCTGTAGAAATAAGATTAACTGATTTATTAGTCAAGAGGGACACTGGTTATCAACTCAGTGCGGCCTGGAACCCGGCTATTAAAATGCTGAAACAGTTTCGCGTCGGTAACGAGCAGAAGAGCGGATGACGTAATCGCGTTGTGTTGGTTTTTGTCTTCCACCGTTTCCGTAGCAGCGGCTGAATAAACAAACAGTTAATCATTTACATTTGGTTGAGAATGAAGGCAGAGATGGACGCCTTCGAAACGTCCCGCAAATGTGACATCTTAACACGGCTGGAAGCCCGAGAAAAATATATTAATATTAATAGAAATATCTTATTCGGAAAATGGAGTACGTATGCTTCTGACGTCATCAGAAGTGGGAATGGGGTGGGGAGATGAACGGAAAGGAATTCGGCCATGGCCTTTTGAAGGAAGCATCCCGGCATAAGCCTGGAGTGGTTTGGGGAAACCATGGAAAACCCAAATCTGGATGCCCGGATGAGGATTCGAACCCGCGTTCTCCTGAATGCTATGCCAGAACGTTAACCGTTTGACCACCACGCTCGGTAATAAGTTCCCGATGAAAGATTCTGTACGTTGTCGGTGACTGTTAATGACAGTGGAACCATGGTGCATGGGCACCGGTGTTCTCTGACATACGGACGGGAAGTGTGGGGCAAGTTGTCGCCGACTTTTCTGTTAGTCGCCTGGACGCAATTAGTGGCGGGCGGTTATTTTGTGGCTCACTCGAGACTGGCGGGGCCATTAACGCGGGCGGAGGGCGACTCTGTCGATAAAACCGTCCCGGAAGGCAGGGCGGCGCGGCCCTCGGCGGCAGATAAGCCGTGATTCACCGCCCACAAAGCACGGGGCGGGCGCCGCGCCATCTGTTACAAATTCCGACGCGCCGCACCCGGACCTAGGGAGCAGTACTGCCGTGACCACAAGAGATTCAAGAGAATCCAAATACTGTACGGTCGCGTTGAGTAATATTCAGGCTGGCCCACCATCCTCCAACAACAAGGCCCAGACCCATAGATCAGTTGACGGAAAAGAATGAGTGCGAAACGGACACAAGTAGTTCGCCTCCCAGAGTCACTCAGTATGCTGTTAAATAAGTATTGTGCGAGACATTATTTTTACTGCTATCCTCACTATAGATAATTAAAGAAATCCTGGCCTGTCTCAACACTCCTTGCAGGTTCTTTGCAAGCTTTACTGTAAGTGATAGCACGCTGAGGACGATATAAGTGGCCCCAGAAATATCGCCACACACGTATAAAAGCTATCACCTCGCTTAACTAGTTAGCTGTATAATTCTTTATGAAATTAAAGTATCTGCAGCTTGTTTTATATCAACTAAAACTACCATCTTTTCATCTACAACTTTTTTTATATATATATAATCCGCGTCTTTTTGGCTAGATTAACAATACCATTACAGTCTACCAACTTCAACAAGACAAAACATATAATGAAAACTTAAATTTACCTTTTCTACACAAACTACTATACTGTAAGGCCTTCCAAGAAGAGATACATTCATACATTGCATAAAATAAATAGTATAATTATTATTATTTCTCAATGTCTGATAAAGTGGGATCACACAACTGGGAGGAAAGACCTCAACAAGAAGGCAACTCAAGTTACTATCTTTACGTCAAAAAAGAAAAGCTATTCAAAACCTGCTCTCAATTACTTTGCCAGATTAATGCTGCGTCCAATCAGACAACATTCTCTGGACGTTTCGACCAATGCTTGTGGCCTTCGTCAGGAGACAAGCCACCTGCTGAGACTAGCAGAGTTGCTCCTGACGTTTAATCTGACGCCTACGTCTTCCTCAAGCGTCAAGCCACCTGCTGTGTCTGCTAGAGACAGGTGGCTTGGCCCCTCGAGGAAGGTTGTAGGCCTCGTTAGAAACGTCTGCAGATTCAGATTGCAGTCTGGACGCAGTGTCAATCTCGCAGAATAATTCACAACATATTGACGACTTTGAAAACCGCAAAATATTTTATAATAACTTCACTTAGTCCACAACCCTATGATTGGATGGATTCTCCAGACGGAAGCGTACTAAGCCAGAGTGTCATAGGTATGTGTGCGTGGAGACTTTCCCGGCGTACTGAAGCAATGTAGTCTTCACGGGTGTGCAGCCGGATGGTGTTTTGGAAACACAACGTTTTGACAACCAGCTCGGCTGTCTTCATCAGGTGTCCGGTGTCTACAGGCTGACGAAAGCTGGCAGTCACCACATCAGCCTGTAGACACCGGACACCTGATGAAGACAGCCGAGCTGGTTGTCAAAACGTTGTGTTTCCAAAACACCATCCGGCTGCACACCCGTGAAGACTACATTTTGTCATAGGTATGACGGCCAGTTCCTTTCCTCAGGGAATCGCTGTTTAAGGTGACATCCAAACTACAAGGCACCCTGGTATACCGTAAATGAATAAAAGAAAACTCTTATAAGTTGCTGATCACACCGGTATCGGAATCAGCGATTCTGAATTTTCTGAGGTGAGTGCCATAACTACTGAATTACCGGGTAACTATAGTTACTGTACTAAGTCTGCAGATCCACCAAACCCTACCATTTTTAGCTTTAGAAGAAATTGGGTGGTGGGGGGGGGGGGGTGGGAGGCGGGGAAGTATCCCTGCGGAGAAAATTCGCTTAGATTGATTTCGGAAAATCATAGAAAACGGAAATGTGGATGACCGGATAGCGCTCAGTAACCAGAATCCGTTCTTACGATGGAAAGGTCCCGACGTTTATCTGAAGAAATTTCGGCACGAAAAATTGCAATCTGGGAGGCCAGACCAAGTATCGAAGCCTCGTTCTCCAAGCGACAGGTCTCATAAAACAAGCTCAGTTGGTTTAATCATTTTAGACATCATGAAAGTCCTCTATTAGTCCTGTAAATTTCTGACTTACATTTCCAGTCACCACACCTGGTTACGATTTTAGAATACGTGAGTTCGTTAATTCCTGATTGAACGCTTTCTTTTCCTGGTGCGTATATCGCTTCCGTAGTTTGTGTATTTCTCCAGGAAGAAATATTTTGCCACCTGGCACTTTCGAATCTTAAAAAGAGAGTATTACTGTCGAAGAGTTGCCGACTACGCTGAAAGTTTTACTCCATTCATAGACACTTATGGATATTTGACAACATTTCTTTACTGAATTGTCTTGAAATCCTTTCGACCAGTGGTGGCCAACCTTTTCAGCAGCCGGGCCAAATTTTATAAATAGAATTTTCCAGCGGGCCGCTAGCGCTACTTTCGTGGAAAAAAATAAGTGGGTAAATATTTTTTATGAGCGAAGAAAACACTAAAAATGAAACACACATATTTAATGAAGTATTAAAAGTACATTTATTTTAATATGACTTCGTTAGACAGAGCTAAGTGCATGAATATTGCATGAATTTTTAACGGATGAACTATATTACCTCAGCATAAAATGTAAGGTCATTACACTCTTACTTCAAATGCTTAGGGTATTCTTGGAATTGACGGTAGTTCAACGCCTTCGATCTTATAGAATTCATTATTTTGATAACCTCGTTCATAACATGATCCATGTTCAGGGACTTGGAACATAAATTATCTTGAAGAGTAATGGTATGTATATCCATAAGCTGTGATAAGGCTCGGATGCACACCAGCACAGTCGACTGTCCACTGTCTCACGATCAACCGAGGTATGATACAGATTTAAAAATATCTTAACTTAGTGATGTAGTGTTTGAAAATTAAAATTGACGTATATAATGTTCCTGCTCCGCGGGCCGCATGTTGACATACGGATTAGGCCATTCCTGCTTTAGACATTTCCGATAATTCATGGATTCCTTGTGTAACAAGTTTGATAATAACCCATTGAGTTTTTTCTTTAATCAGAGTTGATAATTAGCTGAGTATAATGACCATGTCAGCTTTCGAAATATTGGTGGTTTAACATTTCCATTCTACAAGGAAATGCAGCATGCTATTAATGAGAAGGGCCATAAGGAGCGTCCATAAATTACGTGAGGTGAAATAGGGGGGGAGGGGGGTTCAGCGAAATCTCACCTAGGGGGAGGGGGCGGGTAACGGAAATCTCACGTGAGGTTTTGGAAATTTTTGTTGGACTGTAGACCTAAAAAAAAAATAAAAAAAAAAAGTGTAGGTAGATTTTAGGGGTGTATTTCCGTAAAAAAAAAAAGTATCAAAAAGTGCGACGGCGATCTATAGGGGGAGGGGGGTGTCTCAAGGACCAGATCTCAAGAAGTCTAACCTCACGTAATTTATGGATGCCCCATACCACCGCGAGCACATTTAAGCTGCTACTCATTTGATTTTGAAGTTCAAATACTTTTAGTTAGTTTAAATGTACCCAAAATGATGAGAATTGTTGTTTTGAAGAAATCATAATCATTGCTCCAAAAACACTCGCTTTATTCTGCACAGCATCTATTAGGAAAATTGACTTTTAAATGCGCGTAACAGTTCGTCTTGACTGCTGACACGAACTATAAACTTTTGAAGTCTCCTTAGTACAGAGCGTCTGTCACACATTCGGGCCTTAGGGAGGGTCCATAAACTACGTGGTTCAGTCTAGGGGGAGGGGGGGAGAGGGCTTGGCTGGAAAACTACGCTAGGCTACGTGAGAGGGGGGAGAGAGGGTTTCCGAGCCAAGCCATGTAGCTTTTCATTCATATTATTTGTCTCAGTTAAAATGAGGTACAGAGTACACAACAGCATGTGAATATTTATTTCCGTCTTTTAATTATATCCGCATGTAATTTACGATAAGCTGATAAGAGAAAACAGTACAAAATGTCTACTGGAATCAATAGGGAAAAAAGCTACGTGCTACGTGGGGGGGGAATGAGGCAAACGTCACGTCGGATTACGTGGGGGGTGGGAGGGGGGTTCACATTAGGTCAAAATGGAGCTACTTGGTTTATGGACGCTCCCTTACTACAATTGGCGCGCGACTCTCTGTGCTCTCAGCTGTTTACAATCGCTTACACCAAAGATATTAACACTGCTCATCGCTACTAGCGTATTCTAACCATGGAGGAAGGAATATATGGAGACGACGCAAGGGACCTTCGCCACGTATTGGAGTGAAACCGGGTGGAGACAAGTGGGGAGGGGAGGCCGCCATATTGCTTGACCAGAGAAACACGGAAATATGCACAAAAACCTCAAAGGAATCATAAGACAACCGTGGCACCGCAATTTGATGATGGATTATTATGTAACTCGACGAGACACATCAAAAATTAAGAATAAAATTTTTTGATATCGTGCTTAGTTCTCAAGATATACTGTCTCAAAAGAGTGGAGTTTCTGGTTGAAATTCAGAAGAAACGTGTCCCCAAAGTCAAATTTTGTGATAGATTCTTATGTAACACGACGATACAAATCGAAAATAAAGAATAAATTTTTTCGATATCAAGCTTAGTTCGCGAGATATACTGTTTCAAAAGTGAGGTTGTTAGGTTATGAGGGGATTCAACGATAACCGTGGCGCCGCAATTTGATGACGAATTCTTATGTAACTCGATGAGGGAAACTGAAAGTAAAGAATAAATTTTTTTGATATCTCGCTTAGTTCTCGAGATATTGTACCTTAAAATTGACGTGGTTAGGTTGAAATGCTGCCTGGACCAGAAAAAAACTATCGCCATATTTACAAAAAGAAACAAGTCGTATCTGAAATTTAAAAAAAAAGCATAAGTCAATGTTTAGAGCTTTAAAAAAAATTAATACTTCATAAAACCTCATAGTTTCTGAGCTTACTTAGAAGATATTGTACTGGTAGTGGCCTATATAATTTTGCTAGAAAAATCAGTACATTCAAAAATCAGAAGCTAACAGCTAATAATAAATAAATTGTTTGTTCTCTTCAGGTATACACCGCATTTAAACCTGCCAACATTTGCATTAATATTGCCGCTACAAAACCAAACTATGTAGACACATCTAAACACAAGAAATGCATCGCGAACTACATTTCCGTCAAAAAAGTTTATTTCATCACGTTTAGTAGTTCGCACAGCACAAATTATCACGATGAATTTCATCGTGCAATTTCAGCGTAAACTTAAACGTGAGTAATGCATGCAGAATACCATATTCACTGTGTCGCGATGTAAACATGACCCGTTTAAATTAAATTTCCAACATTTGTCTACAATAAGGCTAGCTTTTCAGGTGCAAAATAGTAACATATGCTACTTGTCTACACTACACCAACAAAAATTTGAGAATAATATGATCCTATTGAGAGCAATGAATAAATTTATAGCGAATTGTACTAATGTTGCGGTTGCCTGTCAGATACTTCAAGAACGATACTTACAATGTGACTTACTTATGAAACGCTATTCCAGGTTTTTTCCTATCTCGTCTGTTTGTGCAACCATATGCATCACAACTTGGCATTATATAAAACTTTAGAATATTAGAAAATGAAATATTCTCAGCAGCTGACACAGTGCAAACAGCCCAATGTTTTGGTACTCCTACGATGTCCGCCGCACTAGTGCAGTTTTTTCACGAGGTTTCACGGATTTCGCGTTATCTCGTCTCCATATATTCCTTCCTCCAAGATTCTAACCCCAAAGACTATACGTACTACGGCTTGTGGAATCATACATTACAGCAAATTAATTTTCATGCGTTAGTACAGTTATTTATAACCATATATAATTGCTTAAAGAAAAGAAAATCAAGAAATATAGAAATTATTGGTGTGGTGCGATATTGTCACAAATTCTATGCACTTGTTCTTTTCCCGTACCTGTCAAATAGTACTGCGCCACTGCAGTTAAGCGCTAGAAGCAATTTAACAGTTATTTCCGGTCACGAGACACTGCTACCAACTTTAACATTTGTTTCTTTCACTATGCTAACAAGGTCAGACATGTTCAGAACTGATTTCAATTTCTTGCTTATATGTATCAGAGAATACACCTCAAATGTCTGTTGTACCGTCGTTTCTTCAAATGCGGCCTAGTTTTTGATATATCAGCATACAGAAAAATGTCTTTTAGATACCAAAATAATTGCCTTGTATATTCATGTGGTAGCCTAATCTACGCGGTAAGATGTCTGCTTTGTAATTTCCTGACTCGGGTACAAATCATCCCAGGATCATATTATTTCTTTTTTTTTTTTTTTAACTTCTGATACCGTTGACCATGAGTTTTCAACTTTAGTTACATACTTTTATTGAGTGAAATAATATTTGAAACAAATAATATTGCATACACAACAGCGTCTTTTTTTTTTTTTATACGATTTTATCGTATATATAAAATCGTGTTTTTACACTGTGTACTGCTGAATTGTGTTTACGCCGGAAAATTTTCCATTCTTACATCAGTTTTTCACTTTTTGTTAATACGTTTGTTTCCATGAGTTTTCTAATAAAATAGGTTTCATTTTACTTTATTTATACTTCGTCGTTTTTATACTTCTATATCGTCAAGAAACATTTTGAATGAAATACGTAACATTGTTTTCTTTTCTGTTTTCTACGATCGATAATTTTAATTCCGTTATTTATTTATCGTATGATTATTTAACAAGGTACACAAAAGGAAATGTATGTATCACAAGATTGCACAATTTCATATCTCTTGATCTAATGTTATTTTAATTCCGTGTAGCGGTAGCATGTAACTGGTTAAAGATAAAATTCTGTCCGTGACCTAAAATTAGTCAACATGGAGCTCAGCTAGGAAATGAAAGAACAACTGACAAACGCTTATAAATATTGCAAATGCTTTTGTCATATTGGAATTTAATGAGACATTCGCCTTCTGACGAAATTTATTCGCTGGCTATGGACGAGGCCTATTACAAGCTATCGTTGGTATATTAGTCGAAATTGCGTTTGTTGTATCTGTTATAAGAAAAATGATTTGTTTTTAATATTGTTTCATGCAATAAAAGTATGCAGTCGAAGTTCAAATCAAATTAAAATAATCATAGTCGACAGTATCTAAAGATTAAAAAAAAAATCTTATGGGGATTTGAACCCGAGTCAGTAAACTACGAAGCATACACGTTACCATCCATTTTACTACAGGAGGTGATGTTTTTTTTATGTATAGGTATATCTCAAAAGTATGGCATATTTGAAAAAACTACGGTACCACGATATATAGGGTGTACACCCTTCAACATATATGAAGGAGATAGAAATCCATTCTGAACATGTGGTTCCCTTATAAGATAAATTGTGATCTAAATTTAAAGGAGCCTCTTGTATGTGTGCTGTGTGGTTTAGTGAGGCCCCTGCACTGAGCCTTGAGGTACGCTGTGAGTTGAGCGCCTCAGTGCCGTTGGCCTCGGTAGACGTGTTCCGTGGGCGCTCTCCGCCGCCGGAAGTCAATTGCGCAGCGACGCCACTTCCGGTCGCCGACCCCGAGAGTTGGGCCGCCGCCTCGAGCACTCTGCGCTGCACAACATAGTACGGACATCTCTCTAACAGGCTTCTTCCCTATTATGGAATGTCCTCGCCTACATTACGGGTCACTAATAACTGGCAATTAATCGAGGAATAGTGAGTTGTGATATGGAACTGTCTGGTTCGAATCTAAGTTTCATGGCAATTTTTAAATCTCATTGACCTCTGTTAAAATTTAATTTGTTTATATTGGTAGTTTTGGCCAATCTTCCTTGGTTACTATGATAACCACTTTTCTTGAGGGTTCTACGTGTTGCAACTTCCAAATTTCGCTTTTCCATGGTTTTCTGAAATCTTTCCAGGTTATTGTCCGGATGATTTCTTCATAAGACTACCGCTGAATTTCTCCCCACTTCTTGTCCCCAAAACTCTCCCTTCTGAATCTTAGATAATGTCTGGAACCCAGCCCTACCGAAGGAACAGCATTATGAACTCGAATTAAAAAACAACAATGCACTTATCACGCAGTACATAGTAACACGTTTCGCAGACAAATGGCAAAAAAAAACCCATTCATCCAGTAGTTCAAATGATGATGCGGATCTGCCAAATATGGTTTGCGTGTGCAAGCACAGAAATATGTAAACACTCTTAGTACGGCGCTGCGGTCGGCAAGGCCTATATAAGACAAAAGGTTTCTGGCGCAGGCGATTGATCGGGTACTGCTGCTACAATGGCATGTTATCACGATTTAAGTCAGTTTGAACATGGTGTTATAGTCGGCGCTCAAGATATGGGACACAGCATCTCCGAGGTAGCGATGAGGTGGGGATTTTCGCGTACGACCATTTAACGAGTGCACCGTGAATATCGGGAATCCGGTAAAACATCAAATCTCCGAAATTGCTGCGGCCGGAAAAAGATCCTGCAAGAACGGGACCAACGACGGCTGATGAGAATCGTTTAACGTACCAGCAGTGCGACCCTTCCGCAGATTACTGCGGATTTCAACAAGTGTCAGCGTGTGAACGATTCAACAAAACATCATCGATATGGGCTTTCGGAGCCGAAGGCCCACCCGTGTACCCTTGCTGAATGCAAGACACAAAGCTCTACGCTTCGCCTGGGCCCCGTCAATACCGACATTGGACTGTTGATGATTGGAAACATGTTGCCTGGTCTGACGAGTCTTGTTTACAATTGTATCGAGTGGATGGACGTGTACAGGTATGGAGACAATCTCATGAATTCATGGACCTTGAATGTCAACAGGGGACTGTTCAAGTTGGTAGAGGCTCTGTAATGGCGTGGGGAGTGTGCAGTTGGAGTGACATGGGACCCCTGATACGTCCAGATACGACTCTAACAGGTGACACGTACGTACGCATCCTGGCTGATCATCTGCGTCCATTCATCTGCATTTCGAAATAATTAGGCAATTCCAGCAGGACAATACGACACCGACACATCCAGAATTGTTAAAGAGTGTCTCCAGGAACACTCTTCTGAGTTTAAACACCTCCGCTGGCCACCAAACTCCCCAGACATGAACATTATTGAGCATATCTGGGATGCCTTGCAAAGTGCTGTACAGAAGAGATCTCCAACCCCTCGCACTCTTACGGATTTATGGACAGCCCTGCAGGATGCATGGTGTCAATTCCCTCCAGCACTACTTCAGACATTAGTCGAGTCCATGCGACGTCGTGTTGCGGCACTTCTGCGTGCTCGCGGGGGCTCTACACGATATTAGGCAGGTGTACCAGTTTCTTTGGCTCTTCAGTGTAGATACAAGTATAATCTATACTTTCACTGCTGTCCAAGCACAACACGTCATACGTACAGCTACAAATCCACTGTTAACATTAGCATGTTTGTGACGCGAACTCATAAGATATTACCTATCCAAAAAGCGTGCAACGAGCATATATCATAGGCGCAAATCGTCAAAGCATGAAAGAAAGTAGAATTAGAGTTCCTAAGGGACGGAGTAGGTAAAATTGCTTAAACCTATCTGGTGAAGTTAATGAATAATAAGAAATGAATAAAATTATCTGTAATCACGTTTGGCCCGTCCAGGAATGAATATAGGGTACTATAGACCATAGAAAAGGATGCAATTAGAATATTCTGAAGAGTGATGACAAGATGAAACTTCAAAAAAATAGTGAGAACCAAGAAATAGTTAAAAGAAGGAATACCGGAAAAAAGAAAGAATTCGCATGGTATTGACAGTTAAAAAGAATTATTGCATTACTTGCCAGTTACCGTACGGATCTGAGAAATTCCTCGAAGAGGAAAGAGAAGCTCATCCTGCAGGACACAGGCAAATCAGCAAAAGAATTAATAAGAATTTTATACCATAGAAGAAAATGGAATTTATTTTTCGTCAAAAACTAACATCAAGAAATACAACTCACCAATAAATAACAGCTAATAGATAAACTTAGAAAAGTCACGCCATTTACTGCCAGTTAATCACAGGCAGAGTATTTTGAAGTGTGTTGTCTTTCGACATTTACTTCAACATAATCTAGAAGGAGCAACACTTTTCTTTTGGTATGGCTTATCGTTGGCGTTCTTAGTTTAGAATAGCGAGTGGTCTTTTATGGCGGTCAATACCTGTAACGTATTGCCCGAGCGAGTTGACTTCCGGGTTCCTGGTCTTCTGGGCGCGCTCGTAGAACGTCGCGGACAGCTGTCTGAAGCGATCCGTCAGCAGCGGGATGTTAGTAGTCTCGTGCAGAACAGCAGTCGGGAATCTGCTCGGTAAGTGGAGGGCCCGTTTTAGTGCCCTGTTCTGTATCACCTGAAGGCGCCGGAGGTGCGAAGCAGCCGCATAGCCCCATACGGGACAAGCGTATTCCATAATTGGTCTTACCAGGGTGATATAGATGTTTACTCCCGTGGCGGGCTTCAAAAGACTGTTCCTGTTGAGCACAGGGTAAAGAGCGTGCAGTCTAGCACTTGCCCTCCTCCTGATGTCTTGAATATGGGCTCGCCAAGTCAGTCGCCGGTCAAGAGTGACTCCGAGGTACTTGACTTCATTTTCCCACGGGATCGTCTCGTTGTGAAGTCGAAGGTGAGGAAGGTTTCGAGTGCGTCTCTTACTGATAATGATGGCTTGGGTTTTTGTGGCGTTGATGGTTATCCTCCACCGTTTTGCCCAGTCTTCAGTTGATTGTAGGACTTCTTGCAGACGCCTAGTTGCTATGGCACAGCTTCTGCTTGCCGTGCAGTATGCCGTGTCATCGGCATAGGTGGCAGTAATAACTCTGGGAGCGGTAGGCACGTCAGCGGTGAAAAGCGCATAGAGCACTGGTCCCAGTACAGAGCCCTGCGGTACCCCAGCAAGGATTCGCCTCACGGTTGAAGTGGCCTCTCCGACACGAACGCAAAAGGTGCGGCCAGTGAGATATGACATAAGGAGCTTTACTAGTCTGCCTGAGAAGCCTTGTTCGTATAGTTTGAGTAGCAGGCCTGTATGCCACACAGAGTCGAACGCTCTGGCGATATCCAGAAGCACCAGGCCACAGTATTGTTTTTCGTTGAATGCCCTTGTCGCTGCTTCAACCACCCTCATGAGCTGTTGCGTGGTGGAGTGATTGCGGCGAAAGCCGAACTGGTGGTGGGGGATAATCTCGTTCCGTTCTATGTAATGATTTAGCCTCTTGAGCAATAACCGCTCAAAGACTTTGCTTATTGATGGCAGGAGGCTTATTGGCCGGTAACTCTGAGGTAGGTGCGGGTCCTTCCCGCTTTTGTGTATTGCCACAACTTCAGCATGTTTCCAGCACTGGGGGAATTGCTGAGTGCGAAGAATGTTGTTGAATATTCCTGCCAAGTAAGTTGACGCTTGCAGTGGTAGATTTTTGAGACAGTTATTGAAGACGCGATCATGACCAGGTGCTTTATCTGGGTGAAGTGTTGCTAGGCAGCTCGCAACCTCTTCCGGAGTGATAGTGTCAATTTCTTCCTCATCTTCCCCTTCCTTAGCCTGCAGATAGGTGTTTAGGCAGCGATGTTCCTCTTCTACTTGCAACTGGTCTTCCACTTCTGATGGCCGAAAGTTCCTCTCGAAGGAGTCTGCTAGGGCGTTTGCCTTGTCGGTTGGCCGATAGACTGGGCCCCGTTCACCGTGTAGGGGTGGAAGTCGAGATCGCTGCCTAGTGAATTTCTTTGTCTCTGCCCACAGCGTCCCATCACCTGGGGTCAGCATCGAAACACGAGCCTCCCATTCTCTGCTCCGGTGCTCTGCTAGCGACACCTTCAATTCTCTCTGTACTCGGTTTAGCAGTCTTCGCGTGTTGGCGTTCCTCGTCAGCTTCCACTCTTTAGCTATTCGGTTTTTGTGCCGAATAGTCGCTAAGAGGTGGGGCGGGAGCTGGCGTGAAGTGTTCTTGATGAGACACCTCTTCGGAGTCGTTGCTGCTGATGCCTCCTTGACAGTGTGCTCGAAGAAGGACAGAGCATAGTCTATATCCTCTGCCGGGCGGTTCGGTAGTGCTGCTGAGACTATCTGGCGGTATCTGCCCCAATCGGTTTTTCTGAAGTCCGGCTTTTGTTGTACATTTAGGATGAGGTCGGACTCTAGCTCCACGATGACTGGGCAATGGTCAGAGGACAGCCTGTTAAGCGTGGTTGCCGCGACGAATCCGGTGATCCCTTTAGTGACTGCCACGTCGAGAACATCCGGACGTCCGCGGTGAGCTGGGTAGTAGGTGGGTTCATCAGGACCCCACACACACATATTATGTCTGTTGGCGACTCTCCGTAGTATGTTACCTGAAGGGTTGTTAACTCTGCTGTTCCAGTCTGTGTGTTTGGCGTTGAGATCACCTCCGATAAACAGCTTGCCTCTGATGTTTGCCAAGGTATTAAAATCAGCCTCTGCTGTTTCCCTTCTAGGAGGCCGATAGGCAGAAACTACAGTCAGTGGTCCTCTTGTCGTGGCCACTTCAATGCCGACAGCTTCAATATACTGCAGGGGCGGAATGTAGATCTCGTGAAATCCATAGCAAAGGATTTAAACGTTAATTTGCATTAAACAGCTGCGAGAGCAATATCCGATTGTGGACCCCCAGACCAAAAACTAAGGCCCCACACTTCAAACTAGCCTGAATCCATTGGCACATCGTTTCTCTTGTGTCTCAGATAATGCCGCTTTGAGAAACCTGCATTTACAGTAGCAGGAAACAACGTTTTGAGTAATTTAACCGAGCCAGTTTACAGATGTGTAGAATTTCATGACGCTCCGCAGATTTAATTATCGCCCAACATTGTTTTTTGTGAAAATGTTACTGAAAAATGCAATTTCAAATTTAAATAAATTCAAATTATTATTACTGTTTTGTGACTTTTATCTTAATAAAAAATTAAAAGGCGTCTGGTACTCAGTAGGAATTTGTGGTATGAATCACTTTTTTTTTATCGAAAGCAAAATTTTATTTGCGTTAAAATTAAATTAAATGTTAGGTTGGGGCAAGGGGACCACTGACGGATACACCTATAAATTTCTATGTCTATGTTAGAAAACTGAGGGTAAGAGAGGGTGTTGAGACAATTATATATAATGATGGAGAATTAGTTAGGAGACAATGTTTCAGTAATGGGAGGGTGTAAATCGGAGAACGAGCTTATCCTCACTATTAGAAATGAGCTGAATAAAATTAAAAAAAAAAAAAAAACAGCCTGACGATATCATGAACTAAGAATGCAGAAAAAAACATGAAGGTGCTGGTGTTGATAATATTAGTACGGGTGTCTTAAAGATAGCAGGATGTGACATTGTTCCTTATCTTGAAACGTAATTCAAATTGAATCTGGATACTTGCTGCTTACCAGAGGACTGTACAATAAAGAAGGGTTGACAAAAAGGGAAAAATTATGGGCCAGTCAGTTTGGCATCAGTGGTAGGTAAATTAATTGAGACATTGAATTTGAGCAACATCAGTAATGCATGTGTGGAACGTCAGTGCTTCTCATGTCGACAACATGGTTTCATACAACGATATTCATGCGAATCTCGGTTAGCAGGCCATATAAAAAATATTTCCGGTGAAATGGTCTAGGGAGGCCAAAATGGTAGTGATCTTTCAAAAGGCTTTTGACAGAAGGGTGGTAACTAAGGTAAAAATTATCGGAGTAGAAGATAAAGTGATATGCTGGGTAAAAGAATTCTTAAAAGTTTGAAAGCAAAAGTCGGAGTAGGAAAGGCAGTACCAAAAGAAGTGGAAGTGAAAACGGCAGTGCAACAGGGTAGCGTATTAGGACCAATGCTATTCGTTATTCTAATGAATGTTTGTGTTGATGATCTACTACTAGGTTGTTTGCATATGACATAATGCTATGTAATATGATCAACTGCAGGAGATCTAGCTGCGGTGGTCAGCGTGGGATAACAATATATAAAAAAGAAGAGTCAGATTACTAGGTACACAGGTTCTTTTTTTTTTTTTTTTTTTTTTTTTTTTTTTTTTTTTAAAAAACCCTTAGGATTGATAGGATTGATTATGATTTTAAGGTGGGGAATGAATTACTTGTTGAAGACTACAAATCTAAATTCCTTGGCATAACATTTGACATCAAACTCAACTGGGCAGGACACATAACAGGTAGTAGGAAAAGGTTTCAAAATCCTTCGCTTGCTAGAGAGAGTGATAAGAGGATGTAACAGAGAAGTAAGGGAAATGTGTTACAGAACTTTGGTAAGACCATTGCTCGAATATACTGCTGTAGTATGGGACATACAAATTTAGGAGTTAGGGGAAAGGGGTGTAAAGAATGCATGCTAGATTTGTCTCTGGAAATTACTGCAAAACACAACTAGTAACTGATTTAATTAAGGAGCTGGTATGGGATTTGTTGGAAGACAAGAGGAGGATGAAGAGAGTAATGGGACTGTACAATTGGTGATGAGGCGTAGAAACATATCTGCGTAAGAATTAGAAGTAGTGCTTGGAAGGGGAAAGATGACCATGACCACAAGCCGGCGCTCGATTTCAGGCACAAGGGTGTAGAAAGATTTTCTTACGCAAATAAGAGATTCAACTATCGGAATTTGTTACCGTGAGAAATGATAAATAGTTTACCAAACATTTTAAGCTGAAATTTGTAAAGAATAATAGTAGACAGGAACAGGAACAGGAAAGGTAAAATATGGCGTGTAGGGAAATTTCCACCTGAGCAAATGCGCTCCTTAATCATCTTTATCATCATTTACCGATGTGCCTTCTTAAAGCCATGAGTTCATGTAGAGCTTGAGTAGTTTTCTCCAGGTCGCACGATCTTGGGCGATCCTCTGCCAGTTAAACTCCGACAGTCCTGCTTATGTCCTTGTCTCATGGGTCTGATGGTCTTCCTCTGGTCTGTGGTGATCTCTTGGGCTCCACTTCAACACTGTTTCTGCCCATCTTTGGTCTTTCCTCGGCACAATATGGCCGCATGTCTGTCACCACAAATTAATCGGTTCTACCACTAATACGGTTCGTTTTCGTGTATCAATAAATGGCAATGGAAAGTGGCATCAGCACATATTAGGCAAAATCTAGTTTTAGATCGTGATCCAAAGTTCGAACTTCTAAAAATTGTCATCTTTATACGGAGCGTACAAATCTTTTCTATGTCTCCATATATTGCATTGTTATGCTGTAAACGATCCGTATCACAACGGATTGGTTAGTAACAAGGAATAGTCAAAAAGAAGAGCCGCGTATTTTACGAACTTTTGCAACAGCTCTTACGAATATGTGATAGACACATACATAGGTTCAACAGGGACTTATTGGTTCCAAACCCTATATACTGTCTACAGTTTTTTGAATTGCAGGGGGTAGATTTTGACAGATAATATGAAAAAGGTTGAGTAAGAGAGGACTGGTTCTGTAAGGTGATGCTGCCAAAATGAAACTGAATAGATTCTCAGAATACTTACAGAATATCCAGCGCGTAAGTTTGCGGTTATGTTATACGGTTTTAGAGATATCATGAATTTATATATTTTTCGGCATTGCCTATTTCGTTCAGGTAAATTTTCGATAAAAAAACAAATAGCTCACGTGAAAAAATGAATAATTGAAGTACGAATTACGATTTTTTATTTTTTTTTGTTATTTTTCAAAACCCATTGTTGAAAAAAAATCGAAGTGATCCATCGGGACTAACTTCTTCATTTAGTAGGTTCTCACAGCCACAAAAAAGATGTACCTATTAACAGGCTGAAAAGAGATATTAAGTACAAATTACTAGAAAGTACTGTTAAACTAAAATAAAAAATATTCAAAGAAAGATTCAGTGGAAAAAAAAATACGAAAGCGAAGTAAGGAATGCTGCAAGATATATTTCAAAAACGCTAAATATACATTCGAGTTCGTCTATTAAACACTGAACCAATCTACTCAGTTTACCTGTCAGATAGCCGCTCTATTCAGTTTGGCTGTCAGATGTTGAGCCACCCTATTATTTTGGCCGACAGATATTGAGCCGCTCTATTAATTTTGTCTTTCGGATAATTTTCGGCTCTATTAATTTCGTATGTCAGATAATTTGTCGCTCCATTAATTTTGTCTGTCAGATATTGAGCCGCCCTATTCATATTGTCTATCATATATTGAGCCGCTTTATTCTTTTTGTCTGTCAAAATTTGAGCCACTCTTTTCAGCTTTTTTATGTTTGACCCTAATCTGCTGGCCTCCTTGTACAATCAATACTGAGACGATACAACCTTGTTTATTTTCTTCGTAACGCGTTTCATACTATTTCGTGGATCATTCTCAGCTATTTACATCGGTCTTTTCTCATCCTCAGCGTTCTCCGTAATATGTTATCATGAATATGTTTGAATCTTTTTCCTGTTTTCTTCTAAACTGATGTAAACGCCAGTATACTGCATTGAACCTACTTCCTCAATTTCTCCAACAGGCCTCATTACTGTTTGAATTTTGCAGAAGTAGCATTGAAATATCATCGACGCAATCCTTCCTTGTAAAAGAGGGCTACAGTTCGTGGTGAAATTACTGGAATTATTGCAGCATTTTGACGTAAGTCATATCCAGAAGGCCAGCTGAGAAGTCTTTCAGTATCTGAGCAGAGGCGCAAGTCAGCCACCATACTCCTAAGCCACTAAATTACTTCTGATGTCAAAAGCTAATCTTCTTCCGACACCTCAGAACGTTTCTACTTTTGCGAGTCGTTCTTCACACTCTCTCCCACAGGCTGTGCTTTGGCTTGTTGAGCCTGTCGTGGTTTTGACGGAGGCAACCTAATGCGTCATTTTTTGTCTCCGAAACGACTAACCTGTGTTCTATAAGTGAATTTTTGTTTTCGAAACGTATCGTTTATGATGAGGATAGGGAATGTCCATTAATGGCGTGAGGTAAAATAGGGAGAGGGGGGTTCCGGATAAATCTCACCACATCTCATTTAAATGGAGGGGGAGTCAATAATAATCTCAGTTCAGCGTTTTATGTAATTTTTTTCTCTTACTTCACAGAAAAAATGTAGTGCATAGAAGACATCAGTATTTTCGCTTAGGTAATTAGTCGCATGAAGCAAAATACATTAACATTTCAAATAAAGTTAATTATTTAAAAATTAATATATAATGTAAATTTCACTTGAGGTGGTGCGGGGGTAGTCCCCACTAGATATTAACAAATCTCACCAATGGGAGCGGTGGGTCCAAATTTAGAAAAAAAAATATACCATGAAATTAATGTACGTCCACAAGCTATTATACCTCCCTGATGCCGCGTGTTTTAGTAATGATGTCGAAGATAATTTTATGGAAGAAGTCCTTGCTCACAGGTCACCAGCTGGTAGGTGTATAAACATACTCTCCTGCGGGAAAGTTTGACTGTCAGTCCTCACTTTCTTCCTGTTGAGGTTGTATCCAATAAACGGCTGGCAGTTATCTGCCTCGGTGGTCTTTACTTGTTCTCTGAGCCACGATAAGGACCACCTGAGAAAGACTGCAAAGAAAGGAAGCGTCTGTTGGAGACCTGTGGAATGCGACCGCTCTCCCACGGCCAGTATCGACCTGCCGCGACTGTCGACCCACACTACTGTGCTAGAATACTCGCTGACAAACACGGACAACAAGCAACACCAAGTTGTGGATCGAGCACTCCATAGGACCCATCAAAAACAAAGCTAGCAGTTGAAATTTCAGAACTAAGTGACTTGAAAAAAATTGCCAAATAAATCGGCCAGAAGTAGGTGAATTAATCAAAATATAACACAAACTTGTTTAAGTAACGTAAGAGAATATATAAAAAGTAGAAATTTGTGACGAGTCTAGGACTTTCGCTTAAATCGGCATGAACAATGATCCAAGGCGAAAAAAAGGAAAGAGATTACCTTTAAAGCATGCAGGATTTAATATGCATCTAAAACTTGTCTGCAACCAGTAACTATACTTTTGATATTCTGTTACTGATTAAATTGGACCTCCCGCTTGTAAGTTTATCTGCCGCTACGCTATAAAATTATCAAAAGTCGTGTGTTGCAGAGAGTGTTTTGCACAAAAATTAATCACAACTCTATGCGTTCCAGCCCCGGATAGCACGA
This sequence comes from Vandiemenella viatica, assembly GCA_031002005.1. Classification (NCBI taxonomy): domain Eukaryota; kingdom Metazoa; phylum Arthropoda; class Insecta; order Orthoptera; family Morabidae; genus Vandiemenella; species Vandiemenella viatica. The sequence continues at coordinate 252,995,838 of CM061919.1, forward strand.
GGGATGAAAGAATTCATATAAGCATCAGCATGGCACCTTTTTTCTCTTATTTTATATCTCCTTTCATGGCTACCTCAATAGGTAGGATTTCGCACCATAACATTTGTAAATGAACGGGGTTGTTCGCATGTTAGATAATAAATTCATACTAAGCTTAGTTCGTCTATCTGCCAGACAATATCAGCCCCATCTATGTATTAATTTTGTGATGCTTTTGTAAGGGCTGTGGCAAGCAGTCACAAATCTAGCGGCTCTTCTCTGTACTGTCAATCAACGCGTGTGTAGATGCACAGTTTTAGAATAGGTTTGTATACAGCAACAAACGGATGTTGGACCATACAATGTTACCGCAGTGCGGGATGACCGCTGTCTTATCCACGTGGTCGTAACCGACGGAACAGTTTCGTCCACAGTATTGGCTCGACATTAACGGGTGCGGACATGTCTGAGTCGACGGTATTGATGGCAATCTGAACAGCAATCGCTACATCAGGGAGGTTTTATAGTTTGAGGCAGTGCCCCTCTTGCAGGCAGCTACACATGCCTTATTTCAGCAGGACAATGCCCGGCCAGAAGTGGCGAAGACTGTGCAAGCCATCTTTGAAGAACCACGGGTACCACTGCTTCCCTGGCCTGCAGGTGTTCCATATAACACGTCTCAGTCGCCAACCTGTTCGATCTGGTCCTTCTGCAACCACTGTCGATGCTTGTGGACGCACCTACAAACCACGTGGCAGTGTGATACCCTGCAGCATATCCAAGCTCTTTATGATTCCATACTACGACGTCTAGAGGCTTTGATTGCAGCACGTGGCGGCTTCACACCATACTGAACTCTCACGGTTAGCGCGCACATACTGTTCTGCAGTTATAATCATTTGTGTGTTGACATGTTCCTACCGTGTGGAATTAATTTCGTTGTAATCACACGTCTGATTCTTGTGGTTGCAATATTCACAAACAACAGTATCCATTGAAACAAAAACAGATAATAATTTAATCTGGATTAGTGATGCAACAGACCTCTGCTTCTGCTTCCGCAACTGTGGAAGATCCACACTTTTTTCACATCCGTTTCTGCTTTCGCAACTTTTATAACGGAAATTTAATCTGAAATTTACAATGGGACGGCGCATGTGATGCGTAAGTCAGAAAAATTCTAAAATTTGACAAGATAGTTACGCGATGAATTGAACGCAAGAGTAAGATTTGGAGAAGTGACCAAATATGACAAATAAACAAGTGCGACGTATTTGAATCTGCGATATAAATCTCATTTTTTTTTCACCAGCGTCAGTGCGGAGCAGTGTTGAGCCTGAAGAAACTAAATATCACGATCAGTTGAATCAAGGGATACAGAGATACACCAATTCCACACAAAATAACGATGGCATAGGTTCCCACGAAAGGTGCCGAAGTTGAAAATGAAGTCCAGTTTACGTCATCATCATTAAAAATGTTAGAGTTCATGTTAAATATGAACGAAGACCAGCAAGTCTCAACTACAACTGATGATAGTGACAATCTACTTTTGACGTTACAGTCACATTTCGGAAATACAAAAAAGATAAGAGATTACATCTACACGAGGATTTGGTGAAAATCAGATGCACACAAATACCACCACCTTTTGTCAATAGTGCGCCAATTTTTATCAGCTCCCTTAACAGCGTAGGAAGTGAACTATTATTCAGGCTGCTGGTGTAATATATGACGAACACCGGGTCAGATTGCAGGGTGTAAACTGCTTTTTAATAAATATTACTCACAGTTACTTCATTTTGAATAATCATTTAATAAAACATAATTCTTGTTAAAAATTGTACTTCTTCTTCATAGTATTTACACTTCCGTTTCTGCATCCACTTCTGTTTCCGTTTCCGCTAAAACTTAATTTTGACATCTAACTCCGTTTCTACTTCCGTTATGACACTTCCGTTGCATCACTACTCTGGGTGATGAAATAATTGGTAATAATTTTTCAAGAAAGCCATAGATATCAAATCGTTCCTTTTTCTGTTTTCAACGGTAATGAGTCACTGAAAACAACGTAGGCAGAGAGAGACTCCTAAGGAAGTTTCGACTTGACAGTCAAGGACACCCTCAAAGATTGCAGAAATAACGAGAAATGTGTGTGGAGCGGAGAGGCAATCATTTCATCCTCCCTTTGTGTCTGCGAACCTGCTGAAAAAAATAAGGTCTCTGGTATTCTTTCTCTCTGTCAACAACTCGGAGGTGGGGACGGCTAGTCTGCGCCCTACAAAGGGTCGGCTGTCCTAACGCGGCAGCCAACTGCTGGCAGCCCAGCAGGGCGCACAGTCACGTGGTGGGCTATGCCCTCGTTTGTTACAACACCGCCTCATCTGCACAAATATATTACTCAATACAATATGCGGCAGCTGTGACTGAGTTGGTGAAGGCGTACGAAATAACCCCCTTCTTTCCCGAAAGAAGAGATGGCGAAAGTATACGCAGTTCATTTAATAACTCGTTGGGTTAGGACTGCAACTACCAATCTCTTAGCTTTGGAAGATTTTACGATCAAGAAGTCGGTAACGAAACTCGTGGTAGAGAACAACATCAAGATCTAGTGTTTAATTTTTCTGATGAAAAAGTAGTTATAATTGGCAGATACGTTAGCCGAAACGACCACACAATCATGAGTATACCACCAGCTAGTCCCAGCGATAGACATAATATCTGCGATTAGGACCACCTTGAGCAATAAATGAAACAATACAGGGTGTTCACGAACGAAAGGATAATCCTGCAACCGCAGATAGGCCAAATCATTTCCTACAATATGACAAAATATTATTTTAGTAATAGTCTTACCATTTCTACAAGTTAAGAATTTTTGAACACCTTTTTTTTTAAAATTTACTCAAAGATATTTGAGCCATCTAAAACAATGTTTTTTTTTCTTTTTGCTTTAAACCTTAAAAAAATTATAAAAAATCTCAAATGTTATAATTATTTTACACTTCTTTTAAAATGATTGTTTTATGGTAGTTCAATCTGCTAAAGAGACCATTGTGCATTTTAAACATGTAGTAAAAAAAATGATGATAATTATTTAAAAAAGAATTTTTTAAGGTTTTTTAACGTTTTAAGAAAAAAAGAACATTGTTTTAGACAACTCAAACATCACAATTGTAAATGAAAACACCGTCTATTAGCAACTGGTTTTATTCATATATGCTTAGACGCGTTTCGTCCTTGTGGAAAGGGGCATCGTCAGTGACTGTGAATGTACACACTTTAACAATAAATTTGGCCGCCACTGACAAATTCTGTCATTCTTATTTTGCACAATCTGACATCAATGTCATCCCAGTATTGCGTTACTGTTTCTTAGGATGACATTGACGTCAGATTGTGGAAAAGAAGAGTTATATAATTTTTCAGTGGCGGCCAAATTTACTGTCAAAGTGTGTACATACATGTTGGTGTTATCAAAATTACAATATTAATATACATAACTAACTAATAATAAACTACATTCTACTTACGACTTATGGTTGAGGCAGTTACATGTGGTCAGGAATAGCTCCATTTACACTTGTTTGTGACCATAACTGTAGTTGTGGTTCCACATAACTGTAACAGTAACTATTGTTACCCCATTTTTTTTGGAGGTAACTATACCACTGTTTCAAAATCTATTGAAATTTACACTTTGTGTTTGACGAACAGCAAGAACCTTCTTGTTTACATGCGTTTACAGTGATGCCAACCTAATGTTTTTGCTTTCGTTATAACGTCTGTGTCTATGTATTAATAAAATATGTCTCTGTTTGTGCAGTGGTATCAGTGTTGTAATTTACTTTTATGTGTATTATAGTCCTGTGTCTAGGTTATTCTTCAATGTTTTAAACAGTGTCTCGTTTGTTAAATGAGTGAATTCATTAAGTACAGTTTGCTTTGATGCAATGGCTTTGTAAATGCAAACATCCTTGAATAAATTTTTAAAAAAATAATAATAATCCGACAGGGTTCAAAACGTCTTAATTTGTAGAAATGGCATCGAATAAACTGAAAAAGTCACATGTTTCAAAAAAAAATCAGTATCTCGAAAATGGTGAGGCTTTTACTAAAATAAAATTTTGTCATTTAGTAGGACATGAAGTGACCTATTAGCGTTTACAGTTTTATGTTTTCATTTCTGGACACCCTGTATATGGAGAACATCGATAGAAAATAAAGGCAGACACTACGGCTACCTACACCAAACGCTACCAACTAAACATTAGCACCAAAGAGGGTATGTTACAAAAAGAACTATGCGCATCATAGCACGGTTAAAATTCAACCGCGGTAGTTTGCCTAAACACCTGTTCAGAATACATCTAACTTCACTCCTTTTTTGCGGCTGTGACGAGGCGATAGAGGGAATGTAAACTACATTATATTCTCCTGTAAAATACACTGGCAGCAGTCTACTAGGCTGCTTGAACACCTACAACAAGTAGGCATAAACCCGCCAACAAATGTATTGAACCTTTTAGCAAAGGCAGACCGTCGAATCTACACGGCCATCGTAAAGTACATAGTAAACAACCATATAAACATTTAAAACAGCCCCAGCTTTAAGTGTGATAAACAATGTATCGCATATCCAAATATTAAAATACTGTTACCATTCCATTCCCGCCTCTAATGACCTCGACGAGGCGTAAAGCCATAAGTAAAAAAAAAAAAACTTGAAGTGTTTATCATAAATGTAGTAATAATTTCTCTTGTTCTTTCATGTCTCTCGTGTAAGTCGTGTTAGAATTACTTCTGCTTCGTCATCGATATCATCGGGGCAGGGAGAAGAAGAGGGGCAAGGAAAGGGGAGCAATTCGGCCATGCCCTTGTGAAAGAACCGTTCCGACGTTCCCCTGGAGTGATTTTGGGAAACCATGTAAAACCGAAATCTGGAATCCCGAGCGGTGGATTTGAAACCTTGTCCACCCCCTTGAAATCGCCCTCGCAACTTTTTGAGACCTTTTTTTAGGTCTCACCCTTCCAAAAGCCGGTTACACCCCCACTTTTCGACGAAAAACCCCCCTTAAAATCCACTTTCACGTAATTTGTAGACTGTTTTATCTTTTTAGCTCCAAAATCCAACAATTTTTTCCGAAACCTTATGTGAGATCCCCCCCCCCCCCGCCTATTTCACATCACGTAATTTAAGGACTCCCCCTTTTCCGTACACCTCCCATCGGAAGTTGTTATACTCTAGTGGATAAATGGAGATGATGGTAACATTATCTCTGTGAGAAAATTGCGATTGTCAAAGTCACAGCTTACAGTTACACCAAAGACGTCAGCAGAAAGCGCAGGGCCAGTAAAAGAAGACGAGGACGCACATCAGCCTAAGACAGAGCGTTCGTTACAATTTGGCGACCCTTAGCCAGGACCAGTTCTTGGAGAGGATTGTACCCTCACAATATTTGTTTAGTATGTAGATCAAATAACGAAAAAGTACCCTTAAGTAAGTGTTCCTCTATTGCTTAGTGCATCAGCATAACTATTAAAATGCTCTGTCTACTCTGGTATCTAAGTGAGTTGTTTGTAATGAGAATAATTTGATTTTTAGTATAATTTATTATAAATATTTATTTAGAAATTTATTAACGGGCGCCGTTCCAAAACAGGAAAATTTGGGAAAGAGTTTTGCATCACAATTGAATAGAAAAACGAATGAAGTTAATTAAAACAATTATATTTTATTATAGCAATAAGAAATAAAAACGTTAATTCAATCTTGAAGAAATTCACACAAATCATTTACAGTCTTTATGAAATACCAGGGCTCTGTTCCAGAAGGGTGGGCATTAGATATTCATTAAACACTGTTCCACGGCTAGCTCACTCGATGAATAGGGTGTTAATTGCTGGGACACAATGTTGCAGTTTTCATTGCTCTTAGGGTCGCACTGAGCCTAATCACTTTGCAGCGAAAGTTACTTATATGTAAAAGTTCATTACCATCGTTGGCTGCGCAGCTGTAAGCAGTATGCACTACAATCACTGATGCAAACTGGATCTTCGTATTCGTAGCACCACACAGAAACTTGAGGACAACAACAGTCCTCGCCTTTTATGTGCCACATCCAGCACCAATATGTCTGCTATCATTCATCTTCTCCGCGACCACCTCCTGTAGTTGACATGGAACAGAAAAGGATTGAGGAATTCAGAGCGTGCGATAATATTGCCGTTCTGGTTGGATTTTCGTTTAAACCGTCTATCTGGCGGTCTGTATGTAGCACCCTATTCACTCTCCCTGCGTCAACCTTAAAGCCGGGTTCCCACGACCTCTTGTAACGGAGGCGGGACGGGACGGGACCTCATTAGCCGAAGTGTAGGGACGAGCGCGGGCCACAGGTTAGATCTAGCTTACCTCGCCGCCACCTCCCCACCACGTTGCCTAGTGTCGTTTGGCACAGAGCACTTTACAGCAACAGAAGGGGTGCGCACCACTGCTGCAAACCGATGGCAACAGCGCACGTCTACACACGCCTGTGATGTTTACTGACACAGAGTGGGTAGCTGCGTCTCGTCTCCGCTAGCAGAGGCGGCCCTGTTCCCATGGCATGTTGTTGAGTATTCGCCCCGTCCCGTCCCGCCTCCGTTACAAGAGCTCGTGGGAACGCTGCTTTAAGGAGGCAGTCTCCTTTTTCTCCTCATACTCCCCTAACAGACCTTTTTGAAGGCCGTACCATTGTCTGTCTCCGGCCAGCCGACAAGTCGGCGCCAAGCTGAAGTAGTCACTTCATCACCGAATTCGATCGCTGTAGGCATATTCACTCCATGCAACTCTTTGCATTTTTAATTGTCCCTTCTAATAAAACATGTGGTGAGGTTTGAGATCATAACACTGTGGCTCATACTCATTTACATCGCTGTTTCCAATCCTAAGGGATGAACGATGCGTTGCCAACCACAAGGGCAAGGAGGCTGGTATTGAGGTCGCGGGTCGGCGCGTGTTATCTCTGGCCGGCCGCGCCGCGCCGTGACAGGTGTGCCGCCTGAGTCACGCGCTATTGTCGGCTCCCCGCCTCGCCGCGCCGCTCCGCCGCTTGCTTATTCATAAGCCGCCGGCCCGCCCGCGCAATCTCTCTCTCGCTCTCTCTCCGCTCCTCACTTCTCCCTCCCTGCCTGCCCGCCCGTCCCGCGTCGGGTCGCCGCCGCCGCCGCACGTTTTCCGCTCACCTCGGACGCACCTAGAATATCTGGCGGCGCGGCACAGCGCGGGTCGGAGCAGTCGATCGATCGATCTGTTAATACCGGCTGCGCTCGGCGCCATCGACCCCTCGCGCCCACACCGACCACTTGACGCCTCGTCGACCAGGCGGGGCGGAGAGTCACAGTGTTTAGCCGGGGCTCGATCCCTCCATTTAACACCGACACCGACTACAGGCAACAAGACACACTCACGGTTGCCTCTGCACGACACACGCAATTCTCGTTGTTATTATTTTTTTCTTTTCTTTTTTGATCCTCCTCAACATGGAGGTCATTAGACGCGGGAAAGGACTTGCGGCAAGGATTGGGAAGGAATTCGGGCATGGTATTTTGAGTGAACAAAACCGGCATTCATGTGGAGTTGTTGGTCATGGTTTTATTTTATGGCTTTACGCCTCGTCGACAAAGGGAAAGGACAGTGGGCGAGGAACTTGAAGGAATTCTGGAATGCTATTTTGAAGGAACCAACCTGACATTCATCTGAAGTTTGTGGTCTTTTTGGATTACTTTACGCCTCGTCGACATCGATGCCTGTAGTGACGGGAAAACACTGAGGGTTAGGAACGGGAAGGAATTCTGGCGTGGTATTTTGAAGGAGCCAACCCAGCATTCATCTGAAATCGGTGGTCGCGTTTTTGTTAATGGCATTACGCCTCGTCGACATCATGGCCTTTAGAGACGGGAAAGGGTGTATCTGAGGGACGGGAAGGAATTCTGCCATGGCCTATTAAAGCAAGTATCCCGGCATTCGCCTCGCGTTATTTGGGGAAACCATGGAAAAACCAAATCTAGATGCCCGGACTGGGATTCGAACCCGCGTCCTCCCAAATGCTAAACCAGATCTTTGAAGGAACCAACAAGGCATTCACCTGGAGTACGGAGTAATGGGTCGTCTGGTTATTATGACCTGGGTTTTTATTGCCTGCGCATTCCGCCCCTATCCTAGCCTACTTGAACCTAACCGGGAGTAGAGAACCTGCAGTTTAAACTGGAATCCGAACAACGGAAGTGTTCTGGGGTATCCACATTACACCGCAAGTTGTGCGAGATGTGAAGGTCAAGTTAAGGGCTTTTGAAAATCGCAGCTGAGACCGGGTTTCGAATCCCGCCGACTTTTCGCTTTCCCGAAAGATGGCTTAAGCACTGAGCTACCAAACCGAATGCAGTAATTTCGGGAAAGCATAGAAAGCCGAAATCTCGATGGTCGGACAGGGATTCGAACCCACGTCCTCCCGCTTGCGAAGCCACGACATTACACCTCACCCACCTCACCTCGTTATTGCTGCAGTGATTTCACGTCCTCAGTGTGAATAAAAATTAATTATTTATGCTGGTGAAGTGAACTAGTGCAAGATTACAGACACCATTCGTACGAGAGTATTGTTTTCTACAGCCACAGTTACCGTATGAAGCCTACTAGGCTGACAAATAGGATCTTTAATTACTTTCTCAAAAAGCAAAAAATAACAAATCAAACAAAAACAAAACAAAAACAAAAAAACATTGAGGCGTGGTTTACCGAGGTAGAGAAAGACTCTCAAGAAGTGGAGGTTGCACAAGAGGACATCCAGAAACGTATTCTGCCCCAGGAGGAATTGCAAGAATACTGCAGTTTACAAGAAAAGCCGAAACTAAAAACTGGTAAAACTTGGACCAAAGCTAGAAAGGAACAGCATCGGTTACGAAAGCGGAAATACTGGGTGAAAGGAAAAACCAGTGCTAGTGAATTTGTGCTTTTCTTTATTTTTCACCGCACGCGTTTCACTCGATTTTTTAGAGCATCTTCAGCGATACCTGTGATTCTGTTTCATATTTTTTCGTCTGATTGCCAGCCTTTGCCCCGTGGTGTAGTTTTGAACTGGATCTTGTTTAGATGTTTTTCAAGGTTTTCTTAGTGCGAATTCCAATAACACGTTTACACTCACCTAATTTCAAAGTGCTACCAACAGGTTTTGGTAATATAAGATGTTCAAACTGTACACTGCAGCGCACTGTTTCACTATTCCATCGAAAGTGAAGTTTTTCGATATCTCGCTCAGTTCTCGAGATGACATGTGACGTGATTAGGTTGACTTGAGCCTGGAACCGAAGAACAATTTCGCCCAATCCAAATTTGACGATGTTTTCTTCTGTAACTTGACGAAACAAATCGAAAGTGAAGAATAACATTTTTCGATATTTTGCTTACTACTCGAGATATAATACCTCATAATTGAGGTGGTTAGGTAGAGATGCGACCTGCACCAGAAAAAAAGAAAAAATCGCCAAAGCCACAAAGAAACGAACAGCAAGCTGGACATGCAAAGTTTTCTTTATAGCGGTTGTGATTAACGTGAAATGCCGTCTGGACCAGATGAAAAACCTCGCCAAAGGCTCTAGGAACCACATCTGTAACTAATTTTTGACAGTCTACATATCGACAAGTAAGCGAGATACCAAAAAATTTTACTCTTCACTTTCGATTTGTCTCGTGGAGTTACACATGAATCCACCACTAAATTGCGTCGCCACGATAGTTTTAGAACTACCGTCAATAAGTATTACTAATTGGCCCATGAAAAAAACTCGCAAATGATAGGTTGGCGGTTTGAAGTAGAATGAAAGAAGAACATACTAAATTGTAATCAAACGAAATAAAACACAACTTCTTACGAAACTATCAGAAAACAGTTCTGGACACATTAAATTTACATAAGACACAAACTTGTAATTTACAACACAAAACAATGTAATTTAGAATTTACATGTAAATTACATTATAAAACTTTTAGATAAATAATTTACAGTACAAAAAATTTACATTACAAAACCTCTTTGCACATAATATTTAAAGTGAAAATAAACACTTACAATGCCTTACATAACAAATACAAATGATGAAATGTTTCCCTAACTCAAATAAAAAAAAAAAAATCGAAAAGCTCCTTATTCTAAAAAACACAAACAGTTTATCACTATCTCTGTGATATGTACTGCTATCTAGTGGGAATGCGATTACTCTAGCGAAGTCTATTATTTTGACTTTGGCCTTGATTTTTCATAATTTTGCCATTTATTGGTTGAATTTAAAAAACTTTCTTAATTATTGATGTTACCAAAGTTTAGAACTTAATCAATAAAACGATATCTCTTTTATCGATTTTGGTCGAGCATGAAGGGATAAAGATGTTCTTAAAAAAAAAAAACACTTCTGTATATATATATATATATATATATAATTGATCTCTATCTGAATGTCAGTAAACGAACAGAACAGGGGGCGTCCATAAATTACGTGAGGTGAAATAGGGGGGGGGGGTCCGGCGAAATCTCACCAAATCTCACCAGGGGGGAGGGGGGGGTCTACGGAAATCTCACGTGAGATTTTGCGAAAAATTTGGGGATAGTAGAGGCAAAAAAAAGGTATACAATTTGCGCCTAAGTCGATTTTAGGAGGGTATTTCGTGAAAAAGTTAGGGTGTGACCTAAAAAAAAAAAAAAAAAAAAAGGTCTACAAAAGTTTCGAGTGCGATTTCTAGGGGGGGTTCTCACGGACCTGATCTCACCAGAGGGGGGGGGGGGGTCCGGCCAGATCTCACGAAATCTCACCAAGGGGGAGGGGGGGGGTCCAGAAATCCGGAAAAACACCTCACGTAATTTGTGGATGCCCCCAGTCAGTTCATTAAAATCATCGACGCTCTGGGCTGACTACAAATGATGCAGTGGTGCGCCCCACTACGTTTCCGGGGACTGGCTGAGTTGTTAACGCTCCCGAGAACTGGCCGTGTGTTGAGGCGATGCAAGTTTTGCCGATACGCAGACGGGGAATGCTCGCTCAGCGTTCCTTCCCCGCCACCCATATCGCTTCCCCTGACTCGCGGCGGGGAAAACGACACGAGGCGGACGGCGAAACAACCTCTCCTGCAGACGTGACGCGGCTCGTTTCCCGTACCGCGCCACCGCCACAAAAGTTCTCACAGAGAATTTAGTAAGAAGGACGGAAGGGGCCGCGATACAGGAAGCGAGGGAGCGGCGGCGGTGAGGATTTATCGGTGGGTGGGCAGGCGCTGGCCGGCCGCTCACTAAATCACCTGCCGCGGCCGCCTCGGGTGCGCTCGACTGCGGTCGGGCGTGTTCGGCCGCGGCTACTGTGCGCCCGCCGTCGGCATATTGGATTAAGTGGCGGTCGGCGCGACGCTCAAGGACGGGGCTCCCACTCCACGCACGCACCACTCAGGCGGCGAATAACAAAGACACGTCGCCATCCTTGCCAACATAGCTTTGGATATTGGCCCCAAAAGACACTTCGCCGTTGTTGTCAACATAATTTCAGTGATTAGGGACCAAAGATACCTCGCCATTCTTGCCTACATCACTGCACTCAATAGGGACCAAAGATACCTCGTCATTCTTGCCTACATCAATGCACTCATTGGGGACCAAAGATACTCGCCATTATTGCCTATATCACTGCACTAATTGGGTACCAAAGATAACTCGTCATTCTTGCCAACATCACTGCACTCAAAAGAGGGCAAAGATACCTCGACGTTCTTGCCAACATCTCTTCATTCGTTAGGAGAAAAAGACACTTCTACATTCTAGCCAATATCAGTTCAGTCAATACAGGCCTTAGACACCTCAACATTCTTGCCAACATCTCTTCAGACATTGGGGCCATCATTATTGTCGTTGTTGCTATAACTAAAGTTATTAGGGGCAAGAAACACATCGATATTATTGCTAACATCATTTTATTCATTAGAAACTAAATACGCCTCAACATGTTTGCCATCAAAACTTCAGTCATACCGGAAAGAAGGAAAATTGAAGCATTTGAAATGTGGTGCTACAGAAGAATGCAGAAAATTAAGTGGACAGACAAAGTAAGAAATGAACGAGTTTTGGAAATAATGGGTGAAGAAAGAAGTTTGTGGAAGAAGCTTACAGAAAGAAGAGACAGGCTCGTAGGTCATATTTTGAGACATGCTGAATTGGTTAATTTGCCGGTGGAGTGAAAGATCGAAGGTAAGAACTGTAGAGGAAGACAGAGATTAGAATATATGAAGCAGATAACTGAGGACGTGGGTTGTAAGGGATATGTAGAGATGAAGAGGTTAGCCCAAGATAGGAAAGGATCAAGCTAGTCGAAAGACTGATGACAGCAAAAAAACATTTCAGTCATGAGGGGCCAAAGTAACTTCGACGTTCATGTTAACATCACTTCTGTCATGAGCCACAGACACTCAACGTTGTTCCCATCACTTCAGTCCTTGTAGCCATGACATCTAGGCATTGTATTCAACATCACTTTGACATTCTTTCCAACATCACTTCAGTCATTGGGGTCAACGGTACCTCGAAATTTTGCCATCCTGACTTCAGTCATTGAGGAAAAAGACAATTCGCAACTTTTGAAAACGTCACTGCAGGCATTGGGGCCAAAGACACCCTGACATTCTTACAAACATCGCTTGTATCATTGGAGCTAGAGACACCTCTCCAAACGTGGCAACGTCACGTCAGTCTTCAGAGGCCAGAGAAACTTCGCCATACTTCCCAACATCACGTCAGACATCAGAGGACAAAGACGCCTAGTCATTTCATGCCATGAAAACTTGAGTCATTAGGGGTCAAACACACCTCTACGTTTTAGCCAACATCAGTTCAGCCACTGGATCCAAAGACACTTCAACAATATTGACAAAAACACGGGCCAAATACACTTAGATGATTTTGCAAACATCACTTCAGTCATCGGAGCCAAAGTCGTCTCGACATTTTTTCCAACATCACATAAGTCATTAGAGTCGAGAAAGACCCCTCAATTATTGCCAACATCACTTCAGTAATGAGGGACCCAATACACACCGACATGTTCGCCTACCTCACTTCAGTATTTTGTGCCAAAGACAACTCGACAGTCTTGCAACAACAGTTTGAGTCACTAGAAAAACCAACTGGCTAACAGAAAAGATAGGACTACATGCTTCCTTTTAAACTGGTTAGATCAACATGCAATGAAAATAAATATCAAACACAGTCAGCTGGCTAGGTAAACGGATAAAAAAACTACAGATTATTTATGATTATTGGGTGGAAAAGAAATTTTTTTTTTTGTCGAAGACTTGAAGTGTAAATATGTTGCACGTCATTTAACAACTAACTCAACTGGGCAGGATACATTGGGCAGGTGGCAGAAAAGGTTTCAGAATCTTTGATTTATTGGAGAGATGTACCAGAGCAGTGAAAAAGGCTTGGTCAGACCATTGCTTGAATATGGTGGTATTGTGTGTCACCTGTATGTTGCGTATCCAATAAACAAATATGGGGGGTTCAAAGAAGGGCAGCTAGATTTGTCTCTGGAACGGTCAGTATCTGATATGATGAAGGCTCTATATCGGGTTTTTACAGTTTGAAAGCGCTTAGTCTAGCTTTATATCTGTTCCGTGGGTTATGAGCAAAAAAAGATAATTTGTTTTTAACCCGAACAGATACGCACCTAAAATTGTTAATAGAATCACGATCTGATTACACTCATTACGTCCAAGATACACACTTCAATAAGCCTAAAAATTTCTAACAACATGATACAAATTATCGATTCTTAATGCAAATCCGACCAGAGACTACACACTACATCTAAGATAAACACTTAGGTTGCCCTAAAAAGTCAAAACTTCAGGCAAGTTACTTTTTGTGTCTGTGTTCGTAGTTTTTACGTCTAAAAAACGTTTTCGATTACGCAACTACGATTTATTTTTTTTACCTCTGCAAATTTTGAACGTTTCATAAATAATAAAATGTAGATATAGCAGTAATTCACGTTATCTTTTATATTTCTTGAGAAATAATTCGTGGTTTGAGTCATTTCGATGGAATTTTCATTGTTTGAACTTCTCGGATTTGACTCAAGATTTACTCCGGTAAATCTTTACATCAATATTTGCACGACTCTGGTGATGGAAATGTTAGGGAAAAAAAAAGGAAACCTCTTCCATAACATTTACATTTTTTTCCTGTTCTGCCATGATAACTGCTAGTTGAAAATAAAAAAATAAATAACATTGGTAGTCATTGCGGATTGCAGACAGAAGTGAAAACTTAAAACTATGAACACCATACGCGCAACACGTTATACTTGCTAACATAAGCATGTTGGTGACGCGAACTCAAATGATTTTACCCATCAAAAATCACCAAACACGCCTTCTTTAGGCGCGTTTGGCGATTAACTTCAAAAACTAAAAATCTAATTTAGTCCACTACCCCAAGGAGATGTACCAAGCTATCGTGTCAGAGGCAGGAAGGCCAATTCCTTTCCTCAGAGGCCTACAGTTTAACGTGGAATCAGAACCACTGTATTTCCCGTCATGGTTCGTATAATCAAATACAACTCCTAAAAATACCTGCTCACCACGGGATTTGAACCCACGACCGGAGAGAGAAACTTTCGGAAATAAGCGCTTTAACCGCTGAGCTACCAGGCCGCAATCTTTTGTAGTATAAATGTGCCAAGTTCTATCAAAATCGGATAAAAACTATGTTTGTGTGAACAACGTTGTTAGAAATTAAGGTGAGGGTGCGAGGTTAATGCTTCCTTTTGCCGGTTAATATGGCCCGTTATGCATTCTGGATTTAAACAAAAAATTACGAACGATAGCCGCCTCGCTGCTGTTAATACAGGCCATTATCTTGATAAATTTTATTCATACTCATTAAATAATTCTTCTCTCTTTTTTCCAACATTGATTATTTATTTCACATTCAGTATTGAAACTCCCATAAGCTTAAAAAATCTTAATTCAACGACTTTCAAGTCAAACTTCTACTACTAAAACATACATGACAACAACCAGTCAACGAAAACAAAAACATGATGCAGTCAGCGATATTCATTGCATAACTCTTTGCATTACATGTTAGCCAACTTAAACATCCCACAACATTATTTTTTACCATCACTTACACTAGTTATTTTACAATTAATTAACTCTATGGTTGTTATCTCACAAGGGGTAATGGAGAAGAGGGTTTATGTTTTTGTAAATCAAACGTAAACAGTATTTTTCTATTTTTTAAAAAGTATATGTATGGATAGTTCCATCAAAATCAGATAAAAAGTGTATTTGTATGAAACACATTGTCAAAAATACAAACATTCATTTTTAATTATTAGTTGCAAGTATAACCTATACCTACACTGTAGTCCAAGCGCAATACGTCATACTTATAGCTACAGATACAGTGTTAACATTAGCATGTTGGTGACGTGAAGTTAGAAGGTTTTACCAATCCAAAAAGCATCCAACGCGAGTATCATACGCGCAACACATCATAGCGTGACTGTGACGACACGTCATAGCGTGACGGTGACGACATTTCATAGCATGTCGGTGACGGGGTGTTGCTAACTAATAGATCGCGTCCAAACATCGCCTAACGCACTTATAGAAGTTTTCACTTCAAAAATCTACCATACACGCTTCGTCTAGGCACCTGTGTCCCCGATGGCAAACCTGCAGGCAAATAAGCGTGTCGGACATCGTAGCACGGTTGCATGCAGTGAGTGAGGGTGCTCTATTTCCTGTGGTGTCTGCAGTTCTGCGATCCCCCTGACCTGGCTGCGCCCGTGCGGTCGTTGTCCCGAGCCGTTCGTGTGGGCACTGGCGGCCAGACGTAATTAGCGGAGCCGCCGGCTCTAACAGTCCTCACTCAACCGCAAACTACACACGACTTTCTCCAAGCCACGGCTCTCCCAGCAACTCCGCCACGTGTCAGTGGGAAGACAACAGCGTCAAGTAATTCCAAACATCAATAACAAGGCTGCAAACAGACATTGCGCTGACATCTTGGTTTCGTTTTAAAGAGGAACGATGAACGTTAGTGCCACTCCGGAAGGTGAAAGGGGCGAAATGCACGCGAAAAGTTAACCCACCATTCGCTATATGTAGGCTACATAAACGATATCATAAAAACTTAAATTAATCTACAACCCAAAGGTTGGTTGGATGCTCCCGGTGGAGCCATACTAAACCACCGTGTCAGAGGTAGGACGGGCAGTATATCTGTTTTAATTATTTTTAAAGTGAAAACTTCTACAATTTATTATATACGATTCACATTTGACCAAAAATTATTGCCACGGTTTCTGACTCTTCCTGAAATGTGAATATTTTTATGTGCAAATGACTTTAAATATCTTCGCGTACGTGAGGAAATTAGATTACCGCTACGTTGTGTGAGTTTTGACTTGCTTTAGTTAATGTGTAGCCCAAACATTCCTCCATAGTTTGTGATGAGGACGGAAATTTCTGACAGCGACGATAACGGCAGATTTTCAGGATCATTTGCGCTAGCTGTGACAGGAGCTTCCTCAGGATAACCGACGGTTGTATGCCTCCATGTCCGGCCGTACTGTGGTCTATTTCCGTGCTAGGAGCATCCTGATACTGCTTATTACCTTTCAGTAAATTCATGAAATGGCGAGCTTCCAATATTTTGATATTTTTTATACTGCCATGACACCTCTCACCATAACACCTCACACTGTGACACCCCATACCATGACATCCCACACCATGACACCCCACACCATGACACCCCACACCATGACACCCCACACCATGACACCCCACACCATGACACCCCATGCTATGTCCACTCCGCACGATGACTTCCCACACAATGGCACCTCACATCAGGAGACACCACGACTCCCCACATTATGACACCCCACACCATGACTCTCCAAACCATGACACCCCACACCATGACACCTAACATTATTCCACCACACACCATGACACTCCACGCTTTGACCCCCTACACCATGACATCCCACACCATGACACCTCCCATCATGGCATACCACACTATGACACCCTACACCATGACATGCCACGCCATGGCCGCTCCACACGATGATATCCCACAAAATGACACCTTCCCGCTTGACACCACACACCACGCCTCGCCACATTATGATATTCCCCACCATGACACACTGAACATCATTGCTCCCCACATCATCACACCCCATGCTATGGTCGCTCCAAACCATGACATCCCACACCATGGCACCTCACATCATGACACCACACGCCATGACTCCCCACTGCATGACACACCACACCATGAAATCCTACACCATGACACCCCACACCATGACACTCCACACCAAGACACCCCACACCATGACACCTCACACCATGACACCGCACACCATGACACCGCACACCATGACACCCCACTCCATGATGCCGCACACCATGACACCCCACACCATGACACCTCACACCATGACACCGCACACCATGACACCCCACACCATGACACCCCACACCATGACACCCCACACCATGACACCCCACACCATGACACCCCACACCATGACACCCCACACCATGACACCTCACACCATGACACCCCACACCATGACACCCCACACCATGACACCTCACACCATGACACCCCACTCCATGATGCCGCACACCATGATACCCCACACCATGACACCTCACACCATGACACCCCACTCCATGATGCCGCACACCATGACACCCCACACCATGACACCTCACACCATGACACCTCACACCATGACACCTCACACCATGACACCCCACTCCATGATGCCGCACACCATGATACCCCACACCATGACACCTCACACCATGACACCCCACTCCATGATGCCGCACACCATGACACCCCACACCATGACACCTCACACCATGACACCGCACACCATGACACCCCACTCCATGACCATGACACCCCACACCATGATGCCGCACATCATTACACCCCACGCCATGACACCCCACATCATGACACCCCACACCATGACATCCTACACACTACTCCCCACGCTATGGACTCTATATCATAATGTTTCACACCGTAATACATTTCTCCAGGGCTTCACCGCCATTGCTGCTTAAAGAAGAGCATTTTTTTTCATTTGCTAGATTGCTTCCCCTATATACAGGTTGAACGTTAGTGTGGATGGACTACAGGCTCTGGACTGTCAAGGTGAAGCCGCTGCCACCTGTTTGGTGCTGTTGGGCGCGACAGGAAGTCTGCGACCCGTGCAGGACAGCGGCCTCGCATTGCTGGCTACTGGCCAAGTGGCGGGCGTACAGTGGCCAACCAGGCCGGCACTGCGACGTAGTCTTCTCTATATGACCACGTTGTAAGCATATGATCTTTGGGTGGCGCTCTCTGATGTCGTCATCATGTTCTAACTAAACTACCTATTCGAAAACCAACCTGATGTAGACTCTGAGCTTGCCTATCGTGTTTTAATAACACAATCCGGCACACGACCCAAGTAGACTACATCGTACTGACACGCCCGGAAACCGCCGTTCAAAAACGAACACTGCGACTACCAACTTCATCTTAAGCCAGGGCTGGTCCGTCTGGAAGATTGACGTCGGTGGCTATTATGTTACTAAGGTTTGATTTTTTCCTTAAGGCTTTATACTTTGTCGACGTCGTGGTCATTAGAGGTGGAATAAAAAATCGACTCCGATAATATTTAAAACATTTTGCAGACAGATGTCAACATAGCATCCCTCCAACATATATGTAAAGTAACGCGATACTACCACATTGTTATTTCCTTGTAGTAGATACTGTACTATGACTCTCCATGAGGAAGACAACTTGGAACAGAGCCATAAATAATCCTACCAAAGAGCAGAACACTAAAAAGACTTGTATCTATCACAGTATGACGAGTATAAGTAATTGGCGAATGAGGAAAAAAGAAATAAAACAATAAAAACTTATAAAGTAAATTATAATTTCAAAAATCACTCATTACTCCATCCGAACACTGTCATATTTGTAAATTTAAGGTGAATTACGGTTTTGCGCCGATTTTTTTAAATAATCTAATTGACCGTCTTAATGATGGCATTGTTACACTGTTTCCCAAGTATTTGGTGTTAAACATTGCCGTCACGGAGCAAAGGGATGACCTGTTTGCACGCGATGCAGTATCTCCGCAACAGTCAGCGAAGGGTCATAAACTAAATGAGTCGCCACAAACACGGTCAGCATCTGTTGCAAAATGTAATATTCAAACATGCAAATGTGAGACAAGATTCAGAGACGTTTTGCGCAGGATACTACATCACTTCGCGCCGGGGACATACATCGTCTGGCGTAGACTTGCTGCACTCCCAACATCGTCCAAACAACAGCTGGAAAATGGTTTCTCAAATTGTTATAATAACAGTTATCCGCCAACAGATTTAGGAACGTTTGCTCCAGAAAACAGTTTAAATTTTATGCCTCTGTAATTTTTTCCTTTTTTTTGTTACGGTTCTACGCCTCGTCGACGTCAAGGTCATTAGAGGCGGGAAAGAACTAGGAGCTAGGAATCATACTGGAATTCACCTGGAGTGATTTCGGGAAGCAGTGGAAAACCGAAATCTTGATTGCTGGACGGGGATTTGAACCCGCGTCCTGCAGAATGTGAAGCAGAGCTTTATCGCTCTCCCACTACGTTAGATTTACCACTCTAATCGTGGTTTGAAACTGGTTTAAGATAAGAGTACCTACCTGTTGTCGACGGTGCACCTATAGTCAACATAAAATTGTATCAAGTTCGAATTTAAGCAAATAGAATGATAAATAAAACCAGCATCTCTGTCAGGTTTACTCGTCAATGCGACCGAGTCCATTTGTTCGGTCATGGTCTGGTCTGTCGATTGTAAACACTTTCTATAGAGAGTGTGCTTACCATGGCAGAAAGCGCTCACCTTAGAGAACGTCCATAAACTACGTGGCTCTGTCTAGGGCGGGAGGGGTTGGGAAGAAAGTTAGGCTTGACTACGTGGGTGGTTGGGGGGGGGGGGAAGGATTACGAGTCAAGCCACGACGTAGTTTTTTTATTCATATTATTCTGTCACAGTTAAAATAAGGAGCATGTGAAAATTTATTTCTGTCGTTTAATTATCTCTGTATGTATTTTACGATAATATGACAAGAGAAAACAATACAAAATGTCTTCTGAAATCAATAGGGAAAGAAGCTACTTGCCACGCGGGGAGGGTGGGGGCGGGGGCTGTTGAGGCAATAGCCACGTCTAGCTACGTGGAGAGGAAGAGGGGGGGGGGGGGTTCACAGGAGGCCAAAATGGGGCTACACAATTTATGGACGCTTCGTTATTAGCTCTTTTACATGCCGGTTCTTCAAACCGAATCACAGGTGTTCAGCCTGATGAGAATCGTATGTTGTAGTGAGCACTTGCCAATGTTAAATCACATGTCAACATTTTCGCAGGTATTGAAAGATTTTTTTTAAAAAAAAAACTCTGGATACGCTATTCCAACTCTGTCCTTTATTTTATCTATGTTGAGTTAACGAAAAGTTTAACTAGGGAATGGTACTTTAAAGTGGCTATTTCATTACAATCACCCACTGACCGTCCGATACTCTCTTCTGTTCCTTCTTATATAGTTTATTCCTTCATTAGTACCCACCATCAGCTAAAACCTTCATAGTCCAAGATCCGTCTCCATGACTTCTACGTCCACCTGCTCACCTGTTATTTGATTGAAATGCAATTTTTATGTATAATTGTTAAAATCAGAATACGATTATGTCGGGTTGCAAATACGGCCGCAAGTACTTTTAGTTAAATTTTCAAAAAGAAAAAAATAATAATAAAAAATAATCCTTCACTTAAAAAAAAAAAAAAATAAATAAATAAATTATAACTCATTTCAAGAGAGACATGTAAAAAACATAAGACGTGTTGGTTGCCTATGTAAAAGTGGCTGCAAGTAGGAATTGCCAGCTGTTAAAGTTAGCGCACCGTACAGTCTGACAGACAGTGTGGTGTGCTAAATTCCACGTGCTCTTACATATCTTTAACAGCTGACAATCCCTACTTGCGGCCACGTTTACACAGGAAAGCTAAACTTTTAAAGTTCTTTACATGTCTCTCTTTGAAATCAATTATAATTAAAACAAGTGAAAGTAATGTATTAAATTTAATTAAAAATACTTGCGGCTATATTTGGATAGGCAAGCCAGCAGAATACTTCTGCTAGCGTTCTGGCCTCGCATTCGGGAGGTCGGCGGTTCGAATCCCCATCCGGCTATCCAGATTTTGGTTTTCCATGGTTTCCCAAATCACTCCAGGCAAATGCCGGGATGCTTCCTTCAAAAGGCCATGGCAGAATTCCTTGCCATTCCTTGCCCTCCGTCCTTTCCCGTCTCTAAAGATCTCGCTGTTAAGAGACGTTAAGCAGTTTTAAAAAAAAGGAATTCTTCTACTAATAATTATACATAAAAATTACATTTCAATAAAATATTAGATGGACGTAGAAATGACGCAGCCAAATCTTAGGCTATCACATCCTCAGGTAGCATCCTGCCTCTTCTTGCAGTGTGACTCTTACACAACTTTGTCTCTGGAGCCATTAGGAAGGATGTTTCGCAAGGCGGTAGATTGTTTCCTGTAGACACGAGAAGTGCACAGACGGCGTCTGACTGAGGAAAGCGCCGGAAACTCTGAGGCCCGGCCGTGCAGAGTCAGTGACCTCGTCGCTGAGTCACTTAAAACCCACACTCGACTCTCCCCAAACGAGGACACGGCAACTGCATGCGGGCGGTCTCCATAAGAGATGAACTGCTAAAATACCAACTACATGCTTTGCACACACAGTTTAAGAAGCACGATGATAGGCATAGAAGACCGCTCAGTCTCTTAGCAAACTGACACCCAACAAGAAGACACACCGACAGTTAAGAATTGTAACCCCTTCGTGACGTTGGAGGCAATGTCTTCGGACAAATACTCCACCCCTCCCCCACCCCCCCACCCCCCCACCCCACCTGCCTGTAACCTAAGGCAGTGACGGTGCCATGTGTGTGCATGATGATGTTAGGTTTGCCATAAGTTCCTCTACCAGAAGGCACATAACATATTTCCTCAGCGGACGGAGCTAAGTTTAAGGTGCGAAGTAGCTTTCTTCCGTGTGTTTTCTGTTGTACTGCGGTACCAGTAAGTTTTAAGAGATGTGTTTGATCATATGAGCTGTGGCAGGACGGATTTTATGTTAAACTGTAGGTCTCAGAGGAAAGCAACATGTTGTCCCACCTCTGACACAGTGGCTTAGTACCCTTCTTTAGGGTAGATCCAACCAGCCTTCAGGTTATGGAACGGGTTATTTTAGTTTTAACTTCTTTAGGTAGCTATTTCATGTGATGATTATCTCAATAACTCGGTGACAAAGGCATGTTGGCTGTCGCATACGGAGCAACTCATCAATGGCAGCTTTCTTGGGAAATGCAAGCGTGATAGTTTCTCTTTTCTTTCC
The DNA here is from genome assembly GCA_031002005.1 of Vandiemenella viatica. Classification (NCBI taxonomy): domain Eukaryota; kingdom Metazoa; phylum Arthropoda; class Insecta; order Orthoptera; family Morabidae; genus Vandiemenella; species Vandiemenella viatica. The sequence goes on from CM061919.1 coordinate 253,018,397, forward strand.
CCAATGGTACAAATGTGTGTATCTGTATTATGTGTGTATGTATGTATGTGTATGTGCCTGTATGTGTATCTGTGTTTACGTATGTATGTGTGTATATGAACATATGTACGAACGTACGTACAGGTTCGGTGAACAGTCACTCATATCGTTTCGATTTACTCTATGAACAACTTTTTTGTTTTTATATACTACAACTCCTAGGTGCGTTTTGTTAAATTCCAATTAACAATTTCAAAGTAATGTAATCATTCCTATAAGACATTCATTGTTGGAATCCAATTATTCTTCACCAATTACCAATTTTGTTTTTATAATATTCCTCTCATTTGTTTTTATAAGTAACGATAAAATTTGGTATCGTCTGTTCAGTAGGGTTATACCTTTGCAAATCTTCACGATTTCCTTTCTCAAAAATGGAGGAAAACCTTGCTTTCTACCAGGATTCTTGTGCTATTTCTGCTGACCCATTCATATTTTTTTTTTTTTTTTTTTTTTTGCTGTCGTCAGTCTTTCGACTGGTTTGATGCAATCCTCCATCCCTTCCTATCCTGAACTAACCTCTTCATTTCTACATACCCCTTACAACCCACGTCCTCAATTATCTGCTTCATATAATCTAATCTCTGTCTTCCTCTACAGTTCTCACATTTGACTATACCAGCAAATTATCCAATCGAGCATGTCTCAAAATATGACCTACCAGTCTGTCGCTTCTTTCTGTAAGCTTCTTCTACAAACTTCTTTCCTCACTCATCATTTTCAAAACTCGTTTACGTCTTACTTTGTCTGTCCACTTCATTTTCAACATTCTTCTGTAGCACCACATTTAAAATGCTTCAATTTTCATTCTTTCAGGTACTCCTAAAGTCCATGTTTCGCTGCCACAAAGTGCTGTACTCCACACATAGAGTTTTAAAAGGTTCTTTCTAATTCCTAGATCAACATTTACAACTAAAAGATTTCTCTTTTTCATGAGGGCCCATTTCGCTAGTGCTATTCTGCTTTTAACATCATTCCTGCTTCGGCCATCGGTTGTAATTTTGCCTCCCATGTAACTGAATTCATTTACTTCTCCTATTGCATCCGATACTATTTTTGTTATTTAATCTGCTAGTATTTGCATCATTCCTGCTAGATTTCATCACTTTAGTCTTGCTTTGATTTATATTCAGGCCAAAATCTTCCTTCAATATTTTTTTCATGCCATTCAGTAATTTCTCAATATCCTCAGCCCTTTCTTCTAACAAGACAATGTCATCAGCAAATCGTAGCATACTGATTTTTTCTCCCTGAACACTTGTGCCACGTGGAAATTTTTCTTTGACTTTCTTCATTGCTTCTTCTACATGCAAGTTGAATATTAACGGAGATAGACTACCACCTTGTTTCACACTCTTTTTAACTGATGCATGTCTCTCCTTTTATTATTCTCTGCTTTTATTGTAGCCACTTGATTATTATATAGTTTATAAATAATTTTTCTATCACGATACTTTAGACCTGACTTCTTTAAAATTTTGGACATCTTGTCCCTCCTAACATAATCAAAAGCTATTTCTTAATCAACAAACGCCATAAAAATATTTTTGTTTTTCTTGAGCCGCACTTCAAGTATTAATCTTAAAGCCAGAATTGCTTCCCTTGTACCGCGGTTTTTCCTAAACCCAAATTGATCTTCACATACTATGTCTTCTACTACCTTTTGAATCCTTCTGTATATTATTTTGGTCAGTAATTTTGAAGCATGTGATGTTAGACTAATGGTGCGATAATTCTCACATTTGTGCTTTCTTCGGAAGTGTGAAGATGATATTTTTATTAAAATCAGTTGGAATTTCTCCTGTTTCATAACTTTTTGATATCAACTTGAATAATCTTTCGATTCTTTCTTCTCCTTGGGATTTAAGAAGTTCTGCAGGGATCTCATCAATTCCAACTGCCTTATTTGCTTTCAAGTCATTCAGAGCCCATATTTTACGCATAAGATTTAGAACTATTGATTTAAGTGTTTATTCGCAATATTTAAAGATTTATAGAATAAAGCTCATCCTGTCCAGCAGCTTTATTATTTTTGAAACTTTTTAGTGCACTTCCAATTTCCTGTTTGCTAATTTGTTGTTCAAAATTATTAGCAGGATGAGGTAGGCCTAAGTTAATTTCAGTTTATGACCATAGATACTAAAGTTACTGTAGTCTCGTTACTTCATCATTCATTTTAAAAATAGCATTGTCCCAATACTTCGCTCGAGTGGACTTTGGTGTACCTGGTAATGCTTTTGCTTTTGATTTTCTTCTAGTAGCAGAGCATAAAATTTTTAATGTTGTATCTCTGTTATCCCCACCGTAAATTAAATTACACAGTTTAGTTACATTTTTGGAGAGTTATTCATTGATGTAATTATTTCATTAATGTTTTCAGTTTATTGTAACGCAGAACTACTATGTTTCAGAAAAATGAGGATGTAAATAACCAAAGTAACGTAGTATAAAAAAAATATCAGATTCCGAAGTGGAGGAGGAGCGTTTATCTGAGTTGTAGCGTCCTGTTTCGTGTGTAACTCGTCAGGGATTGTTCACTTGAGAAGCAGTGTGATCTGTGACGCCTATCTGTTGTCGGTACAAACGAATGATCATTTCTTGCTCCATTTCCCAGACACATGGAGTGATAAGATATGCAACTAATTTTAAGCTACAACACAAGCTATGAAACTTTAAAAACCCCATGAAAAATGAAGCGGTAATTTTTGTGCGATACTTCCTCAATCATTCAGACAGATACAGCTCGTTTAAACACGTATAATTGTATAGATTCCCTTTGTTTTAGGCTCTATTATGATTTGGCTACTTTGCAGTTGACTTAACAGGGTTACAGCGTAGTTCGTACCCCGCATGGCAGAATGGCAGTGTGGGAGGCCGCCTCAGTCGTTACTGTGCACGAGGCGGTGACGCACTTCCGGGCGGTGCGTGCCGGCAGCGCTTCCTGCGGCCAGACACCTGCCGCGCGCGACCGACTTTCACTGCGGGTCACGGGCGTGGCGGACACACCACCTGTCACGGTCGCCATGCAACGACTCCACAGATAGGAGCGCTGATCACCGCCTGTTACAGACTCGCACGAACCAATTGCAATAGCCGCAACGATTAGGTGAAATACAGTCAAGTAATAGTGATAGTCCAGTGCTAATGTCTGTTACCGTGAATCTTCATCACTCGCGGACAGATCAATGAACGTGTTTATCTAATTACATCGCGATAATTTACAACAGAACCGTTGGATCTCCGTGATATGAAAATTATTCCTGTAGTTTTTATCGCCATTTGTGAATTTCTGGTTCATAACTGTGAGTGAAATACTTTTTGTTTCACGTATGGATTTTCCAGTAAATACTTCGTCATAGGATGCCTCACCAGAGTCTGAGTGAAGGCAGTTACCGTTGGGAACGTTTACTCCTTCATGGTAACATCCCGAGAAAATGTAAAGTGGGTGGAAGGCAACTGGAAACCAGTTGCTATCCACTGTTATAGTGTTTGCAAGTGTTGTTATAATGGCAAGAACTTGATTATCGACTTGATATTATAGTTCCTACCGGTATTTTGCTGTTGTTATGGTTTTATTACATAAAATATTTGTAATTTACTCTCTGAGTTGGTTTTTAATTTTAATACGATTTCATAAATTAAGGCTTTTAAAATATTGAACTAAAATACAATTAGGGGGCCTCCATTAATTACGTAAGGTGAAGTAATTGGGGGGGAGGGGGGAGGAGATCCGGCGAAAGCTTACGAAACCTCAGCAAGGGGGAAAAAATCAAAAAATAAAAATCTAACGAAATCTCACCAGAGAGGGGGGGGGGGGCAGAATTCCGGAAAAACACCTTACGTAATTAATGGACGCCCCTTAAATTTGATTGTTTAAACACACGGATAAAAGCAGGAATATTTATTTTACAAATTTGAAATTTACACCCCATAATGAGAAGAGATAATTATTAGTGAATCATCATGAAACTGCTACCAAGAACTTAAACATAAATTACAATTCACTTAAGGAAACTAAACCGGTCATGAGCCCCCCAAAAGAAAAGCATTTGCCTGTTGCACCGACTATTCTCAGTTGTTTGAGCAGAGATCTAATAGTGTTGGCATCAGGGCTCTTATGGGCAACAACCAGCATACAGTGTCCATGAGAAAATAAAAATAAATATGTCCGGAGGATTACCGTTATTTGATGCGAAGATGGGTGCCACACTTTTGCTGCACGAGCCACAGAACCAGTGGTTTACAGTAAAACCTTGCTTCCATACCATTCTTCTCTTTCTATTTGCTACTACCGTTGAGCCACCTGCGTGTTGCCTTTTGCAGTCCAGAAAATTCCACGCAAATCCTCCCCCGCGTCCTTCAACGGTATTGCAAAATGCTGCCGAAGCACCCTTCCACAGTGGGGACACTTGACGAGATGGGTACAGAAAGTATTGCTACATATAGTTATGACTGTAATTTTTGTAACAGTGTGTCAAATAATATGGCTACAGTAAATATCTCAAATTGCTTCAATCTTTTATAACAGCTCTGTATTACTGAAAATCAGGGACACTGAAAATACTTCGACGAAATAATTAAAATCCAACAATAGATGCATTTATATAATAGTCGTTATTTTTTAATTACTATTTTTTTAACAGAACAGTAATGTTCGCTTCATCGACATCTGAAAAAGATTGCTGTTAAATGAGGGTTGAAACGTGTTACTTACGCGGCCAAAAGCCCTCACACTTCGTGTCAAATGAGACCGTACATGGCTACCCCGTGACAGGACACTGATAGTGATGAAGTAAATAATCATTTATTGTGAATAATTTCATGTTTATATTTACACGCTGGCGCCGGTCGCTCCAAGGCAGACACAGCAGGCGGCAGGCGCGTTGGATCGATGTGTCGGGCGGGCGCGGCGGGCGGCTATTTTTTATCGGCTGCGTTGGCAGACACCTGGCTGTGGGGTCAGCGAGCCGCATACCCGCCGCAGCGCGGGAATGCGCCACCCAGACCCACAGCCAGATTTTGCGCTGCACCCGCTACAGAAATGGAAATCGGCTCCACGCATACCAGTCCCGGCAACAATCTGTGCGCAAACACAGGCCCAAGTAATAATCACATCCGCATCTCAGTGGAGACGAAATTGAAAATTCCTATTGGTTTTCTCCCAATTTGCGTCACGATACTGTTCATTCCTGATGACAACAGAGTGATTTGGTCAGTTTACTGGAATATCCGATATCGATATTTTATAAAATTTTACTCTTAAATTAAAAGACGAGGTAAGGGGTTTGGAAGACATTTACGAGTGGAATCTAGGCAGACCAGCAGACTTACAACTAGGGATGTAACGGAGTTCCGCATCCGCATTCGCAAATGCGGAACTTTTGCGTAAAATCCTACCTCCGATTTCGTATCCGCAATTTTTAATGCGGATGTGTAGCGGATGTTTTGTTTACATTACAATATATATTATTCTTTTCTCTTTATACGAGATTCTACCCATCGCCACTTAGCTAACAACAACGTGGATATTTTTTCCTTAAAATCCTGCAATAAAAGTAACAATGAACTGAATGGTGTTATTACTTACAAGTTTGATTTGCTTTTAAGTTTATTTTTGATAAAATATTAAAATCGAAATAATTATAAATTTATTTATCCACGTCCGCTTCCGTAAAACATTCGCATCCGTAAAGAGGACCTCCATTACAATCCTACTTACAACCATCAGAAGCAGCTCGTCATGTGAAGATAACAGCAGAGCAGCTGTCGAAACGTTGTGTTTCCATGACACTGTCCGGGTGGACACCTGTGAAGATTACGTTGGTATGGAGAAACTTTATAAGCATGTTCCATCCAAATGTCAGCCTCTCCTTTACGGGATGTCACCTGTTTACATGGATGATCCTCTGGCACTGAATGATTCGCGGTATAAGAGTCACCTACTACTTGCCAGTGACCTCCTGAAAAGAGGGCGAAAGAGTTGCAAGGGTTCCATCGCACCCTCTTGCCCTTGGGGTTGGACACGGTCCCTGAACACAGATGAATTAGAAACGATTAACCGTACAGTGATGCAGAAGGCAACGGGAAGCCATTGTGTTAAAGACCCGAGAGAAATTAATCTTCTCAATTAACATAGTTATGTCTTAAAGAATAATTTCAGATGGAAGAGACGGGGGATTGTGTCAAACTAATCTAGACAAAATATAGACGGAAAGTATGGTGGATCACTATAACGGCCATCAGACCCAACCATTTTGTGAAACTGTATTTTAAGAATTATTTGTAGCAAGCTAGGGGTTGATTAAATAAGGCTTTGTATTTTTTTTCTTGTAATTAATTGTGAATTTATGTAAGTGAACATTGTTTTATGGAAAGAAACTATTTAAATACTACTTAATATATTGAAGGACAGTAATATGGATGAAACATTATTAAAAGTTTGTAATTGTAAGTATTGATTTTAGTTACGATGTTTAGAAGACAATTTGCGACGGTTTGAACTGGTTCATGTAGATAATTTTGTGTGTAAATATCTCTAATTTTCATTTCTGTGCGTTTCATAATGATTGTGAATGATTTTGTGTTAATTCTGATTGTTTTAATGCGATTTAAATTGTTTAAGTATTGTTAGAATACGAGAAACTTCTGTCGGAAGTCTTTGAATTATTCTGGAATTCTCTTTAACGCCTTTTTAAGCGATCAGCACACACGAGTTAGTTAGTTGAGTTATAATTTTGAAAAGATTAGTTTTGAAGGTGCTGCAAATTATAGTCGCTGGAGTATTTGTTTACATTTGTACGTAGTATTTTTGTATGAAGTCCGATGTCTTTGAAACAAAATAAACAAACTTTAAAGTGATGCTTCTTGAACTAATTGTTTCACTAAAACGAGATAAATATCAGTTTTTAGCTTTATTAATTACGATATCCGGAAGATTGTTATTGTAGTTGGTATTTGAGTTTTAGGGGCGTCGAAACCAAGGATAATAGCTCCCAATTTTTTAGCAACATGGCTCAAAACAGGATTAAATTTCCGTTCTATGGCCGAGTGTAAAAATGGTCAAACGTACAGTTAGTAAAATAAAACCAATTTATTTGATCGATGACGGAAGTCGGTATAGTTTGGTGGAGTTCGGCTTAGTAGATCGGCCATAGTGTAACTGCTTCCATGGGAATCCTTATCACTGCGTCCTTTGTTTGAGCGATATCCGCCGTAATCGGCAGAGTGAACAATCGGCCGAAGCCGGTTCCAGTGTAAACGAATCCTGAGAAGACATGTCTGCCTTGTCTGGAGGAGGGTGTTGGCGGTCGCTAGCCAGTGCGGGGGCGGGGAAGGGTGGGGGGTGGTGGTGTGCCCGTCGCTCTAATCTGCCGCCAGCCGCGCGCTAAATTAAATAAAGCCCTCACCCCCTCCCCACCCCTGCCGGCACTCCGCCAGGGGCACCTGCTGCGTGCGGCTACTTGCCGACGTGTCAGGGGTTGCTCGTCCCACTGTTTTGTTCGTCCTCAAACCACTCAGCTACTAACTTTGCTGTGTGGCCATTACAGAATCTGGCGGTTAATAGATGCCTAGTTGTAAGCATTTCAACTTATTACGTGAGTTTTCCACTGTTGATTGTATCTAAGGTAATCTGTTGTCTTACAGACAGGAAAACAGTAGATTATAAATCAAATTCCGTCTGGAAACAACTGTTGATGTTAATGTTACTTTATTCCCATACACGTTTCGCCCTTATGGTGTGGGGAATTGTCAATGGCTGTGAATTTGTTTTACATTTGTTTCATTACATTTGACAAAAGCATTATAAATTGTTATATACATATTTACATTGTACTTACAGCTAGGGTGATGATATTTACATGGCGATCTGGAACAGCACTTTATGCAATTTACAGATCTTCTTCTTCACAAGTAGAAAACTTGCACATAAACAGTGGGCATTATATCCGTTGAAATATTTACTGTAAGCTTCTTGTTGCATTTGTCTGCTACATAACATACATGTTGTTTTGATGAAATGCAGTGCTACCAACTTTGTTTCATTTTTTTGTTATTGTATATGTGTTGCTCTATTACATTATTTCTCTGTTTTAATCAGCTGTTTTGTGTGTGTGTGTGTGTGTGTGGAGGTTATTTTTATTGAGTTGATCAGTTTGTATTAGTTTCCCTGTGTAGTGTTTATTTTCAGTGAGTTAAACAATGTTTTATTGGTTAAATTGGTGAATTCATTCAATAGTGATTTTTCCATTCCTATGGCTTTGTGTATTTGGTAGTTTTCTTGAATTTTTAACAAGTGTTGTCTGTGATTTTTAATTTTTAATATCATCATGTCTGTCTGTAGGGAACTAGGGGGGTGGTTATGGTCTAGTAAATGATTTATAATCTATTAACCAACAACTGCGGAAGATGGCCTACAACCAGATTTGCAAGGAAAACAGTAGTTTTGGTTACGGAGGAGTATGGTTTTTCGTGATTTATTTTATCTTATTGTCCCGCATAGATCACGTAAGAACTACGACATTTAACTGTTACATTTAGGGAGAGTTTTGATGTTTGGCCAACAGTTATGCGATGATTGGCTGTGATGCTCCCTTTTCTCCTCCGTCAAAACGTCGCCAGTATTTACGTATCTTGGTGGTTTGTCCTGCAACCTCGTTTGCTAAAGCATCCTCTAGAGAAATGTTCGGTCTTTCTGTTGAACAACAGCCTTTGATGGGTCTTAAAGCTTTGGCACTCTAATCCATAACTAACGTCCGCACGAGCATCACCTTTTTTTCGCTTATGGTTCTACGACTCGTCGCCGTCTACGTCATTAGAAGTGGGAGAGGACAAGGGACAGGGATGTGGAAGTAATTAGGAACCATACCGCATTCATCCGTAGTCATTTCGGAAGCCATGGAAAATCGAAATCTGGTTGACCGGAAAGAGTTCGAACCTATGTACCCGCAAATGTTACAACTCATTCACCTCGGTACACATCTCTCGAAGCCTTTGAGCGAGTCGGGAGGACAGACCTCTTGCCACCCTTCGGGAGGACGGGGTCAAACCCCCTTCGGCCACCCTGACTGGGGTTTTCCGTGCTTTTCCTCAGTCACTCAAGCCGAATGCTGGGATGGTTCCATACAAGGCCACGGCCGACTTCCCTCCCCTTTAGGCTAGTAGGATGAAAAGGTCCTCGAGCAACCCGCCTCCCAGGCTTCATCCGAGAGGAATGAACTAGTAAAAAAAAAAAAAAAGGTTTACAAATGTTTGTTTATTTGTAATTGGATGAGTTTAGCTTGTTGTTTCCACCAACCAAATATTCGCAGAACAGCATTTAAACATAAAACTGACAAGTTTAAACAAGACCATATAGCCAAAAATAATACTTAATACGCTATGACTTACACAACTTTCATAATTACAAACTTTTAACTATTATTCCAGACATTATACTGCTTTTAACCATATTATACCTCATCCAAACAATTTACATCCATCAAAACAATACTCATTCATACGAAAAACACACAAAATTACAATTACACAATGTATACCTGTCTTCAACACCAATGCACTTAAGTCATAAGGTAGAAATTAATAGGAAGGTGTGTCCGAGGGTTGTAACAATGTACTAGCGGATCATTTCAAACCCTAAAAATGAACGAACCTGTTGTAGAATTTCTCGTTACTGCGAGGAGTGATCAAAATCTCAGGATACAAATTCGATATTCCTGGATTGTTCTCCGTTGTAGAGAAATTAGTAGTGTGCGGTAATTATAAGACATGGACCAACAGCGCTAGTTTAGGTAAACATAAATAAAGCGACTCGTTTGGAAACCTGGTCTCACGAAGAAATCTGTCGAAAAAGAAAACATATAACCACGGCTGAAATTCACCGGCAGCTGGCAGAGATTTAAGGAGAGAGTAATCTCTCATCAGCATGTCGCAGAATGGTGTCGAAAATTTGCGGCCGGTAGAGAAAACGTCACCGACGAGGATCGCAGTGGCCGACCCAGCACGTTAGTGAGCGTCCATAAACCACGTAGCTCCATTTTGGCCTCCTGTGAACCTCCATCCCCCCCCTTTCCGCATGGCGCTTAGCTTTTTCCCTGTTCATTCCAGAAGGTATTTTGTGGTGTTTTCTTTCTGCAAGACTCTCGTAAATTAGATACGGAGATAATAAAATGACGGAAATAAGTATGCACACGCTGTTATGTGTTCTGTACCTTCTTTTAAGAATGAACAATAATATCAATGAAAACCTACGTCGATTAGCTCGAGGCCCCCCTCTCCCCTCCCCCCGAAGCACGCCGTATCTTTCCAGCCAACTACTCACCCCTTACACCGAACCACGAAGTTTATGGTCGCTCCCTTATCATCGGCTTCCCTACAGCGCGAAACTCGCTTCATGTGACTTTCACCTTTTTCCTTACTTGAAGGATTACCTAGGAGGCCAACGATTCGTTTGAGGCGAGAATGTGAAACATTCGGCGACAACGTGGCTGAACACGCAAGGACAGGAGGGAATATTCAAACTCATCCCACGAAGTGGCAAGTGTTTAAACTGATACGGAGACTATAGAAAACCAACCTAATGTAGGCCTGTGTACTATCAGCAGGCTGTATTTGTGGTATAAAATAAAATATACACGTTTTACTTTGTAACCTTAATTTCTGATCATCGCTTGCAGTATAAGCTCTAGCTTAGACTGTCGTAATGACATTACGGCATAAACAAAACATACCAGCCACTGTGCGTGGGTGCGCCCCGCCAGTAGCTCGTGACGTCACGTGGAGCCAGCGCGTTCTTTACGGGTGCAGCACAGAACACGGCGCGGCCGCACTCAATTTATTACCGGGGCCGTAATTAAATTCGCCTGAGGGACGAGGGTCAGGCGGCGGCGCTGCCTCAGACGCCAGCCCAAACAGATTTAATTAATTGATTGGCTTAATTGCCGCCGGACCTTCCTCATTGGGACAACAGGCTCCCACGTGGTCTTGAGACGGGCGCACTGGACGAAATCACAGCGTCACCAAACTCCACTCCCCGTCGTCAAAGCGAAACTCTGGCACAAACTAAAGCCACCCCTCACCAGCTCACCATAATCTGTGGTTACCAGGCACACGGCGAGTCAGGTTTGAGCACAATGGTCTCCATACCACCTCGGTCCATTCGTGTTCAATTTACTTTACACTCTACTTCTTTCATATGGTTATTATCGTTTAGTATTTTTATTTCCATTTTCTTTTTTCATTTCCCTCTTTACAGCCACTGTGGACTACATAGATACCTGCTACCTGTTTTTTTTTTTTTTTTTTTTTTTTTTGCTTTTGGCTTTATGCCCCATCAACGTCGGGGTCATTAGAAGTGAGAAAGGACTGAGGGCAAGAAAGTTAAAAAAAATGTCTGGAATTTTTGGAGGTACCATCTCGGCATTCGCCTGGAGTGATTTCTTGAAACCATGAAAACACAAATCAGATGGCCGGCCGGGGATTCGAACCCACGTCCTCCCGCATATGATGCCAGAGCGATAGTGTGCTCACCCGCCACACTCGGAACCCATAGTTAGAACCAGAATAGTTAAATCTGTAGCGTTTATCCTAAAGACAGAGTGTTTGCGGTGATATCTGTCAGCGAAATGTATAGCTTGTGTGCTGTGTGATAAGAGTATTCTTGTTTGTGAAATGTGTTGTTTCATGAGGCGGAGATTAGGGACCGTTCGCCTGGGTGATATTGGAAAACCGCCTAAAAACCATAATTCCAGGCCGCTTCTTTTCTCTATTGCAAGGGTTCATGCTTCAATGTGTATTTAGCCGGCATCACTTGCCTACTATTCACTACCAACGGTATGTTGGCGTGTTTTTTTAGGGAGCGTGCACAAACCACGTGGCTCGCTCCAGGAGGGGGGGGGAGGGTTGGCTGGAAGGCTACGCTGGGATACGTGGGGGGTGGGGGGGGGGGGTTTCCAAGCCGGGCCACGTAGCTTTCCTTTTATAACATTTTTCACAGTTAAAATGAGGAACAGACCACACAACAGCATGTGAATATTTATTTCCCTCAGTTAATTATCTCCTTATATAATTTACAAACGTCTGACAAGAGAAAACAGTACAAAATGTCTTCTGGAATCAAAAGGGAAAAAAGCTACGTGCTACGTGGGGGGAGGGGGGGTAGAGGCAAAAGCCACGTAAGGCGTGGGGGAGAGGGGGGGTTCACAGTAGGCCAAAATGGAGCTACGTGGTTTATGCAAGCTGCCTTATGAGCAATTCTAAATGCATATTCGTGTGAAGCGTTTAATAGCGGAACGTTGTCAGAAATGACTTTCTCTGCTGACTCGCCGAGATAGCTTTGTCCACCTGATCTATGGGATTGCGAATGGCTTACATTATCGACTTCATTGCTTCCTTTACGACTGGACTCTTGAGGGGAAACAGTCAACAGTGAAATAGAAGTATTTTACGGTTTTTCGATTAGGCCAAAACGGTCGCCACTTGTTTATAAAGAGTCGATGCTAGGAGCAATTCCCTTTGTCTGAATTGTCCCAATCTTCACGAAGTTTACCGTTAAGCTCAAGTGAAGCCGTTTGAAATCCCAAAGAGATGAGGCACCGGACACTGAATCGGGGAGCTAAAACGGGAGCGGCCACGAGACTGGGGTTTTTAGGTGCTTTTCAGCAGCCATTAAAGTGAATGCGAGTACAGTTCCAAATCTCCGGCTCATAAACTACACATATCACAAACAAAAAATACTCTGATCATACACAGAATGTAATTACATGATTCACAAACACATCACTCTCCAAATCTGACATGTCAATGGTGAGTAAAACCCCTCAAACGCAACGGATCTCAAAATGTTGAGAAAACTGGGACGGCGTTAAGGGGAGGTAAGCAGGTCAAATCTGCCCTTGGCTGGCCATCCGAGGGGTTAGAGTGGTAGAGCTATATATATATATAAAAATTCGCCCACCTTGCTTGAGGGAAGGCCCCATCCGAAGAATTTGCCACCGGTGATGTTACTGCTAAGGACGCTACTTACCCGGGGCTCGAGAATCCTCGCACCGGCCCTGTCGGAAAAGGTCGTAAAGAAGAATAATAAGAAGACATTCAAACACACAACTCATCAAGCATCCATCATTAAAAGAAGAAAACACATAAGAACGCATTACATACGCTTATAATACATTCCACACACATGTAGTACATTATCAGGTTACCATTAAACTAAGTTTACAAACAGCGAGATTTAATTAATAATGTGTTGATTTTGCGATACGCGAAAAAAAATGTTGCGATGTAACATGACATGAACAGCACAATGCAACTGTCTAATACCAGCTATAGCCCCTTCAGTTAACACAGGCGGGTCAAGGTCACACTGCGCTATCCCCACTCCGCTGCCCTTACCCCTACATGCGATGGGGAAAGAGTGCCCGCTGACTAATTTTCCTGTCGCCTACCCGGGCACATCTGTCTACGTGGAGGGTTAGGAAACCGGAGGGGGGGGGGAGGGTGAAGTGAAGAGCGGGGCAAGGAGAATATGACATTGAGCTGCCATTTTAGGGTGAACTGGGTATAGGATTAGAGACTTCGCGCTTGTCAACAAAACCTATTGAAGAAATTATTTGCTCACCTATTATTTTTTTTAATGTCATCGGTCTCTCGACTGGTTTGATGTAATCCTGTATTCCATCCTAATGACAGTGATGGTGCCGTCGGGAAATGAAAATAAGGAAGGATAGGGAATATAAGCCGTCACTTACCATAAAGAAGTCTGGAGGGTCAGGATGCATAAAAATAAACACGAAAACACTTTACAATATTTCACCGAATATCGTTACTCATGATAGAGGCGAGACATGTGCTAAGAGGAAATACCTCCCACCATGTGATAAGTCAGAATATCTACACCTGAAAAATGTCACAATATTTATGTTAGTTTTCTAAGTTACTGTCTTTAGTGGCAATTCTTACGCGGAGGTGGGTTACCTTTTGCGAATTCCGTTTACGTTCCACGGCCTTCGTGAGCCTTGACAAATGACGTCACGTTGAAGCGTTTGTCATGATTTGGTTAGGAGGGGAAGGAACTCGCAAGCGTTGCAGCAGCGAAGCAGTACGAAGTTCAACTGACACATACTGCGGTTTACTACTCACGGTATCACCACACAAATGCCATTAACACCAATCCGTGGTACTCCTATGTCACACGTGTAATATGGCAGCTAGCACAAGACAAGAGAATTGAAGGCAATATAAACTTGCGGAGGTCCTGATAACTGTTCGTCAATTAAAGCACGTGTTTATGGTGGCGTAGAACGAGTCAATGATAATGATGCTCAACACTGGTCTCATCCAATAATAATAATAGTACTTTGAAGGATGCACATAAGAAGGAAATGCTTTGTAATTCTCTAAAAACTTGGGTTTGAACAATGTAAAAAAAAAAAAAATGCGAAAAAAAATGATTTCTACCTATAACACCATGACAAGAATTTGAAGGATGTTTTGTGAAGGTTTTTTACTTCTGGCTTTATTCTTCCAGGTCATGAGAGGTGGGAAATGCCTTTTGAAGGAACCATTCTGGCATTCACACGGCTTGATTCTGGGGAAATCATGGGAAACTCCAACCTGGATGGCGGGACGGAGATTGGAACCCGCGTTCTCCTGAAAGCAAGGGCATTTTGCGAAAAATAACTTTAGTCTGCAGCATAATTTTTAATGCCTAGAAAGATACCTATACAACTGGCTCGGAACTAATGCATTCATGATGACAAAGATTTCTGAAAAATATTGATTGCTATGCAGAAAAAATTTACTTCTACGTGTGTTCTGTACATTTTTTTTGCTTATGGCTTTACGCTTCGTCGTCATCGAGGTCATTAGAGGCGGGATGGGATTGGGGACAAGGAACGGGTAGGAATTCGGCCATGGCCTTTTTGAAGGAAGCATCCCGACATTCGCCTGGAGTGATTTGCTGAAACCATGGAAAACCCAAATCTGATGCCCGGACGGGGATTCTAACCGGCGTCCTCCCAAATGCGAGGCCAGAACGTTAACCGTTCACCCAAAACGCTCAGTTCTTGTACCTTATTTTAATTGTGACAAATAATATGAATGAAAAGATACGTGACTGTGATTAGGTCGGAACACCCCACCTCACGTAGCCCAGCGTAGCGTTGTACCCAACTTCCCCCTCCCTAGACCGAGCCACGTAGTTCGCAGGTGGTTGTGATTAGGTTAAAATAGGGCGTCGATCAGTAAAAAAAGTCACCATTGGCATAAAGCAGCGGTTCCCAACCTACGGGCCGCGACCCACTGGTGGGTTGAGGAAAAATTGAGGTTTTTGCCACCAAATATATCTTTATGTTTTTGTAAAACAAAATACATAAATAAACTATGTGTAGAAAGTGACTTAGGGTTAAAATTAACCAGTGTTGGCACTGTTATCGATGCCCACATCAGTAAACACCAGTGTCAGAAATCTCACTTATTGTCAAGTTGTGTTTTTATTATAATTAAACGCATTTTTCATTATCTTTGTTAAAAAAAAAAAAAAAGCGGGAGGTGTCTGCACAAAGCATCGCCGCCTCATCGAGTTCACGGCTGAAATTCCAGGGTTAGTTAAAACTCAATTTGCAAATTAAAATGGGTCTGATGTGCCAAGTCATATATTGGTGGGAAACACCTACAAAACCTATTTTAGTGGTTGACTGGTAGGTTTACCATTGTGTTTTCCTGCTCCCAGTCTTCTATATTTTCATACATTTGGTTGCAGTAAAACACAATTATAAAATTCCCTATCAACCACGAAAATCAGGTCTGCAGATGGTTTCCACCAAAAAGCGACTTGGAAGACCAGTTGCATTTTAATATGCTGATATAGTTACTTCTAATCGTGGAATTTCAGCAGTCAACGTGATGAGGTGATGGTCTGTGCAGCCGCCTCCCGTTCTATAACATGTTTGTTGTTTTATGTATTATCAATCCTTGTTTTTGTTGATAGTAGGAATATCATTTGTACTAAAATTTGCCTTTTAGTAGGAAAGGATAGTCAATAGCGTATCGAGGCCATACAACAATTCCCATTCTGATATTAGATAGGCTATCTTATTAGGTGGGTCACGAAAATTTTTTTTACTTTAAAGTGGGTCGTGTACAAATAAAGGTTGGGAACCGCTGGCATAAAGGAACTATACCTATAACCAATTTTTGGTATTCGATATTTTGAGAACTAAGCGAGATATCAGCAAATTGTATTGTTTACTGTAGATTTGTCTCGTCGAGTTGCACAAGAATCCACCATCAAGCTATGGTCCGACGGTTATCGTAAAAGCAGCCCTACCTTTGTATGCGCGTAGAAGATGAGTCTTTATGATATGACACTATTGATTTTTAAGTAGATGTTGGTTTGGGAAGGCGATGAGTCGAGGGCGGTGTTGACGGCGTGTACTCAGCGTTTTTGACGGGTCTGAGCAGTGTCGCGGGGGGCCGCCAGGGCGTGGCGCAATCCAGTTTGTCTCCATGGCAACGCCGGCGGGCTGTCGGGACGGCGGCGTCTGTCTCGCAGCGCCCTCCTCGTCGCTCGACCTCGGTACGGCCAATTAGCTGCCAGATACGTCACCCAGTAACAACATTTGCTCCCTGCCACTTAACGGCACAGATATGTAACACGGCCGCAAAGACGACACCGATTAACCGCGTCGGCTAGCTGTGTACACGTCACGCCCATAAAGCTCGCCTGTAGAACCTCGAAGGTTGCACAAATTTAAATTCTCCTTCCTCTTCTAAAGGCGCGTACACTCTAAGCAAAATACGACCAACGAATGGCGAACAACAACTTCGTCACCAGAAATTTGCTTAAGGTGGTCACACACGCTGCTGTACACCGGAAGCCGCGTTCCCACGACGCATTGTAACGAAGGCGGGACGGGATGGGACCTCATTAGATACGAGCGCGCGCCGCAGGTTAGCCCTCGCTTACCTCGCCGCCACCTCCCCACCACGTTTCCTAGTGTCGTTTAGCACACAGCAACAGAAGGGGTACGCACCGCTGCTGCAAACCGATGGCAACAGCGCTCCACTACGCACGCCTGTGATGTTTACCGACACAGAGTGGGTAGCTGCGTCTCGTCTCCGCTAGCAGAGGCGGCCCTGTTCCCATGGCGTGTTGTTGAGTATTCGTCCCGTCCCGTCTCGCCTCCGTTACAAGAGATCGTGGGAACGCGGCTGGAGAGGTTTACCTGTGCAGGTAGACAGGACAGGAAGACAGGAGCAGCGACGGAGCCCACACACGTAACGGTAAACCGTACAGGTACATCTGAGCCGAGTGTATCCAGTATAACCATGGGAACGTTTTAAAGAAAAACCGCAAAAACTTGAGTAAAACTTGGTTGTCAAAAAGAAAACAACAGCCCTACATTCAAATCAATTTGTTGAACGAATTAAGGATAGAAATTAAATTTTACTGTAATTACTTGCGTATGGATGAATAGGTTTATCTAAAACTGCTTTCAATGGTTACTCCATTAATTCCTAAAAACTATAGAGAAGTGCTGTTTCTTCAAACGAAAGACTTGAAGCAACTTAAGGTTTCTTGCCTCAGGGAGATCGCGAAAGTGCCTTTTTATACAATAATATCCCCTCAATCATATGTCTTGCATCTGCCGGTGCTCCAGACTTGAATCAGGTTTCATCTTATTATCTCTTTACGGACGTTATTTCATAGATTATCTATTTTTTTAATCATTATTTGCTTGTTAGCATCAGATTCACACTCTTGTAGTGTTTGCAACAATATCGCATAGGCGACTTCTTTCTTGAGGCGATCATGGCGTTTGTTGCTCGTAACACACCACGGAGAAGGTTATGATTTATAAATTTCAATAAATTTTTCTATAAATATATCAAGCTTACGATTTCAAATTTGTACTTTAAAGCTAAACAAAGATGAAAAACTGTTACGGCACTGAACACAACGCGACCTCTCTTCCACAAAGCTATCACTACGACTGAAACCTATACAGGTCTACCGCAATACTCCCACACACTCTCCGGTCTGTACTCTGGAGCAGGTAGAATTGATATTTCATTATTCTCCGGTTACCTGTACAGGTCTACCTGCACAGGTAAATCTCTCCGGTGAACCGTAGCGTGTGTGGCCGCCTTTAGTGTGAACGAGAATCAAATCGGAGCCAGCGAAGCGGTTGGCCTTGGTTGACGTTCAGACTACTGGCGGTAACTTCAAAGGGTTGGCGCTGGGAAGGTCTTGGGGCACCCTCCTTATATGGACGCCAACCCGACGTTGGTTCCTTTTTTTGTTATTTGCCTCATTGACCGGATGTGTGTTTGTGAAATTCTGAAATTCTTATTATTAGCTGTAAACACTGGAGTATGTAGTGCAATAATGAGATCGTGTTAAAACTGGTCGATTTTTCTCGTGAAGAGGAATGTTTATGCGACCTTAAGAACTGAGAATATAAAAGCAAATTAAAGCGATTAGACGTTTGGAACGAAATAAGTGAGGTTTTAGAAGTTAATGTGCGAGATGTGAAGAAGAAAATGCAATCTTTGTTGACATCTGGTATACGAATCCCCAGTAGCTAAATATCTCAGAGTGACCATTAGTTTTTCTGCTGACGATTCCACTTTTCTAAAATAGGAATCATCTTGTAAATATTTTAGGCCCGAAATAATTGAATAAAAAATCTAAATCTTCATCTTTCATTTGTAAAAAAATTATGAAAGAGTTCGTATTCCAATTCAACTATAAGGTCATGTATTAATATTGAACCAACACAGCCCTTCCTACTTTTGGAAAGAGAGGTCATCCACCAGCGTCGTTTTTTCCTCTTTTTCTCACCAGGTTCTTACAGCAAAATGATTGTTGCACATGCGACAACTGTAAAAACCTCTTCTTCCATCTCAATATCGGCTGGTTAAATGGTAATTCAAACGTAGCTTATTACTTTATAATATAAAACGCTAGCAACTTCGTTTTCAGAGCCAAGTGCGATTCCACATGGTCCAATCCCTTGGCGCAAAGCCTTTTGTTTAATGAGGACAAGAAGCCGAACGCAAATGGATTGGCGACGAACGTTAGTCCCAATACATTGGCATTGGTTCGTTGGCTTAGTGTATACGTACCTTAACAACATCTTGCCCGTGGGCGGCCATAGGAGTGCGTCCATAAATTACGTGGCTCCGTCTAGGGGTGGTGGGAGGTTAGAGACGTAAGGGCTAGGGGGGGAAGGTTCCGAGCGAAGCCACGTAGCTTATCATTCATATTATTTGTCGCAGTTAAAATAAGGTACAGAACACACACAACAGCATGTGGATATTTATTTCTGTCATTTAATTATCTCCGTACGATCCCATACATCTACAGTGCTGGGCATGCGTCAGAGCTCTGCGTTGCACACAGCATGCGCATTGGAACTAACCGTCATTACCTACTATTCAAGAAACATTAGATATCCGTATCCAGACTCAAAAGAACTTGCATATTTCACCCGGAACATTCCAAGGCAGTGACGTTTCCTGTTGATTTGAAATAAAGTTGTTTCGTTTAGGATCGCCCACGTGTCACCACTCCGCGCGTTGATGAAATCATTTTAATCATTTTTTTATATATCATGTTAAGTTCAGAGATATAGTGCTCGCTAAGGTGTTATTTCAAGTTCAAATTGTGCTGTGAAATAGCGCTGTACAATGAACTATACGAAGCTTATCGAAAATATTTTTCCAACGAGTTTTCAGAATCCAGTGGTTTATAGAAATATTTTAAGAAGATCAAAGAATCATTTCCTGGTAATGTAGAAAGAAAGATGACAGAACTGCAGCAAAAAAAACCTGTAGATCTTCTTAGTTCTTTTACGCGACAGGTATAGATTGTCTTGTTTTATCAATTAATGAACAATTAATGAGGATTTATAATTGTTCCTGGGAAAAAGGGTACCCCAATAATTCATAGTTTGCAAGAGAGGATAGTGTCAAAAATTCATTCAGAATATTTATACTTCCTGAAAAGTACATAAAGAAAATATCAGTTGATTTCATTATATATGCAATAATTTTTACGATAGTCTATTAAAAGAATACAGTACAAAATGTCTTCTGGAATTAATAGGAAAAAGTATTACGTGCCACATTCAGGAGGGGGGCAGGGGAGAGAAGTCGAGGCAAATGCTACGTCAGGCTGCTTGGGGGGGGGGGATGGTTCAAAGGAGGTCAAAATGGAGCCACGTAATATGAACGGTCTTTAGGTGATTACCATTCCTAGTGTCAACCCCTACATGGGGACATCTGGGAAGATGAACCGTATGGTTTTCCGTTGCCTTCCCTATGTGACTGAGTTCATAAGTGCTGTTATAATTGAGAGTGACTGTGACAGTGTATTTTGTTGGCGTAGAGTGCTGTGGATGAGATATGAAGAAGGTGAAACATTATGCCGGCCAGTTCAGGCCTACTCTTAATAACTCAGGGGGCCGCCAGGCTTAAAGTTCCCATCCGACAACCAATCAACAGTGTCGTGTACCCTTACTCCACACGCACTGAGGTTTGGGATTTATCTCAGGATGTTTGTTCACACTCTGGTGATTAGGAATTGTGCACGATCACCTCAGATAGTTTTTTTCGGTACTATGAAGAGTTATCAGAAACTAAGACCGATATTTCTTGAGTGTCGTCCGTCAGTAGTGTGCGATAATTCAAAGACAAGCGGTTGGCAGCTGTGCAGTGTTTCTGCCACCCGCCACCTACAGCGCTAGTTGTATGTAAACACCAATGGTGAACTAGTTTCTACAACTGGTCTCGCGAAGAAACTCGCTATGTTATGCAATCTCTGTGAGTGTAACATGTAACCACGGCTGAAATTCGCGGCGTATGTTAGAGGTATACGAAGAGACTGTAATGTCTCGTTGGCATGTCGTAGAATAGTGTCGAATGTTTGAGGTCGGCAGAGAAAACGTCACCGACGAGGTTCCCAGCACGGCATCATCACCTTCCCTACAGCCCGTACCTCGCTCCAAGCATCTCTCATCTTTTTCCTCACTTGAAGGAGCACCTAGTAGGCCGACGATTCGCTTCAGAAGAGGAACTGAAACACTTTGCGACAAGATGGCCGTACACGCAAAGAGAGGATTTTTACCAGGAGGGAATATTCAAACTCATCCCACGAAGCGACAAGTGCCAAAACTGATACGGAGACTTATGTCGAAAAATAACCATAATGTATGTGCTACCAGTTGGCTATATTGTACAATTTTCACCGCAGGCTATGTAACCTCAGTTTCTGATCACCTGTCGTGGAGTACGCTGGAGGATTACTAACCCAGGTAATCCCCATAAAACCTCCTTCCACCCCTATCTTTTTAGCGTAGCTCATATCAGCAGGCTTCTGATCAGCTCTGGCTAAAACGCCACTTCACCTGCTAAATATACGGGTCCTAGACCTTTACATACACGTAACTCACGGGTTACTTTATGATCACATCCAGCATTGCCTGAAGTCTTCTCCTTCATTACAGACATGTTTGCAATCTTCTTTCACCATCTTCTTGATTTCTTCTCTTCCCTCCATGAACTAAGTAAAACAGCAACCTTTCAGAGCCAGATTCGTTCTTCAATCTACTTAATCCCATCTCCACTCAGCCACCTTCATTCTTCCACCAACTGTCCATATCTTCTCAGCTCTTTCTTCTGGCTTAATTTACCTCATCTTCACTACGTCACCTTATTCTTCTCACTTCTTGCACCAGCCTTTATCCACTCCACGAGTTCTTTACCAAGTTCCCTTCTTTTTTCACTTCCTATCTTCCCACCATGGTCTATTTTGATCATCTTCTTTGATCTTCAATCTCATGCACGCTATCTTCACCACAGGATACTTGTAATTTCACCAACTCTCTGCCTCGCGCATACGGTCAATAATGTTACAAAATCCTCCGAATATATGCCATGTTCTTAGTCCACTGCCAGTTATGCCACTAGGAACAAACTGCACTCCAATTCTAACCAGGTCTTGTACAATTTCTCAATGTTGCTCCCTATATTTCATACATTCGAACAGAACAGGTTGAGAAGTGTCCGAAACGCCACACCATCGACACTGATCGTCCTCTATGATCCGAAATCGTTCTAAATTAAGCCTTGAAGTTCCCACGTCCTGTAGTGTATTGAACCACATAGTGATTGAAACTCAACCACTGACACTCCCTCCCAGGTGCGTGGTTTTGGCGGGAGGACCTCCGCTGTGGGCGGCGCCATTGTGGCGGCCCAGGTGCAGGACGCCGCAGCCCGTAATGGATTAGGCGGCCGGCTGTGAGCGCCGCGGCGCCGGGCGGGCTCGTTAATTAGGCGCCGGCAGCGCCGCGTGCGGGCGCCGCCTCAATTACGGGCGGCGGCGGTGGCGACCGTCCGCCCGCTCGCGCGCGCCTTTGACTGCTTTTTACGCCGCTGCCGCTGCCACCGCCGCGCCTGTTTAAATATGTCGAGTGTCTGCGTGCTCGCCGGAGCGAAACTCGGGGCCTGCGGGATGGAGATGGGAAGAAGGGACGCGGAAATTAACAACTTGTCACAGGGACGCGGGACACCGAAATAAAGCAGAAAAGATGGGAAGCGGGAACAGGAACTAGTTAATATACTCGTTGGTAGTATGTAGCAGCAACCTCAGCTTTTGCGGAACTATATATTATTTATGTTGAAATAAAAAAATATGTCGGTAGAGTGCACATGAAATGGGAGCTCCTGTTTTTGATGTCTTAGTAATCATAACAGACATAGAAAACCTACAACACAGAGTCAGATAAACTGGAGCAAAAGGATCAACCCAAAGAAGACTGAAATACTGGTTAGCCGCAAACAAGCAATTAGAATAAACATTAACGACACCATTGGAATGAAGCTGAGTCAAGTAGATTCAATTAGATGTCTAGGTGGAATAATGAGTGCAGAAGGTGAAAGCCAGAGTAAAGGCTGCATGGAACAAAGGGAGAGATGTTGCTGGAATGATATGTGATAAAAGGATGCCTAAAAATCTATAAGTCTATATGATTATGGTAAGACCGGTTATCTTTTATGAGTTAGAAGCACGGGCTTTACGTATAACAGAGGAAGCCCTCCTGGAGAGGAAGGAAATGAGGGGACATCCATTAATTACGTGAGGTGAAATAGGGGGGGGCGGCGAAATCTCACCAGATCTCACCAGGGGGGAGGGGGGGGGGGGTCTACAGAAATCTCACGTGAGATTTTGCAAAAAATTTGGGGACAGTAGAGCCAAAAGAAAGGTCTACAATTTGCGCCAAAGTCGATTTTAGGAGGGTATTTCGTCAAAAAAGTTAGGGTGAGACCTAAAAAAAAAAGTCTACAAAAGTTTCCAGGGCGATTTGTAGGGGGGGGGGGGGGTCCAGAAATCCTGAAAAAACACCTCACGTAATTTGTGGATGCCCCCTGAGGATGCTAAGGTGGCTGTTGACTATTTCTCTGAGGGACAAACTTCTAAAGGAAGAGATAAGAAAAATAGCTGGAATGACTAATATTAGTGGAGTCATCAGAGAGGGAAGATTAAGGTGGTATGGCCATGTCATGAGAACTGATGATGAAGAGGCTATCAAGAAAGCATGGAGGATGCCTGTGGGAGGAAAGAATTGCAGATGGAGACAAGGATAAGGTGGAACGGTCTAGTTAAAAAGGACCTCATGAACGTAGGATTAAAAGTAGAGGACGCTGTAGACTAGGAAAGGTGGAGGAAACTCATCAAGGCAGCCGACCTCTAATGCCGGGAAAAGGTGATGGAGCAGAAGAAGAAGTAGAGTTTACATGAGACGTCATCTAATTCATAACTGGTTCGTTGCAATCGATTTCTTTCTTTCCTAGGCTAATTTTTTCTCGTACATGTGTTAAATTTCATCAGTTCTTTCCTTGTAGGAATCCTCAAGAAATAAAAAAGATCACACGTTTCCAACGGCTCCTGCCGCTTCCTGTAGGATTCACGGAGGTACAACCATTGCAACCCTCGGTATTACAGGGATGTGTCGGGGGCAGCACCGCCATCCGTTCGTTCTTCCCCGTCCGGCCATCCAGATTTGGGTTTTCCATGGTTTACCCAAATCACTCCAGGCTAATGCTGAGATGCTTCCTCCAAAAGGCCATGGCCGAATTCATTCGCGTTCCTTGCCACCAGTCCCTCCCCGCCTCTAATGACCTGGACGGGGCGTAAAGCCATAAGCCAAAAAAGTCGTTTTTTTATCTTTCCGTGGAGTTTCTACCACGGTACTCATTTGATAGCAGGCTGAATGGGACTGGGGAGCCGTTTCTGATGCTGAGTTTCGAAGAAAAATCCTTGAGTTTATTGCAAATCGTACCCAGATATTCCGGACAACAGTCAGACGCTCTTCCTTGTAGTATTCCCCTACAAAATGAATCCCAAGTGTTAAGTTTTTGTTTTTGTTTCTTGATTCTTCCATACCTTTTCTTCACCAATTATTTACAGGGCAGTTTCATTTCGTAGTCCGCTTGAGCTCTATGTTTACAAAATTCTTCTACGGTGCCACGTTTCGAACATTCCTTTTTTCCTTCTCTCCTGCAGTTGAGATATGCAGTGAATGTATCGTAGAACTACAGGTCCATTTCCCCATCCCCCTCGCCCCCAAGTTTTAACTGCAGATCAAGCCAAGCGTGCTTGACTTTGTTCAATAGGGGTGAGCCATCCATTCCGAATAAAGTAAACCTTGCATTTTTTGGGGGGGGAGGGGTGGAGTGGATCTTCTTTGGGAGGTGTTTTTGTGGTATGGGTGAGGATCGATGATCTTTATTGGGCGATCTGAACCTGTAATATACCATCCTGATTTCGGTTTACCATGTTTTCCCGAAATCACTCCCGGCGAATGTGGGGATGGTTCTTCCAATAGGCGATGGCTGAATCCCTTTTAGTTCCTATACCCTTCCCCCTTCCTTTGGGTGGAGAGGCACTTTATGCCTACATCAATGTTTGGTACCTCCATTAAAAAAAGTCTTGGAAACGCTGAATCCATTAAAAACCTGGGTGCAACACTTCTTCATCTATGAGTGCCACACCCGTATCCGGGCTTATGCGGTTATCATGGGGGATGTAACGTGCCGGGGGAGATGAACTGCGTAGTTTCTCGATGCCTTCCGCAGGGTGACAGTGTTATTGTAAGTCTGTATCAGGGTTGTAACAGATGTCACCTATGCGGATGCTGATGCGGATGTTCAGTGTTTGACATCCTCAGATGCGGATGTTTTGCGGAAGCGGATGCGGAGGTAGAAAAATAAATTTGTAATTATTAAGATTTTAATATTTTATGAAAAATAAATTTAAAATAAAAAAATACATTTTTATGCCAAATTCTACATTTTTTTCACAAGTCTATTTCCGTATAATACTGCCACATTGATTTATTTTTTGCCTCATTTCACAAATGAATTAAATTATTTACGTAACTACTCACGCGTCTAAAAAACAATCTTTGTCGTATGAACTTTGCGAAGCTCGCAGTTCAACTAATTCAAGCGTCTAGCACAAGGCCACGACTGCAATTCTCCGTGCCCGCCACCCGACTCTCCACCGCTATGGTAGCCCAATCACAGTCCAACTTGTAGAATCCGATTTTCCGATATAGGACTCTTGTTGGGCCGTGAAAGGGTCTGCAGGACTACATGTAGGTCCTGTTGGATATTGTTGGACTCCTAGATAACCAGCACGGTTTCTTGCCGTCCCACAAGCTACGGCGTTGAATTGTGATTGGAGAAAATATTCTATAAGTGTGCGATAAAAGCATAGGTATGCCACGAGAAAGTACGAATGCAAACGACTACTTGGAACATTTTGTTTTACCCCTTCTAGTAGCGTGAATGGGTGAGTGCATTCTACGGCAGTTCTACACGGAGGTCCTGCATTTTAGGATCGTAAGAAACAAACAACCGTGTTGTTACTAGCTAGGCGACGATAGGTCGAATTTCATGTAGAGATAAAATAATAAGATATTACATATATGTTTATGTTTAAACAAAACCTCAGTTATGACACCGCATTAATATTTGCAGAGGCGGAAGCGGAGGTAGAATTTCATGTGGAAATTCCGTACTTGCGGAGCTCCGTTATATCCCTACTAATAAGCTCCGGATTCTGTCGTGAGAGATGTAGCTGTTAGCACGGCAGCGGAACGGAAATCGGGTGGCTACGGGTATCGATAGATCGGATTCTGTACTCCGACCGCTGTATCGTGTGTGCGACTGTGTCGACAGTTTGACATTTCTCTTGTGGAGACGGTCGACTCCTCGCCCCCGCTCTCTCGATCTAATCGATTCGCGATCGGAAAGTCCCGTCCCGCCGGCATCTCTCCATCGCACTTTACTACCCCCCCCCCCCCCCCCCACCAAGCGCCCTCCGCGCGTCGCTTCAAAGACTGCTATTTACAGGCGGGACGCTCTGCAATCAGCTGTTTTGAGAAACCTGTCTCCTGCGAGGCGATACGCCCGACAACGAAGCGCGGCTTGTCTCCGGATACAGTGCCACTACCGGCAGTAAATTACATTCCTGTCTTCAGAAATATTAATTAGCGCTTCATCAGACTTTCAGTACTGAGAAGCGCACGCTTATTTCCGTCGTGCCTACTTTATTTACGGATTTCCGCGTCACATTCATGACGCCCACTTGCAGGCGGAGAACACTTTGCGATGACTGGACATCAAAGATGCAGATCTGACCTGATAACTCCAGCTGTTAATACACGATTTTCGAAAATAAGAAATCTTGTGTATCTATATCTACACCAATATTATAAATGCGAAAGTAACTCTGTTTCTCTGTCTGTTACATTTCCACGTCTAAACCAATCTTGATTAACTTTTATAAGGAAATACTATGTATTACTAGGAAGGACAAAGGGTACTTTCTTCGGAAAAAATAACATATTTCATCATGAAATTTCAAAATTTGACCAAACTATGATAGACAGACGGATAGCGTGTGTAAGTGTCTGTAATGCTACATCAGTCACTCAAGCTTTGTTTCTCTCGCAGTCAGTTTGCGGGACATCTTTTACGTAACTTACAGCTTTCTCTAGCCAATTGTAGCAATAAAATTTTAAGTCCACACGCACGAATCCGCGGATAACGGCTAATTAAATGTAAGTCTCAAATTTAGTTGTGTATGTGTGCTCTTTTCTAACTGAACAAGTATAATCGATGTTTACATAATGCGTAGAAGATTTAGTGCGAGATTACGTTGTTGCTTGTTTTTTAGAGTGCGTCACCAGTGCTCCGTTAATAACCAAATGTGGAGCACAGGTAAACACCTACAAAGTTTTACCTATAAAGCAATAATAACTGCAGATAAACAGCCAAGCGGCTATAAAGAGGTCAACGAGACTTCAAATACACAAAAAACGCAAATAATAATTACAAACGTAAAAACCTAACTAGGTGCGTTTGAGGTAACACGTCAGCCTGATATTCGAGAGGACGGAGGTTCTAATTTCTGTCCGGCCATCTATACTACACTGTCGAAACATAATAACAAGGTTAATCTGGTTACAAGTCATTTTTTCGCAGTTGGTGAACAACACATTTTACAAACAGAACGCCGTCCCCACACGATATGTGTTAAACGAGCATGGGGAATAAAAAATAGCAGTCGCCTCAACAGTTGTTTGTATAAGGTGTAAGATGGCACTAATAATTTTTTCGCCTTCTCATGAATCAGTTACCTTGACTGAAACTATTCTATTTTTCTGTTGCAGGTAAGTAGCATTCTGCAACAAGCTGTGAGGCGATAGGCATGTAAGCTAAAAGTGGTGAGTATGAGTATTATTAACCATTATTTTCAAACTGCTCATCATAGTAGCTAGATTCCTTTTATGTTTTTGCTGTATGCAACCATGTTATTGATTGCTTTTCAACTTCATATTTGAATAGCTACATCTCATTGTGAGAAGAACTATTCGTCCACTATTACCTCCACCATTGTTTATCATCGCATTGATGTAATTCAGTGAAACTACTATTCAAAAGTAGGAGGAGAAGAGAATCTTACAACCAAAATGGTGGACATCTCTTGGGGTGTTGATTAATGGCCCTCAGGGGTGGTTTTGACAGGTGATTACAGTAATACGACCCCTTGCACCTGGCATGGCAGCTTTACTAACGTGACTTACAATTTTTCATAGGTGATGTTATTATTAACAACTTCATTGCAATTCTACATACTGCAAAGCTAACCTGAAAATCAAATGAGCTATAGTAACCAATGGAATTGATTAAAGACCGCCATTATTCACACCAAGCCAGAACACCTGAATTCCACTCAATGTTATTAGCATAGTTTCAGTGATATTCTATTGCAAAATACTACTAAATTAATGTATGGATCAAACCATCTTCTAGTTTTCATACAACAGACCAATGGCAACATTTAATCTCCACACTATGCGAGAGCAGGAACATTCGTGAGGTTGCGAGTTTGAATTCCCGTCCAGCCATTCAGATCCTACGGACTACTGAAAGTGCTGAGAAACTTTTAATATCAACCTTATATCTGTGTAAATGTACCTGATGTAAACACAAATATTTCCATACTTTTAATGGACATCTATGCACTATTTAAATTACCTAGGCTAATTTCTGTTTAGAACATAAGGGATAAACTTTGGAAGGAAAGCTATCAATATTTATCAAATAAATCCTAATTTCAAAAGGCGACAGACAACACTACTCAAACTGCAAGTCCACGTAGAAATCATTACAACGAAGAGTGAAGCTGGTTGGTTAGCATAGGTGATACAGTGCTATCTTCATAAACTGAGGGTCAGCCTATCGACTCTGGCTACGGATATGTCTGCTTTTTTATTATTATTTGTTAAAAATATTAGGGTAACGACTGGGGAAGTGAAATTTATCGTGTAATCACTGCGTAATTCGTCACCTGTAGTTATTTTTTTAAATTAATTTAATTTAATTGCAATGGAGCACACACTCCGGTGGCAATTTCCCTACACACCCAACTTCCCCCTTTCCTGCACCCACATAAACTTGCCCTCTAAAAATTTTAACTTTAAATTCTTTTAACTTTTTTGGTAAATTTTTCATCGCTTATTCCAATCATTGACACCCTTACCTAAAAAAGAGAATCTTCCCACACCCTTGTGCTTAAAATCGAGTGCCAGCTTGTGGTCATAGTCATCTTTTCCCTTCAATGCACTACTTTTCATACCTACCTCCAATATCTGTCCATGACTCATCGCCAGTATATGCCTTGTACACTCCAAATTTCCGGAAAGTATCGATTTTTATCTCTCGATTAGTGGAAAACAGATCGATTAATCGTCTCCTCTAATTTAACCTACCAGAGGCCAGGGATAAACTATATACGTCTCAGCAACAAGTATGGACTGCGTATGACACTGTAGATACATATTCTGTATGGACTGTTGATCGCTGGTGTACCTGCCGGCGCGGCGCTCGGGGCGGGACGGTTGCCCGCAGTGCGCCGCTGGCTCCGTTTTACGCCGGCGCCGCGGCCGTAATGTATTTTTATCGCCGGTGCTAAAAGCTGCGGGCCAGGCCCCGCGCCGCCGCGGGCCACAATTGCAGGAGCGGATCAGCTCTTTATAGGCCTCTTATCGGAGTGCGCGCCCTGCAGCCGGATTTCTCCTCACCCAATACACGCCGTGTCCTCCGCGGCTGCGCCAAATACACTTGCTGCTCTGCAAAGTAGACCTGCCAGCTTAAGCGATAGCGCAGGTTCGATTCTGTCCTAGAGCGAAGGGTCCTTGTGCTGTCTTACCTTGAAGCTGCGGTATATTGTTCGTTGCTTGCTTCAATTTTAGGATAGTGGTTTTGGGGTCGCCATTTATTCAGGCTCTTAGAAGGTATCTAGGCCATGATCTTTAGCGGAGATTTGTACGGTTGGGCTAGCCAGTGGCTTCACAGTATGCTCTAAATATCCTGACTACCTCTTCGCCCTATCCTCTTCTGCTTTATATATATATATATATATATATATATATATATATATATATATATACATATATCGTTCCTCCCACGTGAAGCTTGGGAACGTTTTTCAGCCAAAAAACGAGATAAGGAACTGAAGGAGATCGGCCATGGCCATTTTAAAGAAACCATCTCGGAATTGTCCTGGAGTTATTTCGGGAAACAATGGAAAACCGCAACCAGTATGGCATATTGCAAGGGTGAGCCCAACAGAAGATGGACCTCACCATTTTTTTAACGAAATAAGGATGTGATTTTGCAGTAGTCAACCCAACAGGAAAAGAGCCTCACGTGGGAATGAAAAAAAAAAAAAAACGAAATCTGGACATGATGATATGATTTCGCCGAAGCCAGCTTAACCGAAGAAGAGCGCGACATTTTTTTGTTTCATTTCTTCCGGGTGCTAGAGGTTCTCGGCGATCATTTCCAGGCTAGCTGACCTAAGCGGAGGGAATAGAGATAAATTCGAGCGTGTCCTTTGAAGGCACCATCCCAATGTTCGCCTTGAGTGACTGCGGAAATCCTGTCATGATGGCCGCACGGGGATTCGAACTAAAGTTGTAACGATATATCGGTGAAATGATAATATCGGACCAAAAATATCGATATTATCACATGGTCGATACAATAATGTCGATATGATGCAGTGAAATATCGAAAATTACGAAATCCCTCATCACTAAAAATCCTGCAAATAAATTTATGTGTGTGCAGAGATCAAACTTGACTACGCTAAACCCTGATTAAGCTCGATAACCAAATCGATAACGTCGTTTACTATTCTGTCGTTGCATTCCGTTTCGTGAGCGTTGTTGGTTCCTCGCGATCGTTGGTTCTTCTTTCTGTCTGTGACGAATTACAATATTCTAAACGGAGTAAAATTATGATAATTTCTTATTTCATCAGTGTTGATAATAGACTTTTTTAATGCAGTTGAAGGCAAAGGCTTTAAGTATTAAATGAAGAACTTTCAACCGTAATACAAAGTTCCTTCTAGTAGAACTATTGTAACGAGCCGCGCTGTCGCCACGTTACAAGGTGCATTTTTTATTATATATGTAATAATATAAGAGTAATTTACATAAATCTTGGGCGACCACGTGAATAGATTTTTGTTGTAATTTTATAAAGTACGCAAGATTCCAAGTGAGGACTGTAATGAAATGGTGAACTTATACAGTGTATCGTAGCAAAGCGAATATTAAAGAGTTATTGAGCTATGTAGGCTAAAAGCTAATCTTGGTCTTTCCGGATCATGGCGACGGGACGTCGCGGATTTGGGTTTTTGCCGGACCACACACACTGCTCCCTGGGGATGGGTCACTCACCGAGCGGGAAAAGCCTGCCATCCGAAACCCGAATGTTCTCTCGCCCCGGCGAACTTAGCCGAATATGTCCGACCTCTGTTGGATTCTTTGGCCAAATCACATATCGAGGATATCACGTGACATTAGGTGCCGACCTGAAGGTCCAATCAAAATGAGCGTATAACTCAAAATCCTGGGAATTTTTGTTGTATGTGAGCTTCGAGACTACAAATGGGCGGAGCAAGAAATTTCCTCGTGGACCGAAGAGCGAGGAGCTGACATTCTAACTTCGATCGCACCAGTCTGAGGTTGACTTGGAAAGTTGACTTCTTTCGCTAACTGCAGCTTGCCTTGCTGGAGCGAGCGTATCACCGCAACACAGCCGGTAATGCGATGATGCGCATTGCCAGACCAGAGATGCCTACAGCCGACTTGTGAGATAATCTCACATATCGTAGGTCCGCTACACTCATCACAGACATCAGACGCAGAACTACAATGGTAATTGATTACGACCAAGCCATGTGATTGTGCATTCCGTGAAACAGAACCCGTAAGCGACTTTGAGAGGATAGGTCCATGTTCTCACTTTGTAATTGTAAAAACCCCTGAGCTAGCGGCATAATTTGCCAGAACTAGTTATTTTCGAATGATATATTGTTCATTCTGGCGCCCATGATTTTCTTTTTAACTGTAAAGTCACAGTATTATGATGCCTTTGTCTGAGGTAGTCATAACTTGTATTTTTCATTGTTTCCAGTTGTCATTATTTCTTGCATTTTGATTCTGAGATATTTAAAAGTAAATATACAATTGTTTGCTTGCTCATGACGGCTAATTGTAACTCTGAGCGTTGTTTTTATGATTTTGCCAATTTGTGTTAATGTTAACGGTAAATTCGCTCAGACTTGTAATCGCCAGTGATAAGAAAATAAATGTCATATTGTGACAATTTTTCCTAAATTCCAACGTCGAGATTCTTGCATAATTAGTAAATTTTCACTCCTTCATAAAAATTAAAATTAAAAATCCACAATTATTAATCATATAGTTATGAAAGATAATTGTAACGTGGTTTGCCCACCAAGCCATCTACCACACTATCAAAACAAAAATGGATAAAAAAATATGAAAAACCTTCAAAAATTGAAAAGTTGTGAAGGAGAAGATGAAAAGTGTGAAGCATTTTTCTATAAATATGTGTAAATAATTTAAGTGTGTCATGTTATTTTCTAAGTCAATTTGGATTGATTTTTAAACAGGATTCATTATACTTTTTGCGAAGTTGTCTATCAAATTGTATATACAAAACAAACACGTACAAAATAACAGGGGGTCTTAGTTAATTTATCAAAAATTTGCAAAAAATTTCCATTAATATTTAAAGCTTTCGTTTTACGTTTTTAGAAGTTACATACGAAATAAAGCGTATAAATTTAACACAAGAAAGTTGGTTGAAATAATTGTTGTATATCGTAAAGTTTTTAGAAATTTTAGAACACATAATTTTCATGAAATAAGATTAATAAATACATAGATTGCTCTGCCTAACGATTTTATATAGTAAAAGTATATGCTGGGTTAAAAAACGGTTGAAATACTCATTTAGTTACCTTGCAAAGACAATAATCTCTAGAAACACCGCTATGATTTTACTGTAAACTTTTAATGACTACATATCATTGTATATTTTGAAAGAGATTTTTGATCAGTAGTTTCGGAAGTTGAGGGAAATAGAGATTCGATTTTCACGGTTTCCTGAAATCACTTAACGCGAATGCAGGTGGAGGGTTTCTCCTAAAGGTGATGACCAACATTTCTTCCCGTTCTTTGTTCCCTATCCGCCACCACCACCACCACCTTCCGGCTCTAGTGACCTAGATGTGGACCAATCGCAAAGTCATAGTTAAAAAAAAAAAAGGTCTCCCGGCAGTATCGTTGAACACTCGCATGCGCGAGGCACTACCTTGGTGTGGAGGGTGACCGTCGGGCACGTCATCTACTTGTTGCCCTCCGCCGCGATGCTCGTTTGTTGTCGACGGGCGTCTCGGCGGGTCGACGCGCGAATCGATAGTGTCGGCGAGGAGAGGCGGCGGAATTAGCGGCTGCTCTTATTGGCTGACGGCTCTGACTTAAGAGAGCCCGCGCTGTCCCTCAGTAACCTCCTGGTAGGCAATGTAAGCTATCCGCACCAA
This sequence comes from Vandiemenella viatica, assembly GCA_031002005.1. NCBI lineage: Eukaryota > Metazoa > Arthropoda > Insecta > Orthoptera > Morabidae > Vandiemenella > Vandiemenella viatica. The sequence continues at coordinate 253,051,929 of CM061919.1, forward strand.
CACACTGTCTCAGAAAACCAGAAGAGTTTAATGCAGAAGTTCTCAACTGGGGCGGTAACGCCCACCGGTCTGCGTTGAGATGAGAGGGGCGTTTCCGGTCCAAGGAAAATTCCGGGAGTGTTGAGGACCAAATGCCGCCCTTGCTATTCAGTCCTATATACAATTTCAAGGACTGCATCATAGAAATTTTTCATCGCATTCTTATGATCATATGTATCCAAAAGAGGATTTACCGTAATTAGAAATTTATTAACTAAGAAATGAAACTTTTTTGCTTACGGCTTTACTCCTCGTCGACGTCGAGGTCATTAGAGGTGATAAAGGACTGGGGGAAGGAATTCGGCCATGGTCTTTTGAAAGCAGCATCCTGGCATTCGCTTGGAGTGATTTGGGGAAATCATGGAAAACCCAAATCTGGATGCCCGGACGGAATATTCGACTTGGCGTCCTCCCAAACGCAGAAATGAAATAGGTTACCTTGGTACCACATGATTTAGAATTGCTGATAGTAAATAAGTTACCAAATATCGAATTAATAATCTTTTATTTCATAATGTGTATTTGTTAATCAAATTGTGAATAATATGTCAATGTTCTTAATACCTTTTGATAAAGTAATTTTAGAAGTCTATCCTTTTTCTATATATGATGTTGCACTCTTAATGTAAGTGAAGTGGCATCTCATCGTTGTTTCAAAAACTATGTTCCGATCCAAAAAAAAGTTTGAGCACCATATGTTACATTAATTATTACAAGAAAAGGAGTCGGTAGTTTCTTTTCTTTTTCAAATTGGGCTTGGTGAGGAATTTTTTCGATAAAGGAGCGATGTCTAACTTTCTTTCCAAGAATGGAGTGGTAGGCCAGAAAATGTTGGGAACCAAAGTTTAGTGGATTTAGTGTATTTAGTACATAGGGGAGATAGGATAAGGTGTTCAGGATTCTCCATTGTAGCGTCATGCTTGCGACATTTATAGATTACAGTTCACAAAATATTAATGACTTATCCAAAATGTTTCGGAGATTGTGGGGATAGATACTTTCTGGGTTCATTACTAAGAACTTACCTGTAAAATTACTTTATCTCTTAACTAAAACTTTGAACATTTTTTAAACTTCTTTGGATGAATGCTTCCTTCAAAAGACCATGGCCGAATTCCTTCCTGTTCCTTGTCCTACTCCCATCCCACCTCTAATGACGTCGACAATGCGTTAACCCATAAGTAATAAAACGAACGAATCTATTCTTGAAAATAATATTTTCAGTTCTTTCCTGGAATGGAAACATGGGAGACCTCTGTTCCACTTGAAAGGTGCGTCGAAACGCCACGCAGATGAACGTATCAGGACGCACCCTAGGTTCATTTGATCCCTAGGGAGGAATTGAGTTCCTCCTGTAGCCCAGTTCTGAAAGGAGCGGCGCAGGCGAGGGCGGGATAGTCGCGTCCCAAGTACAGTCAGTGTCCCTCGTGGGGAGCACATTAATGGGCACGGAGTCCACTCCGTATCGCTACCGGGACAACTTCAAATGGGAGAGAGCTGACATTAAATGAAACGCTTACAAAAACAGGAAAGTGCATGCTATTTCTTCTTTTTCCTCAAGATATCCGAGTTTTACCAAGCATGATGGGTAAGACGTAACGTTCTGGAGGGGCTTTCGGAAGAACGCTGCTTCATTTTTTTCCCCTTCAGGCTTTACGGCTTGACAACATCGTTATCATTAAAACCGGGAAAGGATAACGGCAAGAAATACAACGGAATTCTGACAAAACCTTGCCAAGGATCCCTACCAGCATTCGCCTTGAGTGATTTCGGAAAATCTTGGAAAACCGAAATTTCGATGGCCGTACGGGGATTCGAATCCCCAAACATCCCCAGCCGGAGCGTAACTGTTCACATACCAGGGTCGATGTGCAGGTTCCATTCCCCATTTCGTTTTCTATTATACGTCATTATTACCATCCTCAGTGTTCCGCCCTAAGGCAGGTATTCACCTGGTAGCTCTTCATGCTCTCCTGTCTTCAGCCCTCCAATTCAGGCCCATGTAATTTCTGTGTATTTTGATGTCATCTGTCGTCCTGTACTTCCTTCTTTCTCTCACTCTGTTCCCACAAACTAGTACTTCCAAGGCCTTCGCATTCGGGAGGACGCCGGTTTGAATCCCCGTCCGGGCATCCAGATTTTGGTTTTCCATGGTTTCCCCCAAATCACTCCGGGCGAATGCCGTGATGCTTACTTCAAAAGGCGATAACCGAATTCCTTCCCGTTCCTTGTCCTCAGCCTCATTCCGCCTCTGATGACCTCGACGTCGATGAGGCGTAAAACCGTAAGTTTAAAAAAAAAAAAAAAAAAAAAAAAAAAAAAAAAAAAAAAAAAAAACCACCCACACTTCCAAGGCGGCTTTTAACAAGCAGTCCCCTCTCAGCGAATGTCCCATACAGTTCTTCTTTCTTTCCATTATTACCTGCAGCAGTTTCCTTGTCTCACCAACCATTTCCAGTGCTTCAGTATCACTTACGTTTTCCACCCAGCTTATCATCCTGTTCTGCTCCACATCTCAAACGATTCCATCCGTTTTTCATCCTCTCGTCTCAATGACAGCGTCTCTGCTCCATAAAGTACCACTCTCCATACAAAACGTTTGCCAAGTCTTTTCCTCAGGGCTATGTCTTGTTTACCGGTTAATATTATTCTTTTCCCATCGAATGTGTCCTTCAATACAGCAGTATCAGTTTTCATCTCTTGGTGGCATCTCAAGTCCTCAGTTATTTTACTTCCAAGACACTTGAACCTCTTACTTGGCTGAAATTAGCTAGTTCTATCTTAAATATTAAGATTGTACAAGCTATTATCATTACTACTTTTCTTCCTTTACGAATCACTGTACTCTTTGCTTTTTCTGTATTGTTTCTCATTCCATACTCCCCAAAAGCTTCATTTAGATCTTTTGGTATTAATGTATGAAGTACAATCACTAGTGACTATTGTAGCTGACCGGGTGAGGATGGGAAGCAAGGAACAGGAAGGAATTTAAAGTAACCATCCGGCATTTGTCTACAGTAATTTCGGGAAACCGTGGAAAACCTGAATGTGACGGAGAATTGAATTTTCTCAGAGAACCTGACCTGTAGGGTGGGCGGAAACCCTCGAGCTTGTCATTCCGGAGGACGCGGGTTCAAATCCCCGTACGGTCATTTTGATTTCGATTTTCCATGATTATCCCGAAATCAGTCCAAGCGAAACCGTTGGCCGAATTGCTTCCCGTTCGTTGCACCCTTTCCACTCCCGCCTCTGATGATCTCGTCGTTGTCAAGGTGTAAAGCCATAAACAGAAATATGATAAAACTGGAATGCGAACATAACGAGCAAATAGACAGGAAACGAAAGAAATCAAAGGCTTTATTCGCCTGGAATGCGAAAACAACAAGAAAACGAGGTACACGAAGAAATAAATCAATTTTTTATCAGCAATTCTCGGGTTCCTGCCCAAATAATAATCCTCGTATTGGTAATCCACTGGAATGAAGTCGCGAACAAAGCCAGTAACAAGAATTTAGAAGCTAGCTGTACGCATTATAAAGAAAATGCCCACTTTTTCTGCAAATGTTTTGAATAGACACTAGATGAAAATTTCTAAAATATAATACTATGAATAGAGAGGTTGGTGGTTTGAAGGAAGAGTCGTCTCATTTGTAGTAATATCTTTCTGATGTATGCTAGGCCCGCATTTTGACGTAAATACCTGAAGCTATTCATTCCCGGGAGCCCATCTGTCACAGACCTGGCGGAAATTCAACTAAGCTGAACAAACCTAACACAGTGTATCGTTATATCTGTGATACGTGGTGCATCTATCTAGCGGTAACGCGATCAATCCTTATCGACGCCAGCGAATCCTAGGGGCTTAAATCTGAACTGTCACATTACGCTTGACCTTGATAGTTAATAGCTTTGCCAATTAATGGCCAAATTCCAAAAAAAAAAAATTAATTTATGATGTTTCCGAAGTGGAGACCTTAATATTTAAAATGATAACTCATTTAACGATTAAGTTTAGGTATGAACGGATATTTGTGGCTCGTCGCAAAGAAAGCACCTTTTAGCGGTAATATATTTGATGGACGTTTTGAGACCATTGTTCTGTGAGGGCTCGTTTACCCGGACGGGCTGGATCAGGAGAACTTCCTTCCATCCAGATTAACGACGTCCGCCCTCGCTCGTTATCGGCGGAATCTGCTGACACGGAAGACCCCACAAATTGGTTAATGAGCGTAAGTGGAGGCTGTGGCCAATTACTCATTCATGATCGCGCGGCTGTTTTATTTATGGTCGAAAGAGAGGGACGGCGTCGTGGGGGTGCAATCCCGTGCGACGCATAGCCAAGGAGCCACCTGGTCGATAGGTCGATAGTCCGCGGTCGGAACAGACACCTTGCGGTCCCTCTTTGAGGGAGAATCAACACAATGGGCACTGGGCCACCAGTAGAGGTCGCAGGCAAATGAACTCTGACCCCTCGTGTTCGAGTCCCGCCTGTGGCAAGGTTGCCTTTAACCTCGTCGACGACCTGATCATTAGTGGCTCCGATGGATTTAAGCGTGTTGTCTTGGTTATGTGTTGTTAGTACCATGGGATATAATAACGCTGATAGTAAAATCATATACATAAAATATTGTTGTAAAGTACAGTACAAGAGTATTGGCCACACCGTAGCGTTATATACAATGAATAGTAAGGGAGGCTATCGCGTTATTCAGATAGCCGACAACCCAATATGGGGGCTATGATTTAAGGGGTGTCCATTAATTACGTGAGGTGAAAAAGGGCGAGAGGGGGAGGAGGGTCGATGGAAATCTCACGTGAGCTTTTAAAATTCTTCTAGGACAGTAGAGCTAAAAAAAGGGTCCACAAACCGACTTTAGGGGGGAGGGGGAATAAGGTATAGAATCGACGCAGTTAGTGACTTTAGGAGGGGTAAAACCCCCTACGGCAGCAGGAGAGATAACAAAGGGGGAGGAGGGGGGAATTCATCAAAATCTCAAGTCGTCTTAGGACGGGGGAGGGGAGTCCGACCAGATATCATCAAATCTCAGCAGAGGTGGGAGGGGTAATCCAGAATTCCGTAAAAATGTCTCACGTAATTAATGGACGCCCCCGAGCTATAGGTTCCCAAGTTGAGCTCCACCGTCCCGCCCACTAAGCAGGTCCAGTCATGAATGATCAAAATTTCTTCCGCCAGTGGGGATTTAAATAAACAATCCCGTATTGGTCGCCACATGTATGATATTGACCGAGAGATGAAACAAATTTTCATTTGCAGATACACTACTTTCCGTTACTATCAAAAAGTTGTAATTAGTAATAACTTATTATGTTTACAAGCATCGAAATTAAAGAAAAAGTTGTTTGCCTTAAATTAAATCCGTAATTTAGTAACGGTTTCTGAAGTGCGTTGATCAAGTAATGGCTTGATTAACGTTTTTCCGTTAATTACTAGTTGAAAGAACACGCCAATGCAACTGTTTAATTTATTTATTGCTGCGTCGTAGGCGTTTCACTTCTCATAGAGGCATCGAGGCCTCGATGAGAGGTGAAACACGTACGACGCAGCAATAAATAAATTAAACAGTTGCATTGGCGTTATCATTCAACTGGTAATTAATTAAGCAACTGTGGAAACATGGCCTGGAACAACATCGCATCGTTTTTCCGTTAGTTTTTACTTACTGTACTTCAGAAAACTGGAGAAATAAATATCCAATTAAAACCTACGTGAAGAGTAGTATAGTACTATGATCTTTGGAAGGTCTCAAAACACAAAGATGTTTAGATAATTTAAATATTACTTACGCTAATTAAGATTAATCAACGCATTCCACTTACTTTAATCCTCTACATTTCAGAGATCTGAGGAAATAAATAACCGCAGTCAGAAAAATAAAAGAGAATTAAAAGAGTAATAGTGTTACCGTTTCTCAGTATTTCTTGAAAGGGTGCTCCATTCAAATACAGATTGATCTGTTTCACATTATTTTCCCATCTCTGAAAATGATTACAATTTCTTGCTCCGTTCCTCGTCATTTGCTAGTTTCGCATATTTTAATTTGAACTATAAGGTCTTAAAATTTGAAAACACCATCCAAATTACCGCGGTAGTTTTTGTGGGTTGATGTTTCAATCTCTTAAGGTGAGTTCCCACGGCGCGTGGTTTTAGAGACCGCACAACATCGGCTGAGGTTTACGGATCAGCAGGCGCCACTTGTTAGCCCTGGCCACCTCCCCACCACCTTGCCTAATGTCGTTTCAGCTACCTGAGACTTTGATCTCTACCGACTGGGCGATGGATAAAAACGCGCCGTCCCTGTCAGCACAGACGGGACACTTTCCACGGCCCGCTCCTTGTTAACTGGATCGCCCCGGCCGGCGTGGGAACCCAACTTTAGACACACGTAGCTCGCTTACAGATTTAGAATAGCTTAGATGTAACTGTGGTTGTGCTCTTCCTTGTAGTATTTATTTTGCATGTGGAGAGGCAAGAAGGAAGACTCGGTTGTCCAGTGTTTGCGTACTCTTCCATAGGACATCAGAAACATCGTCAATAGTGAGATTTAACCGTACGTGTTTCTATACAATCTTCTGGTTAGGAATTGTGCACCGCCATCTCTCCTTCCATTACGGCCAAGTCCCGATGTTGAAAATTTTTAGGCGATCGGTACTCGAACCAGCTAACCTCGTGTATAAGGCGCCGAACATCATTATAGTAAAGCGACCATATGAACCAACAGGACAAACACGCTGTTAGGCAAGTACAGAGTAGGATATGGTAGGCAGGAGAGCTCTGCTATATTCGACTGGGTGGGAGCATCTGCCCCCCCCGCGTATCGGCCGGGACACTGTGGGGGCGGCCATCACGCCCCTACACAGCGGAGGTCGACAAAGCGCCCGGCGTGGGCGTCACCCGACACAATGGCAGCGCTGACACACAAAGAGTCGGCCCTACAGCCGCCACCCACAAACGAGATTAGCACCCACACCGGGCGTCTTCCAAACGGCTCGTCCACAGTCACGCCATTACAGCGAAATCCAGACAACCAAATCTAGTTTCCTCTTCATTACCCTCCCATAATCTAATTAAGTATCAGTAGTCTACTAATAAAAGGCCAGATTGGTCACAATGTGACGTCATGCGCCCGGCATTCGTAGCCGTACTAACAACGGCCAGAGATGTTACTGCAAAATCCAGGTAATTAAGTGCCAATGTTAATAAAAGTCCAGTTTGGTCGCAATGTGACGTCATTCGCCCGGCCTTCGAGACCGGACTAACAACGGTCAGAGATGTTACTACAAAACCCAGGTAATTAAGTATCAATGTTAATAAACGTCCAGTTTGATGACGATATGACGTCATACACCCGGCCTTCTTGGCCGAACTAACAACGGCCAAAGATGTTACTACAAAACCCAGGTAATTAAGTATCAATGTTAATAAAAATCCAGTTTGATGGCGATATGACGTCATACACCCGGCCTTCGTGGCCGAACTAACAACGGCCAAAGATGTTACTACAAAACCCAGGTTATCGGAGTTAGGGGAGACCGGGGCTAGTTAGATACAGTTTTAATTTTATACATTTTTCGGTAAATGCTTTCAAAACTGTTTAAATGCACTTTCAAATACCATTTCTTTGTTAACGTTTACGAGACCTTAAAACATATCTATTTATAATATTTGTAATTATATTTTTTTCCTTATAACTTTAGGCCTCATCGACGTCAGGGGACAAGGAACGGGAAGGAATTCGGCCACGGTCTTTTGAAGGAAGCATCTTGACATTCACATCGAGTGATTTGGAGAAACCACGAAAACCCAAATCTGGATAGTCGGACGAAGATTCGAAGCGGTGTCCTCCAGAATGCGAGGCCAGAGCGTTACCCCGCTCACCAGCCACGCTCAGTTTGTACTCAAAAGAAACATTTGTCACCGACAGGTAAAGAGACGGGAAATGATGGGGGGGGGGGCAAGGAATGGGAAGGAATTCGGCTATGGCCTTTTGAAGGAAGCATCCCGGCATTTGCCTGGCGTGATTTGGGAAACTATGTAAACCCCAAATCTGGATGCCCGGACGGGGATTCGAACCGCCGTCCTCCCAAATGCGAGGCCAGAACGTCCGCCTGTTATCTTTTCTTCTTGGTATGATCCTGGAAATATCTACAGAATTTCCTAAAATTCAAGTACTCCTGTCTGGGTGTTTTAATTTCCGCCAGTGTATACATTACAACTTTCATGGCAATCGGTAAAACGGTGTCGATGTCTATTGATCTCAAACAAATATACCAACATTTATTTGTATATATATATATATTTGTTTATAATGGCGAGACAAATATTGTAATAACGCATTCGGCTCAATTTCCGGAGTTGTTGACGTAATGAACTGAATTCTCTCGTGCCCTTACAGCCGTATTCGACGCTACTACCCCCGCCGTGGAGGGCTGCAATAACAGCTGCTGCGCTCGAGGGCGTGCATGTCTGTCAGTGGGGCAGGCCACGTGTCTGTCAGCAGGCTGGCCAACCCACCCGGCCGAGCAATAACCGGCGGCCGCCAGGCCCGAATATCCGTTACGGAAATTGCAGCGCGCAGAGTGTGTCTCCAGGGGCCCGGCCGACACGTCACCCACAAACAACGGACAAAACCGAGCGCCGCCCCAACTCACAAGTCACATCTTCCCGGTGCCAACACAAGTTCCTCTGTTTCCTCGCATACACTTCACTCGTCTGAGAAGCGAAATAAACGATAACCTGAGCGTGGTGGGTGGGCGATGATGCTTCGGCTCCGCATACGGTAGGACGTGGGTTTGAACTCCCATTCGGCCATACACATTTCGATTTTCTATGGTTCCCGGGATCACTCCTGACGAATGCATATGGTTCCTTCACAAGGCCATGACAGAATTCCTTCACACTCCTTGCTTCCTCTCCTTTTTCGCCACCAATGACCTAGACGTCTACGAGGAGTAAAGCCATAACAAAAATACAACAACACAAAACAAAAAATACAAAAAAATACAAAAAATGCCAAAAATAAAAAAAAAAATACAAAAACAAAAAACAAAAAAATACAAAAAATTAAAAAAAAAAAACAAAAAACAAAAAAAAAACAAATTAACCCTATCAGATCACGCAGAGCCTTGATTATTATCATCGCGTCTAATTAAGAATTTGTCCAACATTTCCACTGGATAGTTACATCCAGATATTGTCAGTTACTTTAGCAATAGGGTAAGCTTAAATGTTGTCATCTGATGGTGATTCGTGTAAGGGGGCGTCCATTGATCACGTGAGCTCAAATAGGGGGAGTTCGACGAAATTTATATATCACCAAGCAGGGAAAACGCACGTCAACTTTTATTTCATATTGGCGCCCTTTAAATTATAGTTCAGTAAAAAAAAAATTAAAATAAATTAAATAAAAAGGATTGTAAGGGCAAACTCGCGGTAGGGAAGGATCTCATTAAGTCTCAGCAAAAAGGGGTACCAATTTAGGAAAAAACACCTCACGTAATTAATGGACTTACTCTAACTTATGTTTTCCACGTTATGTGTATTTTTCTTTGAGAAATGTTCGTTTAAACGGCGGAGATCTAGGATCGTTCTAGTATTACCCTAGGTGAATGACTACGAACGGAAAGGAATTCGGCAATTGCATTTTGAAGGAACAATCCTCTCCTGGAGATATTTCGGAAATCAACGGAAACTTTAATGACTCAACGGGGATTCGAACTCCTGTGTTCCAAAATTAAAGGCTCGAGCGTTACCGCTTAATCACTAGACTCGGTTTGGGGCAGTTATTTTTTAAAAAGTAATAATAATAAAAATTAACAAAAAACGTTGCTCTTCTTTTTAACAGTGTAATTCGAAATTTGCACATCCCTTTTTAAAAATACAAGTGAAAATCATACCAAATGCAATCATTCATTAGGAATATACCCTTCTTTTTAATGATATCAAACGCAGTTAGTTATTTGAAATCAACCCTTCTTTTCAACAGTATAAGTGCAATCAAAATCAGATGTAGTTAGCTATTTATTTGAAATATACGTTTACACTTCTTTTTAATAAAATACATGCAGCTAATATTAAATGCGCATATTTATTAGAAATTTACACTTCATTTCAACAATAGAAACGGAAATAAAATCAAATACAGTTATTTATTTGAAGTGTACACTTCTTTTTAAGAAATTAAGTGCAAATAAAATCAATTGCCGTTATTTACACACTACTTTTGAGTAACATAAACGTTAATATAATATCAAATGCATTTATTTATTTTAAAATTTACACTTATTTTTAATAAAATAATGCAAATAATTGAAAATGAAATTATTTCCTTGAAATTTACGCTTCGTTTTAACATTTTAAAGGCATAAATGCAAATAAAATAAAATGGTTATTTATTATAAGTTTAAACTTCTCTTTAATAATATAAATAAAAACGATGATATTTATTTGAAATTTAAATTTCCTTCTAATAATATAGGTGCAACTATAGTCAAGCCTAGTTACTCTTTTTTTAAAAATTTACACTTCTTTCAACAAAACAAGAGCAAATAAAATGAAATAGTTATTTATTTTAATTTTCCTGGTTAACCAAGCGGCATTGTGGTGGGGGCCACGATTACTCTTCGAGCATCATATTAATAACTTCCAAACTAAACATTAAAAATAAATTAACATGTGTAATAAAACTGCTGATTTGCAGAAATTTCAGACATGTAGCGCCATCTAGCCAGATAATATTAACACATTGACTGCCATGATGAAACTTGGACTATGTATTGCTATGCCACATTGAAATCACAAATATTACTTGTCAGGCCAAATTGATTTTTTGCATCAGATGTCTTCTTTTGATCATGTAGAACTAAGTTACTTCATAAAATATAAAGTTATGACTGATCTGGATTGATAACAGGTGTGAGCCATATATGGCTCACGTGGCCCAACAACTACATTTTAAAACAATTACGATCTGTCGCCACGCATTTAAAACACAATAGGTATAAAAAAAATCGTTTTTCAAGAAATGATCCAAACTCTTAGTTTATTTGCTTATATTAGCTACATATAAAATTGATAACTTGATAAGCTATCTTGCATAGCCTCATTCACTAGCTGTTCAAGTTCTTCAAAAGTTTGTCTTATTTTGGCCATAACAATAAACTAGGAAACTAACCAAATACACAAACGTAACCTCAAATAGCATACACGAGCAATCAGCAAAACAAAACAGTACTACAGCTGAGTCGTCCTAAGTTGATCTCTCACTTTGCAGTTAGGAATCACCAGGGCTACCAAATGCAAAAATATTGATTGCTAAGAACATTAGAGTGTTCAGTGGAGCCACCACTTTTAAACCCATAGTTGAAACGCATTATCTGTGAGCCCCATGAGACTCACGAGGCCTCTAAACACAACTCTGCATGTGAGCCAGTTAAGGCTCACGCGGCTCACTGCACAATGTATACGTGAACCAAATATGGCTCACGTGGCGTCATAACCCATGCAACTGTGAGCCAACATTGGCTCACGTGGCAGTCAATGTGTTAAGGTATAAAATCACTTAAACTGATTCAAGCAAAGGGTAGGTAGTGCCACCGTTGGCTCGGCGGACGCACAGTAGTTTTAGTTACTACTTGAATTCCCCCGCTGGTGCAGAGAGTGCATACGCTGGATCTCGGCGTTCCGCCTCGGTGGTGGCGTCGGTCTCACGGGCGACGCCGCTCGACGCCGACGCCCCGCTGGCAGATTCCCCCCTCCCCACGCGCCTCTCCGCTCTCCATTCTCTCCCTCTCTCTCTTTCTCTCTGTTTCTCCCCTGCTCTTCGGCCCGTCTCTACAGGGAGCGCCACTGCGCCAATTAATTTATCTGCCCGGACCGACGCTGCCTGCCTGCCGCGCAGTGCTGCCAACACTGCAGCGTCATAGTCCCTAGCCCAGCCGGCCGGTTTTCATTTCCCAAAGCGGCCGTCCGCTTGCCCACCGAAATGCGCCCGCTCGTCGCAGTCTCGATTTACGGCGAACCGTTCTACCCTGCCCTTTATTACGGGGCCTGCTTTCAAGCGGGAAGGGGGCGTATATTTTTAAACATGGCAGTAGCGTTCCCCCGAACGCGGGAGTGCAAATGGAAGCGGAAGCGAGGCCACGCGAGCGTCAGTGCATTCGGCTATGCCGTCAGAACATTAAGTTATGATCCTCAACCCGTCTTTGTAGAGTTTTAGCATCGCCAAAATGAATAAATAAACATCTGCCGCAGCAGTTATTGATGAACATATTGAGGTTATCCCTGCTGGGATTGTATTGGCTTCCGGTCCATTGTTGGCTCCGACTCCGAAGTAAACTTTTTAAATTTTTTTACGCCTCTTCAACATCATAATAGGAGCCATGTCAGCAATGGTCTTTTGAAGGAACCATCCCGGCATTATCCTATTGTGATTTGGGGAAACCATGGAAAATCGAAATTTGGATGGCTGGACGGGAATTCGAACCTGCGTCCTCTAGAATGCGAGGCTCTAACATTACCAGTCAGCCACCAAACTTGGTCCAATGTTGAGATTTCGATGTAGTCTCTAAGCGTGAGTGTTGATATTTTAATGTTTGCAGAGACTGTGCAGGCATTGTAATAGATGATAATTAAATAAAGGTGGTACAGACTGCAAGGATCGCTGGTTCAAATTCTATCTCGGGAGTGGAGAGTAGTAATTGAATGTTTTGTCCGCCCTTAGCAGAACAAATATAGCATAGAAATTCTGTCATGTTTACACTGAGATAATCACAATGCTTGAGAGTCGGTAGTATGGCCTACAAGGCAAGTGGTATTTATAAAATATATAAAAGATTTTGTTCTATAAAAATTCTCGGTCCCCCCACGGGGAGGGCGCTTCAATTTCATGCGACGTTTGGAAGTCGTTCTCCGAAGAAAATGCCGGACAACGACTTGGAAACGTTGCATCAAACCGGAGTGCTTTCCCGGTGATACACCAGGAAACATTTCATTCATGCAAAACGATTTTTATTTAAGTTATTATACTGTCAGCCATATCAACATATATACATACAGTTAAAAGTATCACATAAAAGTTTTTTGATTACTATGTACCCAAACTAATTCTCATCCAGAATATTCCTGATTACTGGAAGTGTCTTCTTGCGTGCTCAAAAATAGACACTTCTAACACTGCAGGATTTTCGTCACGATCTGTTCCCCAAATTCACACTTCGTCATGTCAGTGTTGATGGAGCCCCATACAAGCTGTAAGCATAAATCTTGTTACATAATAACTTCTACCTCGATGAAGACCTTACGTACATTTTTCCTGTATAAATTAACTTGGCAATCTATGGATTACACTGAAGTCAAGTGTTAATGGCCCGGTCCCGAGATCAAATCCCGCCGAAATTTTTAAGAGTTGTGTTTGATCGTATGATCAATGCCAGGAAGTTCCGTGGTTCGGACTCCGCGTTAAACTGCAGGTTCTAGAGGAAAGAAACTGGGCGTTCTACCATTGACATATTGGCTTAGTATATCTCCTTCCGTAGAATCCAACCAACCCTCGGGTTGTGGTTTAAGTTTTATATGTGTGTTGTCTCAACACCAAAGTATCATGTTACTTGTGTTCGTCTTTTTTGAGTACACCGATCTCAGCCGTCGTCATCTACGGTAAGTGTTGGGCTGAATATCCCTATAATTTCTTTTTAATTATGAAGAGGATTGTGCAATGTAACGTAATATACATGAGGTATGCCCAACATCACACCATTCCAAAATGACGCTTTATTTACTTATTTTACAGGTTTCATTCCTCCCAGGTGAAGCCTGGGACGTGGTTTACTGTAGGGTCTCAGAGATCCTTTTCAGCCGACCTAACGTTTCGGGAAGGAATTGGAATTGTGAAGGAACTATCCCGGCGTTGCCTTGAGGGACTACAAAAAAACCATGGATGGCCGGACAGGGATTTGAACCCAGGTCCTGTACCTATCGCTCTCTACCTGACTCCCTACAAAATCACGCTTATTAGTGTATTAAAAAAAAATTATTTAAAGAACAACGAGAAACATTTCCACAACATTTATGAACATTAGAAATAATTGCTCGAGCTGTCTTCATCCTAGAACTAACCAGACACTTGTAGTTATTAGTTTGGGCGCTGGTGGAAGGTCGCCGGCAGGTGCCCGCCGCTAATTCCCCTCCCACTCTGCCGCGCCGCGGAGATTCCATTAAGATAAGTAATACCGACCACACACACGCATAATATGCGGAACATTACCTCACCGCACAGTGGCACAGCAGTCCCCGCCAGACTTCCACTCCTTCTAAACGACTGCGAGAAAGATTTTACAGATCCCACCTTTGCGTCGACTCAGGATTAGCGAAGTATAACACGCGCGAAACCAAAGCTTTCATCATTCTCGAGCAGACCATACACTAAAGAGAAGCTAAAACTTGATCCGCAAACCTAACATTATTATTTATTTGGTTGATAAATATAAAGCGTCTGTTCAATACCTGAATCATTTTTAATAGTTGACTTACAATTTTACATCTGCCTTTCCGTAAGAATTCAAAACATGCTTTTAGGTTCATTATGCCGGCCTCGGCAGCGTAGAGGCTTGTATACTGGCTCCGCGTGCCGAAGGCCGTCGGTTCGAGCCCGGCCGAGTGCATGGGTGTCTGTGTACATGTGGTGTCTATAATTACTAGAAAACAATACATACAATGGAATAAACTGTAAACACTGGATGCACTGAAATCACAATTGAGCTGGCTATATGGCCTAAGAGAAGCCAACCGCCAATTATTTTTTTTAAAAAAAGTTTCACTATGTTGCAATCCCATCAAATGTGACGGGTTTAACTTAGTTAAATACAATTGTTGTAACTCTCAATGTTGTACATATTTCTATTCTTCGAAGAAGGTGTACAGCATATCTTTCATTTCTGGGCGAAATTTTTTGGAATTTTCCATATTTCATGAAGAAAAGAAATAAGGATTTTTTTTAAGGACAAGAAGAAAGAGGACATTTTGTTGGCATTAGGTGACTTGTAACAGGCCCTAAAACTCCTATTTTTTTTATTTTTTTTAAATCTGAAAATGGCGTGGACAAGACAGTAAATTGTAGTTCGGTTAGTCAACTTATACTAAGGTGATACATGTTTTGTCACAGAATTGTCAAACAAGAAATGTGTAGTAACAGTTCCCACAGCTAATTAAGGTTTTAAAATGTCAAGAAATATGCTTCATTCCAACCACACGCACAGAAACATACATACAAAAATACATACGTACACTTAAATACATTAATATATACATAAATAAATATGCACACGCAAAAACACGTACATTCACACTTAAACACATTAACATACTAACACACCAACATATTAACACAAGCACATGAAACTCAGACTTGCACTGGTACAAACAAACATACATAAATACACACACTGCAGTTATAAGCATACAAAACACATACATGATATCACAAACGTAATGTACTTCTTGTGTATGTGTGTCACAAATACACACACAAAACACAAGCAAACACACACAAACAAACATTCACGAAAATTCCAAAAGATATACAGTATTCCAACAAAAAAGACAAAAAAACACATACAAATATAGAAATTCATACAGAAGAAACACAAATATTCACACTTAAACATACGAACGTACTAATACAAGCACATACACGTACAAACACACATATACAAACACATACATACAAACAGACACACGCCAAACGCAAGCACACAAACCACATACATAATATCACACACACAAAACACAAACGAACACGCGCAAAGACTCAAATAACACATTAACACTACACGATGAACGAGTGTTTTAATTCCTGCGGTTAGCATCGCTACAGTCTGTTCTCTTTTCGTTATCCTGAACGAGGCATCCGAAAACTCGTGAGCTGTATTGAGGCACTTGTGAAGAAGAGAAGTCGCACTGTAGACGTGCTGTCTGAAGCGGTGTCCTTCGCAGAGGAACTGACCGCGAGTGTGGCGAGCCGCTAATCGCCCCGGCGCTAAATGAGTCATTAAGCACAATTAGCACTGGCCGGGCAGTCGGCGGTACTGGTGCCATCGTGCCGCTCGCTCTGCCGGTCGATATTTAAATTAAACACGCCGGAGGCGACTCCCGCCTCGCCTCGCTTCGCTTCGCCCTCCGCGAAAATTGGCCTGCGGCACCGGAGCTTCTTGTTTGTGTTCCGTGACCATCCGCCACGCTACCTGCGCGCTGACATAAGCCCGGCGGCCCGGTGCTCTGCAGGCACTGCAAACAGCCAGCACAAACACGACTGCTGTAGTCACGAGGTTATGCGGCCCTTCTTTTAGACTGCGTTACGGTTCGCAGGATGTCGATAACTGACAAACTTTGTCAGCTTTTTCGTTTTTGTCAGCTTAATGCCACCGACGTTGGAGAGTAACAGTTTTCGTAGGTTAGTAATTATCTGAATGACTGGAGGCTTGCTTGGTGTATCAAGTTAATAAAATTTCCTCGGTCCTTCGTGGAAGTACTTTGATTTGATGCGACATTCCGAAGTCGCACTACATCATCATCCAGTGAAGTGGCGTGATCCCCGAGTGAGGGGGCATCCATAAATTACGTGAGGTGAAATAGGGGAGGGGGGGGGGGGTCCGGCGAAATCTCACCAAGGGGGAGGGGGGGGGGGTCTACGGAAATCTCACGTGAGATTTTGCGAAAAATTTGGGGACAGTAGAGCAAAAATAAAATAAAAAAAAGGTCTACAATTTGCGGCAAAGTCGATTTTAGGAGGGTATTTCGTCAAAAAAGTTATTTCCAGGGCGATTTCTAGGGGGGGTTCTCACGGACCAGATCTCACGGACCAGATCTCACCAGAGGGGGGAGGGGGTCCGGCCAGATCTCACGAAATCTCACCAGGGGGGAGGGGGGGGTCCAGAAATCCGGAAAAACACCTCACGTAATTTGTGGATGCCCCCTGACTGCCCTTAAGGTACGTTCCCACGGCACGTCCCTCGGCGCGTGGCATATGCTAGCAGAGACGGCGCTCCTCAACCCACCACCAGGCGGTAAAAGATGAAAGGCGCGTACTGCCACACCACGCGCCGTGTAATGGGCCTTTATATACTCCGCTCTAGTAAAATGTTGCCGCACACGTGAAAATGACGTTACTGGCAACCATTGACCAGCGCATGCTATATAAAGGCGCGTTCCCACGATCCCTTGTAACGAAGGCGAGACGGGACGGGACGGGACGAATACTCAACCACATGCCATGGGAACAGGGCCGCCTCTGCTAGCGGAGACGAGACGCAGCTACCCACTCTGAGTCGGTAAACATCACAGGCGTGTGTAGCGGTGCGCTGTTGCCATCGGTTTGCAGCAGCGGTGCGCACCCCTTCTGTTGCTGTAAAGTGCTCTGTGCCAAACGACACTATGCAACGTGGTGTGGAGGTGGCAGCGGGGTAAGCTGGGACTAACCTGCGGCCCTGGTCGTCCCTACACGTCGGCTAATGAGGTCCCGTCCCGTCTCGTCTTCGTTACAAGGGATCGTGGGAACGCGCCTTAAGGACGGCCACTGCGGGACCTCAACACTTCACCATGAGACGAAATCGGAGAGAGTGTTCGAAACATCATACCTAGTTGACGCTCTCCCACGGTGGAAGTCCCGAGGACATTTTATACCATAATAATTCGCTCTGTAATATTAATTAGAATCAGCCGTTTTATCAATGGGGTTTTAAGAATGTTGTTAGGAATTGAATGATACCAAAAAAAAAAAAAAATAACTAGGGCATAGTTCTGTGTTTTGGTGTGATATCTTTTTACCATGTTGTGTCAAGTGATTTGCTGCATGATTTTTCATTCGTTTAACCACTAAGCTTTTATTGTTCAGTTACTGTGCTCCTTTTTTAGAGGAAATATTATCCATTGTAGTTACTGATTTCCTATTCGATTTTTTAGGCATTGCGATCCGCATGTATTATCGCTGTTTCAGCACTGTATTAGCTGTTTTACTGGATAATCTTGCCAATGTTTAATCAATGGTTATAATGTTTTGTTATATAATCATCATGTAGTTCATTAAGTTTAATGTTTAGACAGCTAATTTTTTTCACACCGACCACTGTTTCGATACAAAACACACACACACACACACATATATATATATATATATATATATATATATATATATATATATATGTGTGTGTGTGTGTGTGTGTGTATTTCAACAGTAAATGTTTTGAAACGCTACTGTGTTCATTTTATTGCCCAGTAGTTTGTTTTAGAACCTTTCCATTTGTTATTGAATGTCCTCAGTGTATCTCAGGAAAAAAATTGCCATTGCTAAAGGTTTTGTTATATACTGTTTCCATTCTTTAACCATCTTTGCAATGAATCTTTCCACTCTTTTGCAGTTTTCATTGTTTTGAGAGCGAATGTTTTATCGACTTTTAGTGTTTTGGAATGTAGTAGGAATTAATCAACCTGGTCGAAGTGTTGATTTCCAATCCCTCCATTTTATAGGTACAGTTTTAAACAATTTGGCTCAAAATCTTTCTTTTGTTTAGCGAAGACATATTTTTAATTACGATGTAGAATTTGCGCCGCTGCCAATTTCCCCAAACGTAATCTCACATTTCATGTCTTTCTTATTTCTTAGAATGAATTTTTTTGAGCACAATATCATCACATACTTAATTTTTCCCTCTACTAATTTTAAAATTAAATTCAAGCTACTAATCATTCTCATCTCTTTCCTTCCACGTACTAGTCCTAATTCTTCTTTCAACATTGCCATTATACGGCTCATATTCTCCTAGCACTGAGTTCACTCTCCTCCTATCCTCCTGACTCCCATTCGAGCTCCTTCATGATGTCATTACTGATTCTGCTCTGCAGTAATTTTCAAAGACAAATCTAGCTGCGCTGATGTTGAAGTATGACAACGTTTCGTCCGTAATCTCCTGGTATCTTCCGGGCCGAAAATAGGTTCTCTCGCTACTGAATATTTTGACTATCTACATAATTAATTACGAAACGTTGTTATAATTTAACCTTAACACAACGCAGCCTATGCCCCAAATAACCTAAGGAGGTATAATTTTTCGGCCGTGAAAACAAACCTTTTCTACGGTCATGCTAGGATTGCGTCTTCTGCAAGGACCCGCAGCCAAATGGAAGGAACCAAAATTCTTGTTATGGTTCTCAGGATATGCTAGCCTCTGTCTTATGCAGTTCGTCCGGCTGTTCTTCCGCTGAAAGTGTCAGCTACAACTATTAGCCCTCGCAACCAAATAGTTGTTTAGAGAATGAAGGAACAGCAACTTCTTCTTCTTTTTCGTTTAGACCGCTGAGGAACACTGGCGAGCTATCTTCTTAATCCCGTCTCCCTTCATCCTTGCACTGTGATTTTTTTTCCTGGGTACTTTTCATCCCAGATCTGGAGCGCAGTGTTTTAGTTGTTAGTGATTGAGGTTAATCGAATGCTTCAATCAACATTTTTTACTTATCACTGTTGTAAATCACGTTGGGATCCGTTTCCAGTTGTTCGAATTCTCTTCTGAATAGCCTCGTCTACTTTGCGTTATACGCTTTCCTTCTAGAGAAGGTGTTGAAGATTTTGGAAGTGTATGATTTTCCATCCGAACTATGTGACCATAGAAGATTAATCTCCTCTTTTTCGTAGTAGTTGTAATTCTCTCCAGTTGTTTAAATAGGTTCTTTCAAGTCTGCGATCAGTTTCGAATCTACGAGAGTACTGGCACACACACGAAGCTTTTGGGTCATCGTTATTACAGAAGCAACCGGGACTGTGGTTTCCAACCTTGTGATGCATGGATACCGGTTACTGTGGCTGCTCGTCGTCGACGCTCCGTGTTTTGTGCTTTGCGGGGTAGTAATGCAGTCTGAAACTACTGCTAGGTGACGTAAGAACTCCGGTCGTTGCCATGTCAGTCAGTCAACAACTCCCTGTAAAGCAAGCTCCAGACTTCATGTCTAACCGCTTGTTCAATATACACCTTAAGATGGTGTTGCCGAAATATCGTGTTTAAATAACAATTTCAATCGGTTACTTTCCCGAGAAAAATTAATGGATATGCAACGCCGAAAAATACTTGGTTACAATGTAGCTTCTGTTGGCTTTCTTTATTGTCTGAAAAGCTGATCCAACTACTTCATTTTTGCCAAGAATTTTTAAGGTTTTGTGTTTTTGCACGGAACCTTAAATATAAAAAGTAGCTTTTGCTGCTCCCTGCCAAATTAGCACCCCGCCAGTGAACGTCCGGTCAAAATTGATTCACACACTAAATATGTTGCATATAAATTATTTATATTTCCTTATAGCTGCAAAATGTGTCGTATTCCAGAACATTATTCAAGAACGTTCTAAAAAAAATTGGCAAATTAAGAACATTATTATTATTATTACTATTATTACTCCGCGATTCACTAAAAGAGTGTGGCGGAGGGTGCATTGCACCTATCGAAAAGGGTAATGGTTTGGTAGGGATATACGGGATGTGGCAGGAGAAGCCCATAGGCTATTGTGAGGTACCATCCCAGCATTCGCGTTGAGTGTTCTGGAAAAACTATGGAAAACCCAGATCAGGATGGCCGGAGTGCTTTTTATCGAAATCTACTCCTGTCGGATTTTAAGTTTACGCGCCCGGTAAATCCTTTCTATTCCATTTCCTAATCACTCGTGGAAAAAATAAATGCAGAAAAGAATCGATTCTGGCCCTGATTTCTCTTATCTTATTTTCGAGGTCATTCCGAGTTATGAATGTTGCTGGTAGCAATATTTGTTTGCTGTCATTCCGAAATATGTCAGTCATGAATCATTCAATTAGCTTCTGGCGAGAGCAACGCCTTCGGTGTTCCAGGTGTTCCCAACCTAACTCCTTCAACATCGCACTTATGCTTTCCTTCCAACTATATATACCTGTCCCAATCGGGCTGCTCTGTCTAGTACATTCTAGAAGATCCCAAAGATTTTTTAGAACGCTTTGGTCAAGATGACCTTTGTCCACCGTTTTCAACCACCATATCTACCACACCCCCACAGCTACCGACATAATACACGATGGGAGACTCAGGACTACTGCCACACACAAACACCAGTTACACTAGGTGGTTGTAGCTGCAAAGTGAAATATACGGACACACTCGTCTCTTTTTATATGTATGTAAAATTAACACAAAGAACATTAGGTGTCTTTAGTACCAGAGAATATTTCGTCTGCTCAGCCTCATTCCCACAGCTGACTACATTCTGCCTCACACCCCACAGACCGTCCCGCTTATTAACGGCGTCCACACCCTCTACCACATAGCATCTGCAAACATCACAGGTGTTACCCGCATTCCTTAAGGAGGCTGCTAAATCTTAGCACTGCGTGTATTTGACGCTGTGGTTGTTCACCTGCTGTGTTGTGTTGTCTGGCTGCTCTTTGTGCGCGGCGGTTAGCTCTGCGTCCTGTCATTAGGAGGTAGGCCGACCCGCCCGGCCGGCTGGTCGTTACGGGGCCCCACCCGCCCCCAGCTACACGCCGGATCAGCTCACCGCTACCCTCACTGCGCTCTCTACATCGAAGTACGTCATCGGTAGGCATACAAGTTACTGTCAATATCGACAAATATATCGATATTTATATCGATAAATATATCGATATTTATATCGATAATAATATCAAAATTTTTATCGACAAATATGTCGATAACGGCAGATATCGATGATCAATAATATGAACAGCATAAAGTCGATAATATCGATATTTTTTTATATTTGTATATCTTATATTAGAAATTAAAAATAAGTATGTAAATAAAAATCAAATAATAAATTTGAGGTAGTTTATTGGGGAAAAAAATAGGTTTGCGAATATTCGACATCAGCAGATCATGAAACAGTGTTTTGCCCAACCTTTTCCTGTCTTTGACAAGAGGCTTACAGAAAGTACTGACGAGGCTACTTTGAGTAAGTGACTACTTACAATTTTGAACATATCTTAATCCCAATCGTATACCAAACATTATTGATTTTAATTCATTTAGCAGCAAAAAATGTACCGTAATTTCCTAATAGCCAGTGTTGCTGTAGACCATGCTCGTATACACGTAATAATAGAAAAATGTTTCACACTTTTCAACTTCTCCTTCACAACAGTTGAAATTTTTTATCAATTTTTGTTTTGATAGTTCCACGAGAAAGAACTTTGTTTAACGTTGCTAAGTGCTTCATTAAAATCTTAAAACCTCTGCCTTCAACTGCATTAAAAGGTATATTATCAGTACTGATAAAATAAGCAATTGCATCGCTTAGACTATCATATTTTTTACCCCATTTAGAATATTGAAATACGTTCTACAGCAGGGACGGAGCTGCATCATTATATACATAAACTTTAACTTTCAACGGTGATACCAGACATTACAACACTCAGCACCATTCATTTCGACTTAAACGCATTAAAATAACTGTATTTTTAATACTTCATTATATATGTATCTTTTTTATTTTTCTATTTATTTAACTATTTCTTTCCTCCATAAAAATATTCAAGTATCTTTTTCCAGGAAGGTAGTACGTGTGACCCCATTAAAAATTGTATTTCTAAAATTTGGCCCGGCTGCTGAAAAGGTTTGCCGCCAAGAACCAATGAACGCCAGCGTAACGCAACAGATTAAATAATAAAGCAGTGATTGCAAATGAATGAGGAACGATTAACGCGCACGAAACGGAGTGAAACCACAGAGAGGAAAGGACGTTAGCGATTTGGTTATCAAGAAAATCAGTGTTTAGCATAGTAAAATTTGGCCCCTTCCATTCATACATTTATTTATAGTATTTATTAGTGATGAGGGGATTGTAGTTTTCGATATTTCACGGCATCATACCGATATTATCGTATCGACCATGTAAAAATATCGATATTTTTGGTTGACCGATATATCGTTGCAATCCTAGTCAGAGGGTAAGGGGGGGGGGTCCATTAATTACATAAGCTGAAATAGGGGGAGGGGGTCAGACGAAATCGCATCAACAGGGGTGGGGGAGTTATCGTGTGGGGTGGGCAAAGAACAGTAAAGATAAAAAAAATCTCCAAATCCTACGAGTTCGTCGGCAAAGGGCGATAGCCTTCAAGATCTCACCTCACCATAGGGGGGAGGGGAGGAGGGAAACGAATTTCCTAAAAAAACCACTTCACGTAATTAATGGACTCCCCTAAGAGGATCCAGATGGTGGTAGCACGGTGGAAGTAACGTATATTTGTGAGGTGAAGTGTCGTGGCTTTCATTTGGACTCTCGTGAGTCGTCTGACGTGATTATGACCGCACGACACAAATTTCACAGACTTCGAACGCGGTACTTGCCGCTAGGAACGTGGAGAATAGTTTAGGTAATTATTCGTCAATTCGACATTAATCGATCCACAGTTTCATTATGGTGCCCTGAATATTCAATTTTCTGCATTAGGGGACGTTCATTAATTACGTGGGGTGAAATATAGGGATAGGGGTCCAGCGAAAATTCACTAAATCTCACCAAGAGAAAGGGGGGCGATCTCGGGTTATCTTTTTAAATTCTTGAAGGACAGTAGCGCTGTAAAAAAGTCCACAATCGACACAGTTACCGACTTTAGGGGGAGTATAACCACCCTCGGAAGCAGGAGAGCTAAAAAAAAAAGACCTCAGGAAGGGGATGGGGTCCCGTCAAAATCTCACCTCATCTTAGGGGGGAGGGGGGAGTTCCGCAGTTCCGGAGAAAACCCTCATGTAATTAATGGTCACCCCCTTATCTCCCTCCATGGACAACGCACCGGCCGACCACGTCCACTTAAAGGCACATTCCCACGATCCCTTGTAACGAAGGCGAGACGGGACGGAACCTCATTAGCCGAAGTGTAGGGACGACCGCGGGCCGCAGGTTAGTCCTAGCTTACCTCGCCGCCACCTCCGCACCACGTTGCCTAGTGTCGTTTGGCACAGAGCACTTTACAGCAACAGAAGGGGTGCGCACCGCTGCTGCAAACCGATGGCAACAGCGCACCGCTACACACGCCTGTGATGTTTACCGACTCAGAGTGGGTAGCTGTGTCTCGTCTCCGCTAGCAGAGGCGGCCCTGTTCCCATGGTGTGTGGTTGAGTATTCGACCCGTCCCGTCCCGTCTCGCCTTCGTTACAAGGGATCGTGGGAATGCGCCTTAACGATCGAGAGCAGCGACGTCTGCAAAGAAGTGTCCGTGTTGACAAGCAGGCAACACTGCGTCAAAGAACAGCAACACTCAGTGTGGAACTACGACAGTGCAGATGGGATATGGCAGCAGAAGACCGACACCAGTGCTTTTGCTAATAAAGCGCCATCGGCTGCTGCGCCTCTGCTGGGATCGTGAACATATCAGTTGCACACTACGTGAATGGAAATGTGTTGCGTGGTCACATGAGTCACGATTCCAGTTCGAGTGTTTCGTAATCCCTACGAAGTCATGGACCAAGGTTGTCAGGAAGGCGCTGTGCAAGCTGGTGGTGACTCCTTCCTGGATCGGGCTGCGTTAACAAAGCCCCCAGTGGGACCTCTGGTCATACTGAACCCACCATTTAATGAAAATATTAATGTTTAGCTACTTGGAGACCATTTACAGTTATTCGTGGTCTTCATGTTTCCAAACAACGATGGGTTCTTTCAGGACGACAATATCATACGTTACCAAGCCAAAAATCGTCACGATTTTGCATTCGGGAGAACACCGCTTCGAATCCCAGTCCGGGCATCCACATTTGGGTTTTCCATGGTTTCCCCAAATCACTCCACACGATTGCCGAGATGCTTCCTTCAAAAAGGTCATGGTCGAATTTCTTCCCGTTTCTTGTCCGCAGTCGCATCCCGCCTCTAATGACCTCGCCGTCGACGGGGCGTAAAGCCACAAGAATGAAAAAAACAGTGATTAGGCAAACCACATTGCCAAACATGGATCGAATCGAAAATATCTGAACTCATCACTCGAAGAGGCCATATCATTTCATAACTGAATTGGCTGATGTAGATGATGAATTGATGCACTGTGGCCTTAATTACTTCGGTTTTCCCATATTCCTAACCTTGGGGAGTCACTTGTACCATTATCATAACCCACCTAATAATAATTATTATTATTATTGTATTATTTTATTTCTTGATTAATTACATGTGTGCTAAAAAGTGTATAATTGTGAATAATTCTGATGTGTATTATTTCCGAGTTCCCGGAGAAAGTAGTTTGTATTATAGAGTAGTAGGTTTAGCATAGTTTATTGTAGTATCTTTGGCCCCCAACAGCTTGGTGGAGTATTATTATTTGCTGGTCGATCGAGTGAGCTTGCACCGCGTAGGTAATGACGCATTTCGCGAGTTTGTACTTCACTGTAAGGAAGCTGTAACGATTTGTCAAGTCAGTAGGAAAACGTCTGGGTGTGATATAAGAGTGTGTTAAAAAATTCATTTTTGGTTTCGTAACAATACCATCTGGTTGTTTGCTGGTTACATAATTAATCATATTACTCAAAATTATCTACGCTGACTGCTTGCATGTGTTGAGTGATGACAAAAAACACGCCGTCATCACCAATTAGTGTGGCAGTACTAATAACCGACATGGTCTTTCGAGAACGATCTTGGTAAATTACGACTGCGAAACTATGATAATTAACTGGGAAGCTTACATTTGGCTAACCATTGCCAGGATAATGGTGATGCCTTACAAGGTGTCGATGAGCGAGAGATCGCAGTTTCCTCCACTCTTGTAATATCCCAGTCGTGGGGAAGAGTTCCAACTGGACAGCAGATGGCCTCCCGAGTCCATCTCGCTGCTGCAGCTCCCCCCACCAGCTGCTCGTCAGGGACTCTGCTGCCCTGTCTTATTACTCACAGCCTTAATTACCACTTTTTGTCGCAATTACGCAACCCGCTCCCTCGAGGACACCTCTGAGGCAGTGGCTAATGTTGCTACACACACACACACACACACACACACACACTCACTCACCTCATGAGTTTTCTGCCTCTGCGATATTTGTCAGCTTCGTGCTGAAAAAGAGGACACGGCGAAGCTTCAAGGTTTGGCCGCCTGGTGGGATTACGCAAGGAACAAGTGCCGACCGTGAATACAATTACACTGTTCGCTTTGGGCCGTAAATGACTTGGGTGTTACAAGTAGCACAACTCCATTTGTCATTACTTTGTGTTCAAAAACATAAATCACGAATAATGAAGCGTGGAAGATTATCAACAACCAGATATCACAACTTGTTGCTTACTGAATATAGAGGAACCATACCACTAACAAAAATTCAGAAAGAAACCATACATGGTATACCAAAAAAAGTTTCATTATCTGCTTCGGGGTCAGGACATATAGAGTAATAATGCATACCACAGATTTTAAGTCAAATCCAAAGCATTTAAACTGTGAAAACCACATCAAAATGTGTTCAGATGTTTTTGCGTGATACCAGAACAAATATACACTGCTCGCTACACATCTACCTATTATTAATCTGAAAGCGATAATTCGTTCGTACCGAGAACAGGTAAGAGCCACACAGATCATACTGCATTCCAGATAAACACTGCTTACGAGTTACGCACCACAGATCACGTTACAAGTAAATAACCACTTCACCCTTTCGTTTCTGTTAATTTTTTGTTTACTTCGTAAGTCTGGTTATTCATTTCTTCAGATTTCTTAAATTTAGTGAGTTAGAACACAAGGAAAGCATTTATCAAGTCCCTACATCCAAGATCAATTTACCGATAAGCATAACAAAATTTCAAAATTCTAGAATTTTATTTAAACGTTGGTGCTTTGTTACTGGAAGAAAAACAAAAGGCCACCCGAATTACTACCCACACCAAGCGAAGGATAAGGAAAATGCTAATATATCTATCTATCTATCTATCTATCTATATATATATATATAGTGTTTATTATATAGGAATTTGAACATGGTAACTTGCAGCAAACAACTGAAAAATACAAACAAACAAATTAATATGATTCTGAAGACTAGAATTTAACTGAATTCCTTTAACAAGACATCCTGGAAGATTCACTTACATCATGTGATAAAATTAATATGTCCAAAAAAATGTCAATAATTCTCTTCGACACTCACGCGTGAAACAAAATGTGCGCGACAAAATGTGTCGCGTGTATTCCAAACATTCCAAAAATTCTCGATTAAACTCGACATATTAAACCACAACCAGGAACTCGGGGCGCGCATTGTTAAATGGCGATGGTAAATGTAGTCCTCTGTGACCAAACAGCTGTGACGTCAATAGTGTGTACCCATCAATAACCTGTCAGGGCTGGCAGTGTGGTTTCCCTAATTCCACCGCACTGGCTCTTCTGATGGTCCATACATGGGAGATACCCACATCTCATATTTGAAATTTAGTACTGCGAATGTGACGGTAAAACAACAACGCACTGATTCCTTGCAGAAGAGACACAGAAATTCACAGCATGCGGCTTATCGTGCTCGCTCAATCTTTGGCGTGATGAAAATATAGCTTTGTTTTGTCACCTTAGTGTTTGTCTGTGCAAACAAGCCTTTGTTTTAATCAAATATTCAGCTTACTTTTTCGGGATTGGCGCTCCTTATATCGATGTATTACTGCCGACGTTTCGGCGCCCAACCTGGGGCCTTCATCAGGGCTGTATAGAAGTGAAGTATCACTTGTGACGGTTTTCACACCACTCCGTCGTTGATCTCGACTTCCATACAGCCCTGATGATGACCCCAGGTTGGACGCCGAAACGTCGGTAGTAATACATTGATATAAGCAGCGCGAATCCCGAAAAAGTAAGTGGAATATTTGATTAATATAACGCCTGCTAAAAGCGTTAAATGTTGTATAAGCCTGTGTTCTCTTCATACCGACACTTCAGCTGTACGCCAATTAGTTTTGATAAAGCTATCGAATAAACTGAAGAAAACAAACAAAAAGACAAAAAAAAAAGTATTGAATCTCTACCCCATGACGTGTTAAATCGCTTTAATCTTAGTTCTTATCACTGTACAAAATTCTGTCACATTCTTCATTTTTTTGTGCCTTTACGTATTGTTGACGTCGAGGTCATTAGATGCGGTAAAGAACTTAAGGCAACGAGCGGGAAGAAATAATGCCATGGCATTTTGGAGGAACCGTCAGGGTATTCCCCTGTACTGATTTCCTGAAACCGTGGAAAATCGAAATCTGAATGGCAGGACGGGGATTGAACCCCCGTCCTGCCGAATGAGAGTTATGTGGGAACCCACCAACATTCCCCGCTGTATCTGGGAGGTGCAACGAGACCATGTTCGAGTCCTGGTCTCCGCGTACCGGCCGTCCTGACTGCGTTCTTTAGGCGGTTTCCTCCAGTCCCCTAGGCGAATGCAGGAACGGTCCCCAATGTACGCCTGTTGAATCACACACTCAACGAACAAAAATACATGCATTATAGAAAATATAAGTTACAACAATTGCGGATACATGACAACACTTAGCTCCTCACATTGCTTCAAGAACTGACAATCCCGTTCTAACTACACAGTGGAAACATTGGAGAAATTCTTAATTACAAGGCACAATGAGAACCAAGGCTTTCAGTAATCCGACAAGATCTATTCCAAAATAATAATAATTTACGTAGAAGTAGATTCCAGAGATGATGATGTTTTCAGTAGTGATCAAAAAAGGGTCGCAGATCATGATCGCGTAACTTAACCTGGTCTGTTACTGGATTCTGATCATTGTTGGATGTCATAAAGTCGATTTAATGCACAAGTCCATTGCATTAGGTCTTAAAGGGTCAAAACGAGTTTTTACGGACAAAAAAGAGATTTAGCAACACAAAAATAATGTGAATAAAATCCTCTGTGGTAACTAGCCGAGTGTGTCCGTCAATAAAACACGACGTTTTGGCGGTCATAAACTCTGCCACCATCTTCAATGACCGAATGTGGCATGTTACCAGAGAGGATTTTATTCACATTCAACGCCGAGAAAACCTCTGATCTTACATAACAAATAGTGTGTTACATCACAGGATACCGAATCTGATCTTGTTCTTGAGTTTGATCACTGCTGTATACCTTAGGTCGATTTAAAATTAAAAGGTATTTGCATAGATTCTAGAAGAGATTTTTTTTATCTGCTTAGCGTCTCTCTAACAGCAAGGTCTTTAAGACGGGAAAGGATGGGGGGCAAGGAATGGGAAGGAATTCGGCCATGGCCTTTTGAAGGAAGCATCGCGGCATTTGCCTGGAGTAATTTGGGAAACCATGGAAAACTCAAATCTGGATGTCCGGACGGGGATTCGAACAGCCGTCCTCCCGAATGCGAGGCCAGAACGCTAACCGTTACACCACCACACTCGGTCTAGAAGAGACAGAAAATAGTTTTTAAAGAGAAGAAAATGAGTTTTTATCTTCACAGATTACCACCTTATCTGATCCAATTCTACAGTCTGTTAAACTAAACAAGTATTTTACAGCATCTTAAAGTGGCAGAAATCGAGCTTTTATGGTCGTAGGTAATTATCGTGAGTCCTGATGTGGCTGAAATGTAAACTTTACCTGTATTTGTCCCTAAACGTTCACTCTACAAAATGAATTTCTGTTGAAAAATTGCACTTACTTGTCTCTTTTTCGAGGTTTGCGCTGTTTCTTGATATTGCCAACGTTTCGGCACGAACCTGGATCCTTCATCAGGGCTTCTCTGTATCTAGCCGCTGTTTTTTTTTTTTTATAAACTTGATCACTTGATTCACTGTTTATTTTTAACCGGCTAGATAGAGAGAAGCCCTCACGAAGGCTCCAGGTTGATGCCGAAACGTTGGCAATATCAATTAAAAAAACACAGCGCAAACCCAGAAAAACAGTCAAGTAATTACAATTTTTTCAATAATGACACCTGCGAAAAGTGTGAATTTTATATAATTTCTGTTGAGTTTGAAGGGACTTAAAAATGTTAAAGAGACGATCTTAGTATATAGGAGATCACTAGAGAAAAAAATATTTAAAGATATCGTAAAGAAAATATTCAGAAATCAATCCCACCTTGGTAGAAGTTACGAGGTCTTGTTTCAACTACGGAGTGGTTTTTGTTATTGCGAGTCCCGAAATGCCGAGTCATTTCCACCGGACGGCGGCTAGGTCAAGGCACCTCCAAACGGCCCGTTACATCGCAGCGTTCTCAGCCAGGTTGCTACACACATTAGACCTCTCGCAACAAGGACGTGTTCTGGGCACCAAAGAAACATAGTCACTTCCGTTTGTATTATTTCAGTTTCTTTGTACTTATTATTATACTAGTGTAGGCCCGTGTCCGTGTTTTCTTATCGTCACGGATTTAGAATAGTTCCAGTTTTTAGTGTCAAAGAGTATGCCCGATTGACCTGATCTGACCAGATACGAACTTGACCTGTGTTTAACCCTTAGGGCGAATCAAATCTCTTGAGTCTGAAGAATTGAGAAGTATTAATAGATGTATTAAAAACAGACAGGGACAATCGCACTATACAACAATTGTTTCAAAGGTCGTAGACTCAAACTTGCTGAAATACAAACTTGAATTGTATTTGACCCTTAAAGTCCACTCTACAAAACTTCCTTTTTTTATTATTGAGGGTGGGAATACATTCATAATGTAATCGTTGGTCACAGTGTCTGTGGCTGCCAGAGAACTTATACATGTTCCAGATTATTAAACAGTGGAGTAACTCCGGAGAAATGAACTGACAGAATAATCGATTCGGTAACATATGTGGTCTAATGTCCACTTTAAATAACCTTATAACTCACGTACAGCTAACATGAAGAAAGACCATTAACGAAAGTGGTCAGTAAAATACGTATTAGCAAATAAATCGTAATTTATAAACTTTGGTCAAACAACAAGATTAGCAAAAATTTTAATTAAATTGAAATTTAGTCTAGTCCTGAATGACAATTGGCATTCGTGGCTACAGCAAAGACCATGAGTAATTTAAGTATTTTATAGTTTTTTTATGTTGCTTTCTTTAGCAACATGTTACTGAAAATCAGTTACACGTTGTTTTTTTTTCAGCCGTAAAGTTTATAGATATTTTTTAACTAAGATATGCTACGAAAAAAATTAATGAATGTATTATGGCAATTAGCTTGATTGCAGTCGCTTAGCTATTAAATTGTTGGCATAACCTCGAATTAATTCTAATAATATCTCTGGTCGCTGTTAATTTGCGGGTGACGACTGACGCGCGACGTCATCGTTATCCAGCCAATAGCTATCGAGGTGTGTAGGTGACTGAGTGATTGAGCTTAGGAAATTATGTAGTAGATCCGGCAATGCTCTTGTAATTCAAGGCACAATAGTGACGACAATGTAAGGCTAACACAACAGTACACAGGATGAACACTTGGTTAAAACCATCCATGCCCGAGGCCAAACACGAACCCGGGACACTCAAAAGGTGAGGCCAGCGTGTTAGCCCTTACCCTGCCAGGGTCGGCATCTTTGAAGTTAACGGTCAAACATTTGGGTACCAACTCATACGTACTTCATCAGTGTGTATATTCGGTATGAAACAGTACCCTGCGACATACACAAACGGAGCTACGAACCACCGACAAGTTATGAGCGGCTAGTGCGTGTGTTTCTGACGCGTGTGGCCAGCTCAAAGTGAGCTGGCGGACGAGTGGACCCGCGACCAATTTGTGGAGCGAATGGCCCGCAGGTAATAACGATGCGACAGTCCCGCCAACAGGCCGTCACTAAATTGCCCGCTGTCAGCCGGCGGGAGGGGAATTTCACGCGGCGATACCGCCGGAATAT
This sequence comes from Vandiemenella viatica, assembly GCA_031002005.1. Lineage (NCBI taxonomy): Eukaryota > Metazoa > Arthropoda > Insecta > Orthoptera > Morabidae > Vandiemenella > Vandiemenella viatica. Next base: position 253,083,821 of record CM061919.1, read on the forward strand.
CGACGCCTGCCAGTCGCCCGCCCGGATTTCACCCCTCGCTCCGCCCCAGCCACTTTTTTTGTGCCACCCTCTTCGCTCCTGTCTGCTCACTTGGGCGAGCAGCCGAACGCCTTATTAAGCCCTCGCCATATTGATCAGCGTGGCGGCTGGGTCTGATGCTATCAGAAGGGGTGCTCCGCCGTGGCCTGCCCTTACTACCGCCTCCGGCACAGCGGTCAACAGTATGCGGCCCACAGTATTGCTCCAACACACGTCTAGGTGCAAGGGAGTAAGATTCACAAAAGGAACAAGTCTTTTCGAAACCATTAAACAATTCTACGCGCCCCTAACTTATATGGAGCTAAATATTTAGCCACGAATAAATTATCAATCGACCCTACTGTAGTACACTCGCATAGTGGCGTGTACTACATTTTATTTGAGGCAGCGTGAAAGACATTATGTATATCGCCGAGCGGGGTGACAGGGGGTGGACAATATTGCATCCCTGGAATTCCAAAAGCTGTAAAGCCGTCACCCTCCCTAATCAACGAGCATATATGACAAAAGAACACCATTTTAGTGAATTGAAAGCTTGTTTATACGTGTGGGATGTGACTTGAACAGCCAGTTGAAAATAAGTTAATATTTAAAAATAATTAAACGGTTGTCACAATTTACTTCTTATGCAACGACGACGCGGAATGGCCTTAGAGAAGAAGGGGGTGCTTCCGCAGATGCATGGCAACACAGGTGGAAGGGAGACAAAGGGCGGACTGGCCGGATTTGCGAAGACACTGTACTCCGGGTCTCGCCACGGACAGGTGGAGGAAGAAAGACGGCGGACACAGCGATCCGCAGGGTGTGAGTGAAAGTGGTTTTTTGTACTACGGGGAGAGTACTAGTGTTTTGCGACTGTGGCCGTTTTGTGGTTTCGGCTGCAAGAGGGGTCTAGCCAACAAAAGACGGTAAATGCTCCGAACATGTTTCCTCTTGTTGTTCGTGAACACTGCATATCTGAAGGTTTTGATACAACCCGTTGCACCCCTTTTAGCTAACGCTAATAGATCAAGAATCCTCCGCTCGCACAATAAAACAGGCTAGTCGGTGCAATTATAAGAAAAGTACTGTTTCTTTCGGGGGCTCATGTTTTGCATTTTTGATTCAGTAAATGTCCCTTCTTTTATTGTAATATATTTATGTAATCTTTTATAGTAATTTTTATCTGTATATTATGATAGTCATCTTGATGTTTTGATTTTAATTTGAGAGTAAAATAAACATGTCTATAATTTATTGATTTTCACCCAGTCAAATCGTTTTATTATATTTAATTTTCAAAGAAGTAATTTTATCAATAGAATTCATAAGAATAATTACAGAATACCGGAAGGTAATACACTACAAATTGTTATCTGCATTTACAGCAGTCCATTGAGACCTACAAAAAAGCTTTAATAAAATGTTCGCTAACTTAAGGGGCCATCCAGAAGTTAGGTTACACGTTCAGGGGGAGGGAGGGGGTCAGCAAAGTTTGACTGAGCGTGGTGGGTGAGCGGTATCGTCCGGCCTCGCATTCGGGAGGTTACAAGTTCGAATCCCCGTCCGGGCATCCAGATTTGAGTTATCCATAGTTTCCCCATATCACTCCAGGTGAATGCCGGGATGCTTCCGTCAGAATGTCACGGTCGAATTCCTTCCCGTTCTTTGTCCCCAATCCCATCCCGCCTCTAATGACTTCGACGTCGACGAGGCGTAAAGCCATAAATAAATAAAAACAAAGTTAGACATCGTGTAACAAGGGGAGGGGGACGAGTCGTAAGCTTCGTGACGTCACATGTGGCGGCCGTGGAAGTTCACTCTCGATGTACCTACAGTGCCGCACGTCGGCCAGTTTTGACATACGCCGAAAGGCCAACACCGCTTTTCAGGTTTTGACAAAATATGACTTCCGCATGCTTATTTAAACGATAGTCTGGCATCTGTGGTCTATATCTTCCACCATACAAAGTCACTAACCAACGCAAGCAATCGTATAACAGATAACAAGACGGTTTGCCACTCTAATGACCGCGTCATCGACGCCCCCGAAAACACCAACTACCAGGTTTTGCCCATCACGAAGATTTGAACTCAAAGAATTCCAACTAGAAGTGACACGGAAGTTCTTTGATAAACGATAATAATGCTATGTGACTGGATGAATAAGATGTTGATACATTGAATGTTTCTAACATTATCCAAATCGAGCACAAAGTGACTGCTATGCCAGACATGAATAATCTCACCAAAAAATTCTTGTATTAATAGGCCAAGACTCGTGCTTGTGTAGTGACAAAAAGTTATGGTTGTTCTGGGATTAGTCTAAACTTTGTAGTGTGAATTCACTTCACTTTCTCAAACAGATTCATTTCTCTCGGTGCTATAGATCGTTTATTTAGGATAAAAAAAAATCTGGTGACTTCGCCATTACGGATGTCATGTTTTCGTAAACATATATAGATACCTTAAATGTATTGCTTTATAAAACTTACAAATACATAAACATCAAGACTTCCCTTGCACATCTTCCGGGTTAGACAAGTCTTAGATTATGTCATATATATTATGCCATCAGTCCACTTAATTTTCAGTATCCACCTATAGCACCACATTTCAAATGCTTCAATTTTCCTTCTTTCTGGTCTTCCTGAATTCCATGCTTCGCTACCATATATTACTGTGCTCCACACATTGAATTTTAAAGAATTCTTTCTTCCTTCTAGATCAATATTTGAAACTTAAAAAGTAAATTTTTCTGTAGAGTTTTTCTTATCATTCTTGCTACGACCATCAGTTGTAATTTTAGGAGAAATTACAACGAGAGAAAAAGTCCTGTCCAGATGTATGGGAGCAACAGCTGAGTAAAAGTAGAAGCTGTAAATCAAGGGAAGTTGTTAGACTCAGCATCGTCAAGGATATAAGACGCGCGCCGGTCAAATCAGACGTGACAAGCCAGTACTACTGTGCGCGGGCCCCTGGGGAGGGAGGGGGCGGCTACCCGCGCAGCAGACCGCGACAGTTGACCGCCCCGCCGCCAGGGGCAGCACCGGCGGCGACCATTGTGTTCCGGCGTGCATGCGTGCGGGCGGGCCCGCGCATGTGTGTGTGTGTGTGTGTGTGTGCGAGCGATGCAGCTGGCGGCAGTTGGCGGCCTGCGCGGCGCAAACAGCGTCCGGGCCAGCCGTATCGCCCCCTTCCACCGCCCCCCTCCCCCCCGCGCAGCTTTTATCGCGCGCGCCTCCGGGCCACAGCAAGTGGGCGCCGCGCGCACGGCTCACCAGGGAGCAGAGTAGAGTAGAGAGCTCACACTCTACGCGGGGAGCATCATACGGCTTGTCAGTGGGGGGAAGTCTAAAGTTTGCGAGCGGGGCATTTCGGAGCATGCAACCTTTACTTATCCTGAATCAGCCCGGAATAAAAATTAACAAAGTTTACCCGAGAGAAACTACTTGCATATCTTTACTTTTATATGCTACGGTCAAGAGTTTATTTTGAAAGCTCACTTACCTCGATCGCTATTGGCTGGAGAACGATGACGTCATCTGCCGGCCTTCGCTCGCAAATTTACAGCGACCAAAGAAGTTACTAGAAATTCAAGGATACGTGCACAGTTTAATACCTAAATGCGATGAAATGAATTGCCAGAATACATTTAATGAAATTGGATTTCCGTAGCGCATCATTTAAAAAAAAAAAAAAAAAAAAAAAAAAAAAAAAAAAAAGTGGCTGTCATTAGCGATTGCCATCAGAAATTAAAACTTAAAACTATTTTTATCATACGCGCAACACTTCATACTTATAGCTTCAGATATACTGTTAACATTAGAGTGTCGTGACCCGATTTTATCAATCCAAAAATCGGCTAATGCACCTCAAGAAGTTTTCACTTCAGAAACTAAAAATCTAACTTAGCCCACAACCCGAAGGTTGGTCGAGTTTTCCCGAAGGAGATGTGCCAAGATATTGTGTCGGTGGCAGGAAGGCCAATTCCTTTCCTCAGGGGCCTAGGGTTTAACGTGGAATCAGAACCACGGAACGTCCCAGCGTAGCTCATATAATCAATATAACTCCTAAAAATTCCTGCTCACCACGGGATTTGAATCTGCGACCGCTGATAGAAACTTTCGGAAGTAAGTGCCTTAACCTCTGAGCTACCACACTGCCTTGTTTTGAAGTATGCATGTGCTAAGTACTGTCAAAATCGGATAGAAACTGTCTGTTTGTATGGACAACGTCGACAGAAATTAAGGTGAGGGGGAAAAGGAGAAGAGGGTACAGGTTTTTTTTAAAATCAAACGTGAACAATATTTTTCTATTTTTTATAAAGTATACGTATGCATAGTTCCATCAAAATCGGTTAAAAACTGTGTGTTTGTATGGGGAACATCGGCAAAAATTAAAGGGATGGTGTACATGTGGTGAGGGGTGGGTTTCTGCAATACAAATCAGCTGTTTGTTCTAAAATTTACGTATTAAAAATTTCGTCGAAATCGGACAAAAACTGTGGGTTCATATAAAGATCATTTGAAAAACAAATGGGGGATGTATAGGGAGGAAAGGGGAAGTTTTTATTTATTTTTTGGGCAGAAACTTTCCCAGGCACACACATAATAACTCACCAAAGTTTCATCTCAATTGAATGACTCGTATAGGAACATACAAAAGACGAACAAACCAACAAACAAATATTCATTTGTATATATTAGGATACAAATATAATCTATACTTTTACTGCTGTCCAAGCGCAAACACGTCATACGTATAGCTACATATATACTGCAATGACAGTATATTGGTGACGTGATCTAATAAGAACCCATCCAAAAAACGTCGACTGAGCATATTATACGCGCAACACGTCATAAACTGTCAGTGCAACGAACACATAAGATTTTAGCCATTCAAAAATCGCCCAATGCACCTAAAGAAGTTTTGACTTAATAAAAATAATATTAAATTTTATGTGGAAATTAAAACAATGGTAAGTGTAGACGAAATGAAGATGACTGGTAGCCCGGGACCCGGATCTTTACGAGACTCATATATTCCATGGTTTGCAGGTGCAGTGAACTCCTGAACTATGGCTCGTGAGTAAAGGCGCATTCCCACGATCCCTTGTAACGAAGGCGAGACGGGACGGGACGAATACTCAACCACACGCCATGGGAACAGGGCCGCCTCTGCTAGCGAAAACGAGACGTAGCTACCCACTCTGAGTCGGTAAACATCACAGGCGTATGTAGCGGTGCGCTGTTGCCATCGGTTTGCAGCAGCGGTGCGTACCCCTTCGGTTGCTGTAAAGTGCCCTGTGCCAAACGACACTAGGCAACGTGGTGCGGAGGTGACGGCGAGGTAAGCTATGACTAACCTGCGGCCCGCGGTCGTCCCTATACTTCGGCTAATGAGGTGCCGTCCCGCCTCGCCTTCGTTACAAGGGATCGTGGGAATGCGCCTTAAGAGGTCTGGAAGTGTTGAGTGGAGGCGAGTATAGATGGCGGCCAGTGGAGCCAGACTGCTGACGCGACTTGTAGGGGGAGGGTCGTGAACACATGTCGCGGCGGCATGCAGGCTGCAACACGACACCTCTCACAGCCGTGGAACCCGAGCGCCCTCTATCACGTTACTGATAACACGGCAGTGGCAGCAGGACAGCCGGCGAAAAATCCACGCCCAGCAACTGTAACGGGATATACACCACAGTGCCAAAACTCATGGAATACCTCCTAATATCGTGGGGTATGCTCTCCTGCTCGGCGAAGTACAGCAAACAGACGTGGCACTGACTCAACAAGTCGTATGAAGTTGCCAAGGATCTCGCTGGACAGTCAGATAGTACTGATTGCAACTTAATTCATTACTTCTTTAATTAACAGGTTTTTTTTACCCTCCGGTCGCCAGGATAGTAATTAACACAACCTTTGAATTTACTAAGGAGTTCAATTAAATAACAACACCGCTGATACATTTTTCATTCCATTTTTTATTCTGTCGACATCTTCACAAAACAAAATTCGTGGATAAGCATCAAACTTAAGCACATTAAAAAATAATTTCATGATAAGCTCACAAAAAATTATTAAGAAATACTGATGACAACTGATGCTGTTCGCCATGACCACGGGTTTAAATAAGTGCTCTATAAACATCCAGAACCCAACAAAGAGTGCCAACAGATTTTTTTAGAGCGCTAAATATACTACAAAAAATTAAAATAATATGGAAGCAATTATAACTAGTACAGGATCACTTACAATCATTTGGAAACACTTTAAAATGAAAGTTAGAGCTGTTTACAGTCATTTAAACATAAAACAGGCAACATAAAACACTCTAAATAGCAGAAAAACGTCCTCAAAACACCGTGGATTATACAACATATATATAAATACAATTATTCAATTAATATTTCACACATTATGCTGATTCGGATCATATTACACATCATTTACAGAGTATCTTTCCATAAAAGTAGTATTCATTCACTTGAGAAAAAAAAATGTACAAACTAATCAACTTTTATCTCACTGTATTTGATTACTAAGATTAAAGTTCATAAAATGCTGTTGCAAAATGCCTTGAAGAAATATACAGCCGTGCTTCCTCCACAGCCATCCGTAATTCTGAAAGTTTTGCCGGTGTTGGAAGTGGTGTTCGAAACCACCTCTCGATCATCTACCACAAATGTTCCGACGATCTAGTTATCTGACTATCTAGTTGTTCAAATTATTAACGGCAACTCTCCAGAATGTTCTTCAAACCAAAAGTAAAAGATTTTGGTCCGGTGACAGACGCATTGTCATATTGGAAAATTCCATCGTTATTCGGGAACATGGAGACCATGAATGCCGTCCATAACTGCGAAAGAGTTGCCGGTGCAAGACGATGGGCATGGTCAACCTCTCCATCACGTCCCAAACATGTTCGACAGGATTACGACTGCCGATGTAGGTGGGCAGATAATTAGCTGGAATTCCTCATTTATTGAATTAGCCGATTCTGTGAAGTATAAATGGGACTTGCACATTAATTCGGTCGTAGGTAGAGCTGATTCTAGACTGCGATTCATAGAGCGAATCTTGAAAAACTGTAATGCCCAAACAAAGGAGATAGCGTACAAAACTCTCGTGCGTCCACATTTGGAATACTGCTAAGCCGTTTGGGACGCGTTTCGTAGGGGACTGATTGACAGTATAGAGACTGTACAGACAAGAGCCGCTCGATTCGTGACCGCTTGCTACAGTCCTTACGAAAGCGTCACTGAACTGGTTAGCAGATTAGGCTGGGATACATGCGCACACCCACTTTCATTTACGAATGCGCTGAATTACTTCATCCACCAACCTATTTGGGCCGCAATGATAGGAGTAATAAGATTAGAGAAATAAGATGCCGCAATGATTCTTATATTAATTCTTAATTCCTTCGTGCTATTCGGGAATGGAATTCGCGGAGTGGAAATTAATTTTGGTGAAAGCACTCTCTGCCACCCACAATTTTGTGACTTCAGAGTACATATGTAGGTAATGTCTCCCTTTTGTTCGTGGTTAGATATAATTAGCTATATTAATTAAAATTATGAAAGCCGATGGCTAGCATGCGTTGAGTGATGGTAAGTGGGCCATAACCATCCAAAAACGCGCCGTCGTCACATGCTAGTATGGCAGAATCAATAATTTATATGATTATTCGATAGTGGTCTTAGTAAATAACCATACTCAGGGCCGACGTTAGGGGGGGTTAAGCGGGGCAAAAGTACCCGGGGTCCGGGCCACCAAAGGGGGGGGGGGGCCGCCAGCCTGGGTGCCTAAATAAATAGAAGTCAAACACAAATTTTAAAATCTGCACCAATAATTTTGAAAATTTTTATATTAAAATGTTCTGAATTTATCAAAAAATAGTGTGAAGTAAAAATATCTTCGGGGGGGGGGGGTAGAGGGTCTTAGATCACTTACCCGGGGCCCAAGAATCCTAACGCCGGCCCTGACCATACTAATTGCATGGAAAGCTTACAGTGTATAGTGGTTTTCATCTTTGACCTGACCTGAGCTGACCTAACTTGATCTCTAGTGTGAACCGGCCTTATCTTTTCATAGATTCCTAGAAGATATAAATTGAATACATACCTATTTAATCTCAACAAATTTCACAAATAATTAATCAATATCTCATTCAATTTGGTATGACGTACTTATAAGGATATAAAATTACGGATCCGTTGTACTACTTCCAAATTATTCCAAATATCAGCATTAATGTGTGAACCAGGCAGGAAAATCACTCCGTAAGCTCGAGGTAAGCCAGGTGTCTGATGCGACACTTTTCAGTCGGTTGGGGCTTTATATTAGGCGGCACGGTGCAGGACTGTCGCTCTACAGGGAAGATCACCCTGAGCCGGAAGCGTTTCCTGCGGTGTGTTTAGCTTCCGCTAACACATCTGTAACAAATGTTTTCATCGGAACACTAATAAATACACATCTGATTCCCCTAAGCAGTACAGACATCTAATTTATCCTCTGAGAGTACATATTTCGTCAGCAGGTAAAAGCTTGGCTGCAGAAAGTGGTACTTTTGTCGATTTGAAAAGTTTTCGATAGAGGTTAAACACGCTGTTCGTAAAATTATCTACTTAAATTGTAATCTGCTTCTGTGCTTTTTGCTGGTTCCTTTCATCTAGTCCGGTTTTCCACCATTTCCCCAAATCTCTAAGGCAAATGGCCATATGGTTTCTTCAAGGAGGCCACTACCGATTTGTTCCCATTTCCTCGTCCCCGATTCTCTCCCGAATCTAATGACCTCGACAAGCAGTAAAACTAGTAAGGTTACCCGGTGGCGCGCTTGAAAGTTACAGTCGGCCTTCGCTCTGTGTGCTGTCTCTCTCGTCTGGTCACAAATCAACTACTTAACTGACTCGTGCTTCAGAGCTTCTGAATATTGACTTGACACTTGCATCTCGATTTTGACTGACACGGCTTGACTTCAACTCTCTTTTCCGCTACGGCTTCCATCCTAATAACAACTGCCTACTTACAACTATGGAACTTGAACTGTGGCCATGAACTCACCCACCAACAATTAATTATCACGTTGTCACAGTCTTTGGTGGTTTAATAAATATAGTATTTAATTAAGTAGTCCTCCATAAATTTCAGTTTAACATGTTTATTTACAAAACAACGTCAGCGATATTGTTTACATGCAAAGATACAATCCAGAGATACTACTGACGCAGTCTTTGGCAGTTGCAAAGTGAATCTGTATAAACTAAACTAACTGTCCTGCTGATTTCTTTATATAGACTCTATCGAAATTTCCCGAACACTTCAAAAGCTTCCGCGAGATATTTCTCGAACATTAACAATTACTTAAACAATTAAACATATTAAAAACAATCAGAATTAATACATAATCACTTAATATCATTACAAAATGGTCGTAAATGGAAATTAAAGATATTTAAACATAAAATTATTTACAGAAATCATTTTAAACTGTAGAAAATTGTCCTGTAGATATCGTAACTTGCATTAATACTTGGAATTACAAACATTTAAGCAATTCTCTTGCACAATTCGGTTCTTAAATATATTAAATGGCCTTTAAATAATTTCTTTTCATAAAATAAAGTCTATATACACTGATTTACAAGAAATTGCAAAGCAAACAGACCAGATCATATTGAAGCAAACTTTAGCTCATTACAGATACTTCATTAAATACAAATCTATTTAAAGTTCAAGATGAGGGCTGTTACAACGTCCCTGTGACCTCGGACTGTCACGAATCGACTACCCTAATGCCTGATATTTGCCTTCTATAAGACCTTCCAGAATAAACAAATCCCTTTTTTTTCTAGACGTCCAACAGTAAGACGGATAAAATTTTTGGGTGAAATATCACGCGGTCCCCAACGGGCGTTAATAACCGAGCGTCAAGCACCAGTCAAGCAAAGTTTTCCAGTTTTCCCTCACAAAAGACTCCAATGTCCCAACAATCCTCTAAAATAATCTGTGACGTAACACTACATTTTCCTAGCTTGATGTTACACATTCAAATACATATTTTAGTTTCCAAATAATAACTCAGTTGGATTCGGCATCGTGATGCTTAAAATTCAGTGGACGATTAAAAATATTTTTTTTTTTTTTTAATGGCATTCGGCAACGGAGGCCATACAGCCAGCTCAATGTGTATTTTTTCCAATGTATGGACGCCACAGGACGGACAGGACATTCACACAGACACTTAACATCCATGCCCGCGGCCGGATTCGAACCGGCGGCCTTCGGCACGCGGAGCTAGCACTCTAGCCCCTACGCTACCGAGGCCGGCATCGGATAAAATTGGAAACAGAAGTGTGTTTTTGAAATGATGGCTGAGGAAAGCAGTTTGTGGAAGAGTCTAACCGAAATAAGAGACAGGATGGTAGGTTATATTTTAAGACATGTGAGATTGATTAATTTGTTAGTGGAGGGAACAGTCGAAAGTAAGAACTGAAGAGCAAGACAGAGATTAGAATATATGAAGCAGATAATTGAGGACGTAGTCTGCAAAGAGTTTGTTCAGATGAAGAGTTAACGCCAGACAGGAAGAGGCTGAGGTTCGCATTAAACCAGTCGAGAGACTGATGACAGAAAAAAAAGGCTTGGATAGACCTACCAGGTTTCATCCTCAATAAACAGGTAAATACATTTCCATCCTTAGGAAGGATAGTGGGAAACGAATACAGTTTAAATTTTCCTAGAACAAGTAACCCAGGATCCTAACAGTTCAGGTGAAACAGAAGCGTTGTGAAACGTGGTTATTATAAACATTCGTAATTTCGTCGTTTCCTGACAAGATTACAGTGAAGTGTGTTGTCGCAAGTCGGTTGTATGGAAGCGCAGCGGTGACCCTGGAGACGCGGTGCTGGTGCGTGTCGGGGCTCAGTGGCGCTAATTGTACGGGCGGCTGGGCTAATGACAAGACGACCTCGGCGCCGCACAGTAGTCGGCGCCTCTACTGAGGTGCGCAGGCCTGCCAACTACTGCTGCCTAAATGTCACTAGCACTACACCAACGGAGCATCACTGCAATCATTCACGTAGGAAATGCCATAAGTTCACAACCTTTTTTGAATACCAAGTCATTTTCTCCCCCCCCCCCCAAAAAAAAAGCTCACCATAACCTTTTATTTTTTTTAAAAAAGAATTATTCTTTGGTTGCAATCCAGTTTCACAGACAGAGATTTGATGGCGCCCCAGTTAGGTTAAGTGTACAATATCATATATACAAAAACTAGTAAAGATTTCAAAAATTACCTGATTAGAAGGTATCAAAAATATATGTGGCTTGTTTTGTCCATTTTATCTGATACTAGCGGAGTTCCCGGCGTTGCCCGGTATAGTTGGCGTAGATTTACCCATACGCTATTTTTATTCCCGCAATGAGAAACATTTGTGCAAAGATTCACAAAATTCGCGCCAACTTTTTTCTGAATTAAAGCAAACCTAGATTCACACGCCCCTTACCAAGAAACCGGAAATTCTTTCTGCGGCATCCATTTCAGAAACGGCGGATTTGATTACAACGGAAGCAATCGTTTTTCTCTGAATGCTTGTATCGATTCTAAGATGGCGAGCCTTGTTGTACTGTATTTCCGATAAATATTTTGTATCTGTTAATTTCATGCGAAGTTTTACAACGGAGTGAAGATAAAATGGCAAGAAAATATTATAAAAAAGGATTAAACCAACATTTCAAGAGATTATCATTGATTTCGCACCGCCGGCGGCATCTAGCCTATAAGCTACGTTGCAATGATATATTTCAGCATTTTTAATTTAATTCGTGGCGACTTTTCCGAAAAAGGAGAGTGCAAAACGTGAAGAGGACATTATAAGGAAGCAGTTAATCCAAACTTCAACAGGTCAGTACCAGTTTTGGGATGGTGGAGAATATCCCCTCCCACCATTGAAGTTTATTTGCACGTACACTATTTTCATTCGTCCGAAAAGATTCATGTGTATTAAGCTTCATTAATTTGTTTAAGAAATTGCATTACTACATTACTAAACAACGCTAGATTATGTTAGAGACTCACATTTCATTCAATTGCGAGAACGCTAGATACTTTAACTCCGCAGATTCAGCCTTTTATACAAATATCAAAAGTGAATCCGGAATAATATTATTGCAAACAGAAGACTAATGCTGATGGCCAAAGACATTGTCCAGAGATCGTGCTTAAAGAAAATCTCTGTTGTTTTTACGGCTATCTGTGGCGTTTAAAAATTGAATATCCCAAATTAAAGGAAAGAATACTTCAAGGTTTGTTTAATGTGAAAAATAATTATTATTGTAAAGTTATCTTATTGCTTTCATTAAAGGCTATGGCCAGAGACATTGTAATTGTGTGTTTAGTGCGAAGCATGCTGCATCTAGTGGTTCCATCTGTGTTATTCCTCACCATGCGTTCAGAATTTCATTTAATATTCCGACGTTATGTAACGTAGAAGCATAAGACATGCCAAACAACTGACTTGATATTCTAAGCTTTAAAACGGTGAAAACCCCATCGAAATCTTCGCAGTAGATTTCGAGTTTTTCCTGACACAAATATACCCAGTTTTCGTTTTATAGATATAGATATGTTACATTCAGCCCACTATCTGAGATTCACATAAATATCCCTCTCTAATGTCTTGTCGTGTTCAAACCAGTTCCTACCCTCACAAACATTAGGCGATGTGGTTGTATATGAATATCTCTTTCTTGTACTTACCCAGCAATTGTTCAATGAACTCTTTCGCACAGTACTTCCTCTAATCATTTTGGTTATTTTTAAAGTCGTTCGTAGCGTCGATCTCTTAAGATTCAACTTTTTTCGAACTATTAGAGGCGCTTGCAACATAGTCGAATGGAATTTATTGCAACCTATTTTGAATACTAAGGATTTCAAAAAAAAAAAAAAAAGTGAAATTTATGGGAGAAACGTCAGAACCATTCAAAATTGGCACGGGTGTCATGCAAGGAGATGGATTATCACCGATTTTATTCAACATGGTATTGGACAAAGTTATAAAACAATGGGAAACGCAGGTCAAAGGAATACAGCTAGGAAGAACACGACATACCAAAACAATCATCAAATGCCTGGCATTTGCGGATGACCTGGCAATTCTCAGCAACAAAAGGCATGAAGCACAAGATGCATTGGAACAGCTACATCAAATTGCCGCCAAAACAGGGCTACAAATTTCGTATGAAAAAACGCAGTACATGGAGAAACAAAACAACAATGTACAAACAATATACACAAAATTTGGAAACATAAAAAGAATTGAGAAATTCAAATATCTAGGGGAATGCATACAAGTAGGAGGATCTAACAAGCTATCAAATTCAGAAAGATAAGAAAAGCTTCAGAAGGCTTATAGACTCACATGGTCATATTATAACAAAAGAAGTATATCAAGACAGGCCAAACTCAGACATTACAAAACAGTGGTACTGCCAGAAGCATTATATGCATCAGAAACAATCACGATTGGGGCTTCAGGCATAGCAAAAGCGGAAAAATTTGATCGCAAAATCCTTGGAAAATTTTTTGGAGCATTATATAATGACGGTATATGGATGAAAAGACGAACGAAAGAACTATACGAACATACAGATCGACTGACAGACATGATCAGAAGACGTATATTACAATTCTATGGACATTTACAGTGAATGAACAGCACTATACTCACAAAGTGGATCTTTGATGTGGTAAATGGTTCACTCAGGAAAACCAATTGGTTCCAGGAAATAGAAGTGGACTTGAATCACGCAGGGATCAGCAAGGAAATGACGTTGGAAAGGGGACAATTCAAGAACAAAATTATGAACACAAAATTTAAAATACAGAAGAAAACAGAAACAAAATGGACTGATCAAAGGAAACAGGAACACAGTGAGCGTATGAAGAGGTTTTGGGAAGAGAAGAGGAAGAAGACAAATACAAACAAAAACTGAATAATCATGAATAATTTGAGTTTAAACACTGTCCTCAAGGGCAATAATGATTAATAACAATAATAATAAATAAAAAAACTGACTCCCCTTCTTGCAATAAATGTTGTAACCTAAAGTGCTACAACTTTTTTGGTTTGCAATCCAGTTTTAGAGACAGAGTTTTGATGGCGCATCTCCCCTAGATGATGTGTAAGATCAGGGCCGCATTTAAGCGTAGTCTATCTAGGCTGTAGCATAGGGGCCGCACACCTATGACCGGTCGGAAGGTGAGGCACCCGCCTAGTACAGGTTAATAGAGGTTAAAAAGAGGTCGCATAGATTTTTACGCCACTGCCGACTGGGGCCCACACCGCATATATAGCATAGGGGCCCACAAACCCTAAATGCGGCCTTGTGTAAGATAGTCGAATCGGGTTAATTGTGCAAATAGTGTCACCACATACATTGCTGGTTCACTGTAGGAATGGAGAGGTCTCCGTACCTGCTAGGTGCGGGCGGTACGACAGGAGTGCGGGTTAGTCGACCGGCAGCTGCTGAGGCGCCGGACCCTCCACTAAACACCTGCCGAGCGCTTTCACTTTTCGAAATGCCGCCTGAGGGCGTTACAATTCAAACAACCTTGGTTCACAACATCTGGAGAAACCAGGGTGACCTACAGGACAAATGATGTCACATAAAGTAGATCAACTCAGTATACGGTGGGCTTAACTAAATCGAATGTGAAAATATTCCCCTAGATGAATATAGTCTTCTTGGGTGACTAACCGGGTCAGTAGGGTGTTTTAAAGCGATATTTCAGCGATCGGAAGCTCTGTCGCCATCTTCTGGTGAGATAGCATAAAAAGATAATCTGCTACGTATTCTGTGAAATAGACAGAGGTTTGCAAGTAGCTGAAATAAAGATGATAAACACAGAAGTACTACGAGCAAATAGAATAATAAAAGTGTCAACTGAACTTAGACAAACGCATAATCAAATACAACTTGCCGATAGTGAAATATTTAACGTAATTTTGGCAACATGAAATGTGAGGTAGATCTCTTCATGCAGATTCTGACAGAATTTCATTTCGGCCATTATCTGGTTCCCTATTCCAGTCCATTCTTTGAGAACGTTAATTCTCGCTTCGGAATTATTATTATTAATATTTTTATATTCTTACCACAATGCCGTGTGATTCTCCATCTGCCGGAGCCAATCGTTCCCATCGATAACAGTGGAAGAGCTGCAACGCTCTATTCTCCTGGAATAGGGAGTGGGAAAAAGCATAAGTTCACTCTAATCAACAAAATTTACTAATAAAATTCGGTGAGTAGTGTTTTTCCATGATGTCGGAACAGATATATATATACAAAAAATAAAATTGCATAATGTGAAAACACCGTCTAAATCCGGTCAATAGTTTATCCGTGATGTCGTAACAGGCAGACATACAAACACTAAATTCCATACTGTGGAAACCATGTCAAATCCGATCAATAGTTTTTCCGTCATGTCGTAAGAGGTAGACATACAAACACTAAACTTCCATACTTCTAACACCGTCAAAATCGGGTCTATAGTTTTTCCGCGAAGTCTGAACAGACATACGTACAACACAAAAGTTTCAGCCTGTGAAAACCCTATCAAAATCTGATCAATAATTTTTCTATGATTGGCTTATAAACACTAAAATTTGTGAAAATCCCATTAAAATACGGTCAATAGTTTTTCCTTTGATGTGGGAACAGACAAACACTAAACTTCCAGATTGTGTAAACCTTATCAAAATCCGGTCAAAAGTTTTTCCGTGATGTCGGAAAACACCAATATACAGACAGAAATTTTACAAACAAGTTTTTTGATTTTAGGGCCCTCCGAAGAGTTCTTGATGGGACAAACACAATCCGAGCGTGGGGTTGAGGGGTTAACGTTATGGCCTCGGATTCGAGAGGACGCCGGTTAGAAACCCCGTCCGGGCATCCAGATTTCGATTTTCCATGGTTTCCCCAGATCACTGCAGGCGAATGCCGGGATGCTTCCTTCAAATGGCCATGGACGAATTCCTTCCTGTTCCTTGTTCCCAGTCCCATCCCGCCTCTAATGACCTGGACGTCGACGATGCGTAAAGCCATAAGTAAAAAAAAAGACAAACACAACATTGCTACAATTTTAAAATAGTATAGTTACGTGAAATAGGGGTGTGGTTCTAATTTATTGATTCCTCTCTATCTTGCGTAATTCTGAAGACCACTAACGTGAGGGCGCACCGGAAAGCCGGGTGGAAATTTGGCGCAAGTTACGTTATGCTGGTAGAGGCTTTTTGCGCGCGTCGGAGATGCCGCCGGGCGGGTATCGCGTCTGCGCTTTGTTCGGGCCGGCAGGTGGCTGGCTGCCTGTACGGCACCTCGCCTAGCCGACCGCAAACAGAAAGAGAGGCGGGGAGAGAGAGAGAGAGAGAGAGAGAAAGAGAGAGCGCGGAGCGGAGCAATATATCTGGCTGGGCGGCCTGGCTGGTGACTCGCCTCACACACACACACACACGTGCCGCGCCCGCGTGGCTAAAAATACCGCCGGCCGTCCGGCGGGCAGGCGGGACGAGGCGCGGCCGCAATACGCAGTGGCGACCGCTAGGCAGGGCACAGTGCATATCAACACTGTAATAAAAGCTTGCGCTGCGACGCTCCTTTACACACACGGTTATGGATTTATATTCAGAAACACCTGCCGACACCAGAGGGTATAACTGCGGAATCTGTCAATACTAATAAAAGGCGAAGCTAGGTCACTGTGTCATCGTGTCCATAGTACCGAGCGTGGTGGTGTAACGGATAGCGTTCTAGCCTCGCATTCGGGAGGACGGCGGTTCGAATCCCCGTCCGGGCATCCAGATTTGGGTTTTCCATGGTTTCCCCAAATCACTCCAGGTGAATGCCGGGATGCTTCCTTCAAAAGGCCATGGCCGAATTCCTTCCCATTCCTTGCCCCCATCCTTTCCCGTCTCTAAAGACCACGTTGTTAAAAAGGGACGTTAAACTGTTACAAAAAAAAAAAAAAAAAGTGTCCATAGTGCTGACGTCACGCGTCCGCCCTTCCTCATAGGTCTAACTGCGGCCAGAGATATTAATCTATGGGCATTATTTATTGACAGTACGATTTAGCTAAGCAACTGCGAAGAAATTAATTTCCTGAACAATCAACAGGAGAATGCCGGGATGCTTCCTTCAAAAAGGCCATTGCCGAATTCCTTCCCGTTCCTTGCACCCAGTCCTTCCTCACCTCTAATAACCTCGACGTCGACTAATCATAAATCGATAACCAAAAAAATAAACTTTGCTTAAATTAATATATTGATTATTAATAATGGGGCGTCGATTAATTACGTGTGGTAAAATAGGGGGTCCAGTGAAATCTTACCAAGGGGGAGGGTGGGATCGACGGAAATCTGACGTGACGTTTTGAAATTCTTGAAGGACAATAGAGCCAAAAAAAGTGTCCACAAACGACACGGATGTTGATATTAGGGGGGGGGGGGATATAAGGTCTAGAAACGACGCGGTTATCGACTGTAAGGGGGGGGGGAAGGAGTATATCGTCTAGAAAAGACGCGGATACCGACTTGAGGGGGTGTATTACCACCCTTGGTAGCAGGAAAGCACGTCGATCAGGAAAGGGAGGGGGAGTTCCGTCACGTCAAAATCCTACGCAAACTTGGGGGGGGGGGGGGGGTTTCCGACCAAATCTCATCAAATCTCACCAGAAAAATGGAGGGGGTCCAGAGTACCTGAAAAACACGTCACGTAATTAATGGACACCCCCTAACAACTGGATTTTGCGGAAATTCCGCGTTACTTATTTGTCAGTGCAAGCTTTCGGCTGTCATTCTACATCCTTCGTCAGAGAAGCTATTTATTTTTACATGTCAACGAGTCCCAAGCGTCACAGAGTAATAGGCCGTTGTCTTCGTTGAAGTTGTTGGTATTCCTCAAAATTTCTCCTGCAGCTGTGGTGGAGTTTCATCGGTGAGACGTAACGCACAGTAGTGGGGAGACGTGTACAACATATCCGACACTATAAACAAAACGATAGCGACAACAATTAACAGAGGACATGAAATGATATTTGATGCACGCAGAGTTCTGTGGTGCCCTCAACGGGTAAAGGAGGCAGCAGAAATTTTGAGGAATACAAACGGCTTCAACAGGACAGGGGCCTAGTAGTCTGTGGCGCTAAGTGTTCGTTGCTATTTCAATATAAATAGTATTTCTGACGAAGGCTCTAGAATGGCAGCCGAAAGATTAGACCATAAAATAAATAACATCTTCCACAGCAACATCTTCTCTACTGAACACACCCACACACACACTATTACAATCGTACACACTTGCAACAACACTTAGGAACATTGTTAAACAAGGAAGGCAACGAGGAACCAACCCAGTTCCCAGATGTTGCTGTAGAGGGGAAAACACACCCCAATGTTACTTCCTGAGCCCGGACATAGATGAAAAAGCATACACGTAGTAAATATTAAGAACTGCTGTTTTGACATAAACTCTCTGACCATTTCCAAGTGTAAAAGGAGTTACTGAAGTGTCTAAATAATCATCAACGAACATTGTACTTTGTAGGGTGGTAGACATAATGCAGAGTTCATTAACACAGGTAGATTGACATATATTTATTATTGTAAATTTACCTGCACGTTACCCACGTTGTAGTGGGGGTTCCTTGTGTGTGAGATAAGTTTGGTTATCATTTATACATTTATAATTAATAAAAGGGATTTTGATTTTATGAAGGTGTGAAAACCAAATTTCACAAGGATCTCGATGTTATTTGGAATACAGGGAAACTTTCACAATATGACATTTGTTTAGTATGATTGGCTATTACAAGTCTGGGCGAATTTACCGTTAATATTAACGCAAGAAGGCAAAATCACGAAAGCAACGCTCAGAGGTACAATTAGCCATCATGAGCAAGCAAACAATTGGAATTTACTTTCAAATCCATCTCAGAATTAATATGCAAGGGCGCCACGAATGAACAATTATGCTATTAGAAAATATTTCAAGTAGTTCAGCCAAATTATGCTACTAGCTCGGGGGTTTTCAGTTACAAAGTTAGAACATGGATCTATCCTCTCAAAGACGCTTACTGTTTCACTTTCATAGAATGCACAATCAGATGGTTCGCCCGTAATATTTTACCATTGTACTGTTGCGTCCAATGTCTGCGGTGATCGAAGATGACCCAAGGTACAGGAGCTCTGTCTTAGAAGGCGGCTACAGTCACGCCCGTTCTGACAATGCGCATCATCGCATTACTGACTGTGTCGCCGTCCGAAAGCTGCTCCAGTAACCGCGTCGTTATGCAAGCCGGCAGCGTCAGATTTCCGACAACAGCAGTCGGACTGCAGCAGTTAGCGAGAAAAGCCAACTTTCGGAGTCCGCAACAGAATGAAGCTCGACGCTCATCCATCTCCGAGATAAACTTCGGCTCCAGCCTTGCAGTATCGAAGATCAAATCTAACAGAAAATTCCCAGGATTTTAAGTTATATGCTCACTGGGATTGAATATGAGCTTGGCCACCTCATGTCACGTGATGTCGTCGATATCTTATTCGCCCTGAGTCTGGATCGCATGTGGCCGAAAAGATTCGGCTAAGTTCGGGGACGAACCCCGTGCTCATGTGACAGGCATTCCCGGCTAGGTTAACGACCTCTTATTGACTGCCCATCCCAAGGAGACAAGAAGTGTTCTCTGGCAAAACCCTTTATCCCCGTGCGTTGTTAGCCGGTGACATCCTGTCGCCGAGGCTAACGGTACCGGTGAATGCCTCTGAGGAAAGCCACGATTATCTTCAAGCATGCTCAGCTCAATAATTGTTTAATATTCGTTGCAACAAGATACACTGAACAAATAAATGTTCTCCATTGGCATTACAGTCCTCACATGGAATTTGCATACTTTTAGGAATTTACTAAAAATTATGTAGTTTGTCGCCCAAACTTTATGAAAATTAATCTAACATTATGATTTATATAGTAAAAACGTGCCCTAGAATATGGCGAAAAGCGTCACATTACAACGTTTCTATGTATAATCTGATACAGAGAATGCTGCCAATCTTAGATTAAGAAATTAGTTTAATCAATAATGGGTAAAATATGAAAAGCAGACAGTTGGGTAGATTACACAAAACGAATGTTTGTTCTGCATATTGTTTTTTCGCTTGTAGCTTCGTCGGAGACATTAGAGATGGTAAAGAATTGAGGCAAAAACTGGAAGGAATTGGGCCATGAACTTTTCAAGGAAGCACCCAGGCATTCACCTTGAGTGGTTTGGGGAAACCATGGAAAACCCAAATCTGGACAGCCGCACGGGGATTCAAACTCACGTCGTCTCGACTGCGAGGCTATAACGTTAACCATTCACCTACTACGCTCGGTCCGGACCTGTTGAGCTTAAACCAAATACCTGTTGGTTAGTCAGATTCGAGATCCTTGTTGATAGTAAATGGTGTAATATGGAATTCTGAATATGCAGAATTCCATACAGATGACCACTGTTTATTCAAACTAAAGATTCCAATGTTTGGTTTCAGAGCTAATGACAGTGATTGGTGTCCGGCTGGGCTGCAAGCCAGCTATGTCATTGTGAACAGGTGGTCGTACATTTCCACGTATCTCGCACAGGTCGCTGAGAAAGATATCAAATTTGTGGACGTGAGGAGTAAACACAAGAACCCGTAGTGTTAGAAGGTAGTAAATGTGGTGATAACTTGTGAGGCAGCGGCGTGGGCTCTGGAGTTGTTTATTCCCCCCCCCCCTGAAAATGCTTAAAATGTGTTGTGTAGACTTCCGCGTCCGGACAACCTGTTTAGCAGCCAGAACATCTCTGTCGGCAGAGCTCGCAAGAGTAGCCTCACGAAATGTCACCCTAACGGGACACCGGCGGGTTCAGCAGACTGGAAATAAGAAGAATCCTGCATCCGACGAAATATCAACACGTTTGCTGGATCTCTGACCTCTGCTCTGAGTCAGACTAACAGGTGCAGAAAGGACATACGACCCGAGAAAAAGAGTCGGTTCCCTGCATCGCGGAAATATTGCGGCTTTAAACCACCCACTTTAATAACATCCGTTCTGCCTGGAAACTGTACGTGACCTGCATAGCTCGACAACCTACGGCGAGCGACGACGTCCGAAGTGTTAGTTACAGCACAGCTCCGGTTGGCTAACCAGGAAATTTCAAACAAAATACTGAATTTGATTTTATTCGCACTTAAAATGTAGTGTAACTGCGATGCCAGATAAAATGTAAGTCTTTGTTGTGGAAGTATTGTAACTCCACACAAATACGACGTGTAAAGATAACAAATTGTAAGGTGAGGTAGAGATACCGCGTGTTTCAAAAATGATCGGTATATCTGAAAAATCAATAAAAACTAAACGGGATGCGATAGAAATACACCGTTTGTTGCAATATGCTTGGGACAACAGTAAATTTTCAGGCAGACAAATTTTCGAAATCTGTTACAATTTTCAACAACAGATGGCGCTGCAGGTGATTTGACAGATACAGATGATCGTGTTATTGCTTTGGGCTATTCCACACATACAGGAAGCGGCGTGGATTGGCCTCCCTATTCGCCAGATCTGAACCCCTGTGACTTCTTTCTGTGGGGACACTTGAGAGACCAGGTGTACCGCCACAATCCAGAAACAATGGAACAACTGAAGTAGTACATCTTTTCTGCATGTGAAGCCATTCCGCCCGACACGTTTACAAAGGTTTCTGGCAATTTCGTTCAGATCTACGCCATTTTATTGCTGCGCATGGTGGATATGTGGAAAATATCGTACTTTAGATTTTTCCAGGCTGCAGTGCCATCTGTTGTTGAAAATTGTAACTAATTTAGAAAGTTTTTCTGCCTGAAAATTCACTGTTGTTCCAAGCACATTGCAACAGACGGTGTATTTCTATCGCTGCCCGTTTAGTTTTTATTGATTTTTCAAATATACCGGTCATTTTTGAAACACCCTGTATAAACAACGTTCGTATGAATTTACATGCTGCGATTAAATGCATTAATTAATGTAAGGGGAAGAGCATTTGATGTTTATGGTCTCTTCAACGGTTAATAGAACCAAGTAACAAATATATATATATATTTACAGAACATAAGAAAGAGGATAATTTATTAAAAAATCTCTCGAAAATTAAGACATCACCAAGTATATTAAACATTAAATAATCGTTCTTAATTTTTAAAAATTTTTGTAGCAACAAAAAATTCCATTATTTTTGACGGAATTTGTGGTAATAATTGCAAGTAATACAAAATCTGAGGGCAGAGAAAAGAAATATTATATTGCCAGGCAGAGATACGATGTTCATTTCCTCCCTGCGAGTCTACTTCATTCATTGCGTATACTGTTTACCTCCCATTGCCTGTTGTTAAAGTAACAAAAAAAGAAAACCGTATGGCAGAGAGAGTTTTTACTACGTAAAAACATATTTTGTTTTAATTACAACTTATGAGGTATAAACCAGTATGCACCTTAAAAGCCACGCATGCTACCCGTGAAACAGAATGGGAATATAGCTACTTTAAGAATCGACAGATATATCTCTTTGGATTAATTCCTTCCTAGGCAAATCGCCGAGCCAGCATTTTTATTTTCCTGGGAAGAAGGCGTCAAACTTTGTATAAAGAAGGCCTCCTCCTGTCTTCCAAGCCGTGACACGAGCCTAATTTTATTCGTTTCTTCGTGTAATTAAAAGTTTCGAAGATTTGAGACTTGGTGTCACCAGATCCTCGCAAAACAAGGTAGAAGTTCTTCGAATCTGTTCCACCGGAATATTTTTATTTTGCTTCTATAAAAAGTTTAGACTAACGCAACTCGAACTTTTATTTACAGTATCATACCATCACCAGTATCTCATAAAAATAACCCTGATTATGATGCTACTCCAACTTATATATGATTGACACAAACATTTCTGAGTCTCGAGTGTTGCTATCGACTCCAATCTAGAAAGAATGAAAATCTGACTAACACCCTTTGGTACAAATAAATATAAGGCTGTTACGAATTCAGTGCTATGAGTTTAATTACCAGATTCCAGCATCATTGTCCTCTTATGCAAAATCGCTATAGACCTGCATTCATGGGAACTTGAGCACCACCGACATCGACTAATGGTATGGTGATTGAATATCACTCGATACAGTGAATCATAAAAGAGTGATGGTCAAATCCTCAAGAATAGTGATCAAAAGTTGTTGTGTTGGATCATGTTTAAGCCAAGGAGTATTGAACTCTCTTTAGTCCGAAAGTCTGAGAGTGATTTTCGACCATTATGCGAAAATATTTCGAAATGAGTGTAACAAAAAATTACCTTCCCTGTGTAAATGACTGCTAGAAGCATTGCCCTGTGTTGAGTATATAGGCAATAAAAAAAGAGGAGGAGCTAAACACGGTAATAAACAGTTCACATCAAAGTTTGGCCGCCAAGCTTCACGTCCCCATTCCATGAACGAAAGACCATCAACAGTGTCGGGTGATCTCGCTCCACACACATTGTGGAGAGGTTTCGGATCATACCCAGACCTTTAGTAATTAATAATTACGTACTGCATGTCCTACTTCTTGTCAAGACTGAAACACTGAAACCTAGTGGGTGAGCGGTAAAGCTCGCATTCGGGAGGACCCGGGTTCAAATCTACGTCCGGCTTTCCAGATATCGGTTTTCCAATATCACTCCAGGCGAATGCCGAGATGGTTCCTTCTAAGTGCCATGGCGTATGTGTCGTTACCGGGTCTCCACACTCATTGGCATCTGTGGCCTTGTGATTCGGTCCCGCCGTACGTCCAGTCATCGCGGGTCATCCACCAAAATAAGCAGTGTCGTAGCCCCCACAGTTACAGCAGACGGTCACGCGGTAGGGCTTCCTGCAGTCCGTCATTGCATGTTCATCTCCATGTTTTACCCATGGCTCTTTGATGCTGCAGTTATAGACGTAGTTACCGAAGATTTGACACTTGTAGCACTGCTGGTTTTTGAGTGCAGGTTTCCACTTACTCTCTCCCTTTTCCCGTCGATCCGGTAGTGTGACGTCCGCTATGGGTTATGTTTGTTTGGTAGGTGAACAGAGGCAGGAGGAATGGCAGAGTGGATCGCATTCAACGCCATGACGGCCAATTGTGTGCTAGCAGCGGACTGAGTATTCAACCAAGCCTGCAGTAAAAACTAGGGCGTTACCAAAGCGCATCGCTCCATTTATTAAGCGTACGTCTGGTGTTTCTAACGGCTTAAATACCTTAATGAAGAGGTTTGTTTTAACAATATCAAAATACAGAAGATTACACAGCGAGGGTAATATTGCTCCAAACACTTGCTATGAATTCTCTTTTGATCTGTGACGAGATGAAGTGTCTTGAACAGTCGAACTTGCGAAAGAAGCGAGAAGAACTCCAAGAACAGGTACCAAAGGCATCTCTCTCCCCTAGAAACATCTGTATTATGATGAAATGGATCAAGCACTGCTGATATACACCGGCTGAATGGTCTCAATTTGATTTTCTTGTTTGTGATGCGGCTGTGTGAGTGAGTAGAGCCCTCGCTGCGGTGACTCAGCGGCATCTGCTGGCGGGGCAGGCTGTGCGCCTCTAATTGCAGGAAGTCGGCGGCGCTCACTGGGTGGGGGCGACGCCTTTTGTCGCCGCCCCGACGCAGTGGCGCGGCGGCGGCGGCCCAGTTATTAATTACCGGAGGGTGCGCTCGCTAGGTACAGCGGGCGGGCGGCGTGTTTGACTGTCGCAGGCGCGAGAGCGGGACGGATATCGATCGCTCGCAGCCGCCCACCGACGATAAAATGCGCGCGAGGTCGCACGTGCCACGGCTCACTCAGCGGCCCGCACCGTCAACGCTGACGATACCCGCAAAAACGGATCATGTAGTTCCGTCCGTTTTCTGACCGTCAAACTTCTCTCTATACTAGTAGTATAAACGCTATAGTAATTCTGTCCATCTGCTTCTTATATTTTAATAAGTGAGCGGCTAAACCGATCTTGATGAAATTTGACAAGGAAATACTATATGGTATTAAGAAAACGTATGATACTTTTTTCGGGATAGTAAATAACATTAGAGATTTTTTCATGAAATTTTGAGAACTAACCGTAGGATGACAGACAGGTGGATAGCGTGTGTAAGTCTCTATTATGTTATATCGGTCTCTCAGGCTTCGTTTCTCGAGCAGTCAGTTTGTGAATGATCTTTCTTAAATTTCATCGAAATACGCAACTTATGTTTGGTGACTATCAATAAAGATGAGAGATACACTGGAAGTAGCAGGGGCACACTTAGAAAAGGCGTGTTTTCCCATCGTCAGTTATATGTAACTAGCTCACGGGATTCCAACAGCCAAAGGTTATTTATATCTTAGAAAAGTACAGCAAAACCAAAACCATTGTGTACAAAACGGTATTGATATAAGATATCCACAGGAAGTGACATAATTTTAAAAAACAAACAAAAATCGTTCGGAGGAACTGTTGTAGGTAGTCTCCGAAGTTTTTCACGTTGTTGTATATAAATAAACTCTTCTAGGGCATCTATCTCAGCCCACATTTTCATTTTAAAAATGAGGGCTGTGATAGACGCCTTCGAAACTTTCTGAAGTGTAACATTTTTACACGGCTGGAACCCCGAGAAGAGTTTATTTATGTTACAAATCGGTTCTCTTCATGAGACATGTTCAATAGCAGAATCGTATGGTGAAGGCTTACACGCCATATTGTTCCAACGTCGAGCTATTTGTGACACCTTTTACGTATCTTAAAGCTTTCTGTATCCAATTTAAGCAATAAATTTCTAATTACTCGCGTACGAAGTCTACATACCGTAGAAGCGTAGAGGATGCTGCCAGCAATTTTATATGACACCTCAATCGATTTTGCAAGGAATTTGTCGACAGAAATTTAATTGCTAGGTTTTTTTTAGCCGTTACGGATGTTTACGCTTACTAATTCTTTCCTTCTAATTTAGACTGAAACAGTCCAGGAGGAAAGATAATAATGGCTGACAAGTTATTATGGGTTCCATGAACGTATCTACCAATCCTAATGGGCAGGCGGTAAAGCTAGCACCTTGCATTCGGGAGGACTCAGGTTCGAATACCCGCCCAACAATCCACATATCCGTTTTCCGTGCTTTCACCGAGCCTGGTGGGTGAACGCTTAATGTTCTGGCCTCGTATTCGGGAGGACGTGGGTTCGAATCCCCGTCCGGCCATCCGGATTTGTGTTTTCCATGTTTTCCGCAAATCACTCCAGGCGACTTCAGGCATGGTTCCTTCAAAAGTTCATGATCGAATTCCTTTCCGTTTTTTACCCCAGTCCTTTCCTGCATCTAATTACTTCGACGTCGACGCGGCAAAAGCCATAAGTACAAAAAACAATCCATGCTTTCCCAAAATTATTCCAAGGTAATGGCAGGATTTTCCCATCAATGAGGCCACGGCCAAATTCCTTTCCGTTCGCTGCCCCCGGTCCTTTCTCTCCTTTAATGACCTCGATTTCGATGAGGCGTAAAGCCATAAGCAAAAAAAATTAATAATAATATTTCGCAAAGTTACTCCAAGTTAATGCCAAGATTGACCCTTCAATAACGCCATGGCCAAAATCCTTCCCTTTCGTTGCCCCAGTCCTTTCCAGTCTGTAGTGACCTCGATGTCAACGAGGCGTATAGCCATAAGAAAAAAAACATGTTTTCCCAAAATTACTCCAAGTTAATGCTAGGATTGGCCCTTCAATGAGGCCATGGCCAAATTCCTTCCCGTTTGTTGAATCTGCCTCCTGTCTTTTCCCGCCTCTAATGACTCCTATGTCAAGGAGACGTAAAGCCGTAAACAAAAAATCAATGCTTTCCCAAAATTACTCCACGCTAATTCCAGGACTGATCCTTGAATGAGGCCATAGCTGTATTCCTACCCGTTCCTTGCCTCAGTCCTTTCTCACCTCCAATGTCCTTGATGTCAACGAGACGAGGTTGAATCTGTCTATCAGGTTGTTTATCGACAGTGCTCGGCTGTGTGGGAACAGCCGACCAGATGGCGAGGTTCGGGAGGTCCCACTCGTGCCATTAGCCGACGGTTACCGCGCGGCAAACACGTCCTGTGTACAGTGGCTGGCGGTAATCCCGGCCCCGCGTGGTAACGAGCAGATGCGGCACAAAGCCGCCCCCACGCGCCTCGCCTTCATTAGGGCACCGGGGGAGTGGGTGGAGGGAGGCACTTACTGTCCTCAAAGAGGACGCCACACCTGTAACCAGCCCTAACTGCTGCGCCTAATATCGACAACATCAACGATAAAACGCGACACGAACATCTTTTGGAGACGCAAAATCGCACATACTTTGCGTCATTGTTGCTGCTGCCTACCTTACGGTCACAACCAACGGCCTGACGTGGCCCAAAGGGTGTGTTAAGAATTTACGCCTTGAATGAGCGTAATTAATCAATCAACAAAATAATAGTGGTCATGGTTCTTGACCGCAATAATCTTTCACAAAAACCAAAGGACTATGAAAAGAAACATAGCTCGCACAGATGGACGGTGCAAACAATAGTGTAACGGTACTCTCCGGCCCGTTCCGGAATGTAACCTTGGGCCGGGTAGCCCTCAGTGAAGGAACGTAGCGTGTCGCTGGAGTGTCGCGGTGGGGATAGTACAGTGGATTGCGAGCTGTTTGGTGGGTGCGTGGCCAGCCTGCAAATAGACACGAGCGGCGACTAACGCCGGTGCGGTGTGTGGTTGCTCTTGTGTTCCATGTCGTTATCCGACTGGAAGTGGGTCTCCGACAGCCAGCACAAAATGGTATCATCGCGTCGGATGACTGCGGGCAGCAGACTCGGCGCTTTCAGCTAAATGGAAACTCCGCCGATATGTTGATCACCGCAAATCATTATCTTTTTAATCAACCCAGTGTCGCTCTAGAGAAAATCTCAATGCCTCGCTGAGCTTAATGAATGGTCATATAGAAAACCCTGAGAAGTGATGTAAGATGAGCCAATTGTTGGGTTTCAAGATATGTGTTTAATTGGGTCATACTATTGTTAATAACATTTGATGAAGAATAATTTTGTAATAAACGTTTATTAATGTCAAACATAGATAAAACAGTGTTTTTAATGTGCAAAGCAACATCCCGATTTCTCATATCACCAATTTGAATCATTAATAATATTTTTATTAATAATTTATGCAAACAAAAATTAATTTAATACTTAACAAGAGGAAGTACACCTCAAATACATCTGAATAATGAAAGGAAATATCTTATGATTGTATCTAGGTACTTTGAAGAATGGAGAACATTACCTTATTAATTTTACAGCAAATAATTCCGTAAAAAACAACTGTTTTGGTGATTTCTTAAAATTTATTTACATCCCCAAATGCGTTTTGACCTTGTGGTATAGGGCATGTTCAGTGGCTGTAAAGTATTTTTACATGTCTTATTACAATAATTAACTTCAGTACAACTCATATATATATATATATATATATATATATATATATATATATATATATATACACTTTACTCACAGATATAATCCTCACGACAACGGACTTTATTTATATAGCTCAAAATTTCTGAAGTCTGTCAGTTGTGGTAAGCGATTACATTGGCGGCTTATTTGCTCGACTGATGTGACGAGAAGTGCCGTGTCGCTTGGAACCTCAGCCGAATTCAGAAGAAGTCTCCTGGCCGTCGAATCAGTTGTCTCAACTCAACTCTCTGCAAGATGTGATGTCCTCCAAATCGTTCTCAATTGCTGGACATATAACAACAAACAATCACAACTTGTCAAAAGCACGTGGGAACAGATTCGATTGTGCTAGAGTTTCACGCCCGCCGCAAGCGCTTCTAGCCGAGTAGTTCGTTCGTAGAAGCTAAACGATTTCTCCCTTCTTCTTTTTTTTTTTTTTTTTTTTTTTTTTTTTTGCTGTCGTCAGTCTTTTGACTGGTTTGATGCAATCCTCCATCCCTTCCTATCTTGTGCTAACTTCTTCATCTCTACATACCCCTTACAACCCATGTCCTCCATTATCTGTTTCATATATTCTAATCTCTGTCTTCCTCTTACAGTTCTTACCTTCGACTGTTCCCTCCGCCAGCAAATTAAGCAATCCAGCATGTCTTAAAATATGACCTACCAGTCTGTCTCTTCTTTCAGTTAAGATTCTTCCACAAACCTCTTTCCTCATTCATCATTTCCAAAACTCGTTCATTTCTTAATTTATCTGTCCACTTAATTTTCAGTATTCTTCTGTAGCATCACATTTCAAATGTTTCAATTTCCTTTCTATCTGGTATTCCTAAAGTCCATGTTTCGCTACCATAAAGTGCTGTGCTTCACACATAGAGTTTTTAAAAGTTCTTTCTAATTCCTAGATCAATATTTGAAACTAAAAGGTTCCTCTTTTTCATAAAGGATCTTTTTGCTAGTGCTATTCTATTTTAACATCATTCCTGCTTTGGCCATCGGTAGTAATTTTGCTTCCCAACTAACGGAGTTCACTTACATCTCCTATTGCAGCCGATCCTATTTTTATATTTAATCTACTAGTATTGGTATCATTTCTGCTACATTTCATCACTTTAGTCTTGCTTTGATTTATATTCAGTCCAAAATCTTCCTTGAGTATTTTGTTCATGCCATTCAGTAACTTCTCAATATCCTCAGCCATTTCTGCTAACAAGACAATGTCATCAGTAAATCGTAGCATACAATTTAAGAAGAATTTAAAAAGAAACACGTAATTGATGGACTACCCCTAATAAGACAATTTCACCAGCCGAAGGCGTTCTTGCATAAGTAAACATGGCATGATTTTGGATGGGTGGTATCTGCTTTCTGTGAAAACATATCAGTTGCATTGAAATTACAATTTCAATCCGGAGTCTAATTAAAAAACAAATTCGCATTTTGCGACCATGTTCAAAGTTATTCCGGATGTGTGTGTGTGTGTGTAGAGAAAATCTATCCAACAGCACAACAAACCGCTGTAAAGAAATATATTAAAATACAAACCGGAAACCATCAAAAACCTGTAAAGTTTCGGAAAATTGTTTTACTGCGGAAATGTCGGACTTAACCACTGTTACAATTTACGAGAGAGTGCAACCTGTCGCTAGCACTTCCGACACTGGGAAACGTCGACGGCGGAAAGAATTATATTTCTCAGGAAATACGGCAGTGAACGGAGAGACGAAGCTGACAACTCAAGGTGTGTCGGCCGTGGGAAGCTGCTCTCGCATTTTAAGGGTCGCGGGTTTGACTCAGACCTCTGGAATGGGTGGTTTTAATTAAGTGCTGTTCCGTCTTTCGTTTTCTTCACTACAGTGTCGCACAGTCACATTAACAAAGCCTGATACGACAGTTTTTTGCCATCAATCTCTCTGCTGGTTTGATGCATTCCTCCATCCCTTCCTATCTTGTACTAATCTTTTCATCTCAACATACCCCTTACAACCTACACCTTCAATTATCTGTCCCATATT